>JANKOE010000002.1:63649736-63660930 GCA_026284465.1 Erythroxylum citrifolium | reverse complement strand
AGTCATCTAACAACCACAACATCATGCATTTAATACATTCATTAATGGCTCATTCACAACCAACATTCAACCACAATATTTAAGACAACTTACAATCATTTAAAACTCATTAATAACATGCATTAATTAACATCCATTACTTATAAACATAAAGATAAATGTGGAACCCACCTTTTAAACTTGTTCAAATCTTGCTAATGGAGTCCTCCTACTTGCTCTTCTTGCTCTAACGTTTGTTCTTCTTCAATCATAACAACAAAACCCCAATTCAAAAATGGGATTCATAAATTGAGAAACCCTAAAAGCTCAAACATGCAATTAACCCTAAAATCACTATACCCATTCATTTCTTAGGCTTTCTCAATCATAACCCAACCAAAACTAAACATAAAAACCAAAGCTTACCTTAGAACTTGACTCAACCCAAGAGATTTTTGTATCAAGATGATGCCCAAGCCTTCCTCTTCACTTTTAACTCTTGAACTTTCTTGTAAATTCTTCTTAATCACAAACCCTAGCTAGCTTTTCTCCTTCTTCTTCCCTTCTTCTCCACGCACGACACCACCCTTCTTTTCTCTCCCAATTTTCGTTACTTCTTCTTCTTTCCTCTACTTTATTTCATTTCTTCTTCTTCTCTTTATATACAAAAATCCTTAAGGCCCAATCACTTAAGCCCATTTGCCTTCATTTTCTTCTTCTTTTCTTCTTATTTCCTCTTTAGGCCACCAACTAAACTAAAGCCCACTTCTCTTTTCTCTTCATTTCATTTGGGCCCAAAGCCCAATTAACTCATTAAACCTATCTAACACATTTAATTCTAACTAACTCATTTAATAACATTAATGCATGTTATCTAATTCATTAATAACATATTTAATACATGTTCATTTAACTCATTTAACTCATTAGCACATGCCTTCAAATCTTCATTTAATGCTATCATACTTAATTAAGTTCATTAATGCTTTTAGTTTCACTAATCATGCTTAATAATCATAAAAAAAATTCTGAGGGTAACATACATAGTACTTCAAAATATTGCTTAGTTTCTTGCATTAAAAAAATAGAAAAAAAGGACAAAAAAGAGATCAAAAGCTTATAAACAAAGCTATAAGAAGATAGAGTTTGATGGTTTAACTTGTAAATGCACAACAAATTCTTTATGCTGGTGAATTAAAGGTCCAATGAGAAAATTTAGACAAGTTTAAGGTTAATTTGGTAAAAATAAAAGTTTGAGGGTTAATGTGCACTAATATCAAAGTTGAAGGAACAAATTGAGCTTTTTTCCATTGATTTAATACATAATGTCATAAATACATATGTTATAAATTTAATACATAATTTAATGTATAATGTTATAAAGCTACAACTCATCTCATCCTCATTTTTTGTACATATAAATACCAGTGACATCCCCGTACATAATCTAAGACAATATCATCAAATTCCTTACCCAACTAAGTTTGCTATCATCTCCCTTTTGTTCATTGCAAGTTATTAACATATTCTTTTCTCTTAAGCATTTTTTAGATCTATGCGTCTTGGAGTAAATTTTTTGTCAAATCACTCAAAGAAATTAAAATATTTCTTTTCCTGTAATAAACAACATAAATAGTTGTCTATCTATTACCATCCTTCTTTAGATTAATTAAACTATGTATAAAATATGCCTCATATTTCAAACATTTAAAGAATCTAATTCTAGAGTTCTTTGCTATCCAAGAAGTCTACAAAGGAGCCTGCAATCACAATCACTATTGATAATTGATAATTCCAAAACACAATCAAGATTCAGCTACCACAACACCAACACTCAAAGCATTTTGTAGCCCCTGAAATTAATAATGCCATTGCATACTTAATATATAAATAGTTAAAACAAATCCATAATGTAACAAAATTATCCTTCGTTATTAACTTCTCTTGTAGGCATTGTATTTGATTCTAAGGTTGAATATGAATTTCATGTAAATTGTTAGGTTATAACAATTTGCCTTGATACTATGCCAATCAAATCCAATATAATCTTAATGATAACTATATGAGTGGTATAAAAAAAGGTTACTACTAATGGATGAATTGTATGAAGAAACGTACTACTAATGTGTGAATTGTATGGAGAAAGCATATGTAATAGCTAAAGAAACAATCAATTCAAATACATAGTCAAACCCAATTAATTAGCATAACATTTTTAATTCGTTGGCGATTAGATTTTTAACTTCTTATTCAATAAAACACAACTTAATTAAATGATTTGGATGTATTAAGTAAGATAAGAGCATGCATCTTCCATTCAAGGAAAAGAAGACCTTAAAGAGACATGAATAAACATTTAAAAATTGAAAATTGAAGCCATGATGAAATCAGACAATTTCATAAACAAAAAAAAACTGTAAAACGTACAAAACATAAGATTATGCACATTAAGCTATAAAGAAGTGGAGTAGGATGACATTTTTTGAATGGCAAATGAGTTAGAGAACCAAATGCTAAGTGGAACAATATTCGGTGTCAGATGTCCTTCAAAAGATGACATCCTTACCAAGTTGTACTACATAAGACCAAAATTTATGTAATTATGGAGTGATTTTGAAAATTCAAACTATGATTTTTAAATCAAGATGTTAAAAGGATTCATATAACTTGTAGAGTACTATATTGTAGGTCTTAGACATTTACTCCATGCCAAACAATAAAGGGTAAAGCAACACATATGTACATGTATGTTCCATTGCATAACGTTAGAGTAATATCCACTAAAAGAAGTCAATTATAGTTACTAATTAAAATAAATGAGCAATTTATCACTCATGCCTACATTAATGGATTAAAACTATAAGAAAGTTATAGGTAACTTTTCTATAACAAAAGGTTTGAGAATGAACTTTTACATAAAAATAGTTGACTATAAAAAGAGCAAAGTTGTAATGCACCATTTAAAATAAACTTATAAAACGTAGTATTATAGTCCACTTAATACAACTATCCCATATTTCTCTAAAAATTATATGATAAAAATCATGGTATTTACTTGATAACTAGAATTCATTTTCATAGTTGAGGCATTAGAGAAAACCAAATAAGAAAACTCTTCTCACAAAAGTTTATAATAAAATCCATGATCCTTACTTGAAAATTTGGAATTCATTTTTATTATTCGAGCACTAGAGAAAACAATAGTAAAATTAATCAAAGTTGCCAATGCATTTGGCTAAGTACAAAACTTTTCCTAATAACTCCATATTTCCTCAAATTCATACACTTAAAGTCCCTAATTAACTTTCCACCTTAATTTCCCCAAATTACATTATTTTAAACTTATATGGATGAAGATTTTCTAATGACTTGCACTTTGATTGTCTCTCTACTTTGGTTTTCTTTCCGGTGCTACTTGATCAACTTTGACTTCTTTCTATTGAAATTGAAACAAGAATTTGTACCTTTTTTTTACTAGAACTTCATTTTTCATATTGATTGTTTCATAGAGGATCTATATATGTTTCATATGATGTTGTATGGATTGCAAAATGACATTGTATGAAGTAAGATGTCTTGTAATGTGCCATGTAAAGAAAACAATGTCATTTTTGCACTTATATTTAGAATTTTTAGCGAAAGTTAAAGGTAGAGGGGACAACTGTTATAAAACCAAAGTCATATGAAAGTTATTGATAATTTCTAAAATTTAAGAGATGCATTAATAAAATACAAAATTATAAGGGATCCAATAAATTGAACTCAAATTTAAATGAAATAACATTATATATTAAAAGAATTATAGTACCATTGAATGATAATTATAATTAAAATAACATTAAGTTATTTATAAATATTATGTGGGGCTGATCTTTGTTCCATTTCAATTATATAATCTAAACTTGAACTTTAATGTATTTAAAGTTAATTCATAAATTTAGACCATTCACATGTTTATTTTATTTTTAATATTTTAGTATTTTGATTTTAGATTTAACTCACAAAGCTAAATGAATGGGATCAATTTATGAAAGTCTAGTCATGTTCGTAAATTAATTAATTTATTTATTCAAATCGCTAGTTGATCATAATATTTGAAATAATAGTACATAATTTGTGACTTAGCCATTACTTTGCAAAACCTCTTATATCTTAGTTTTTAATTAAATAATAATAATAATAAGAAAAAGAAGAAGAAGAACAACAACAACAGCAACAAAGGAAAAGTTGAGATTATTATATCTTAAATACAAAAGACCATATAAAATACAAATTAAGCCTAGTCGTTTTACAGTAGTATCTTGTATAAACTATTCCTTCATCTACATCCCAATCATCATGTAGACAATCATCCATGTCACGAATAAACCAAATCAATTCCATCAATTAGTAACGAGTACATATTAATATTTTGCAATTTTATATATGATCAATGATTGTTAGGAGACATAGCTTGGACCCTATGCTTCCTCTTCTCAAGGAAATGTTCCAATGATCTCTGCAAAGATGGATTGACAGATGGAGTACTACATATTGGAGTCGGAGACCTTAAAGATGTCGAACTAGTTTCCAAGAATCTTCTCGGGGTCTTCGACTTTTCCAGCATTTCACCTTGTGCAAGACATAGGATCATGTTGGCCTACATGAAGAATCATAATATTTATTACTCCAGAAAACTTATATAGTTAACAGTTGTTACGTTAATAATGCCACAAACTGTTGAGTTTGGACATATGATTCAATCCTGCTAAGTATTACTCAGCAACAGCAACCAATTGAAGTCTTAGACTGAATGATCATTGCATAACACGCCATAACTTTTGAAACTTTTGTTGTTGATATACACATTCTTCAAACTGTCAATTCAACAGGTTTTTGCGTGGAGGGCAGTATTAGATCAAATGATATGTGTGGCGTAAAAATGGGAAAAGAAAAATAATATGGTCAACAAAATGTTGGCTAGGGACCGAAATTGATACTTTTATGCATTAAATGTGGGTCAAGTACCCCGTGTCTTCAAATGATGAACTCTTGGAAGTTTCTGAGAAACTGCAGGTAGCATTGTTATTTGTTCATTTGTAGAGAGATCCAGCACGTTTTCTGAGTCGTCCAGGTGCGTGATCGCGTAGAACATCTCAAGAAGGAGCCATATATAGTTTCTACGAAATAATACTGCTAGATATCTAGTTCTAAAGAAAGGTAGACTCCAATGTTTGATCTCCAATATTCATAGGATTACGTTTTGCAGTACACAGTTTAGTGTTATCTGAATATTTATGATCTTCCATAAACGAAACCAGGAAGATAAGTAGGAATACACTTACTTGCATCTCTGTAACGTCAAATACACACACTGTCCCATTGTAGAAAATGGTTAACTGCTTATTCTGTTCCGATGGGCTTTGACTCGGCTCCTCCATACTTCAACCACAAGAACACATTAAATTTAACTTCTCTCTCACACATGTTAATGCGTGTACACATATTCAATCGTAGAACGAGATAAAGAGGGGAAAAAATAGAAAAGGTAAGAGATTTTTAAGACACCTACGTACATGGGGTGATGAAGGTGATCGGAGTGCTCCGAGAACGGTACAAGACGGAGGTCCATATTGCAGTTCCTCCTCATATTCAGAATCACTCAACACCTCGAACTACCCACAAAGAACTTTTTCACATAGTGATCAGGTGAAAGAGAGAAAGTATGAAAGACAAAATTGAGTTTGGTTTACAAGTGATGTGAAATTTAAAGAGAGGTTTCATATGTGGAACTAATTTGCTGTTGCTCCCTAGTTCTTATGCATGGCGTGCACAAAATGAGGGGTTTCGCTTTCATTGACCACTACAAAGGTTAAACACGTAACTCAGATAAACACAAGTCACAGAGATATTATATAGGCAGAGCACATGTTCACTAAATTTGCACGCGGAACATGCCCTTTAATTTACGATCAGAACTTCTACACCACTCATCTTCTGGAATATTGTACAGCCTCCATGTTCAGGCAGACGTGCCTTGAATTGACAGGGCACATCTTTTTCCTTTTATCTGGTTTCAAGTTGTGATCATTAAAGCACGACGTCTATGGATCGAGAAAGGGCTTTAGCATTCAATACACGTGATTTCTATATACCAACTTGAAGAACCCTCAAGAATTAATCCTTTTTTGGTTAAGGTTAAGACTCTTATTAATCAAGATTGAATTTTGCATTATGATAATCAGAAATTGATGTTTTTTCTCACAATATATGTATGTATTAGTTAGAACTTAAGCAGGTCTAGCAATTTCTATTTGATTAATGAAAAGTTTGGTTTTAATGACCTCCTTCTAAGTCGAAACTGACCACGCAGACATAACTACAGGAAGAGACTGGTTGGTAGCTGAATCCACCCCTTAAGATTTGTTCGTTCCTATGACATGAAAAAACTAGTGTTCACACAGGACATTGGAAGATCAGGAAATGACCTGTTCCCCCCATTTTTGGTAAATCACGCAAAAGGGGCTGTAACTAGTGTATTGGCACCACACATACAGAGAATTGGCAGGAAAAAAGACAATGCCCCTGATTTGGAGGTTTGGCTGCCTTTGTCCCTTTCCATTTGTGGTATACGAAATATGGCGTGACCAATATGAGACGAGACCACGTTATTCGGTGGACACCGCCTAACTCGGATGCTTTATGTCTTGATGCATGAGGTTTTGATGTTGAAAATATGTGGAAGTTAACAACAATACTATATAAAGTTGAACGCACTATATAGATAATCATATATCTTTGTTTTATCATGGAAGGATTATCTGAAGATTCTACTTTATAAAGTTGACGATCATGATGATGCTATTGATCTATTGTGATAAGGTACAAGTTGCTGATTGTTCCTTGTAAATTTCTTCTTCGTGGAGTTTTCTGAACCGCACATTCAATAGGAATTACGTTTCTTCGGAGAAACTTCCCAAAAAAGGTCACTTTCATGTCTCACCAAAAACATTCGGTACCTTTAACCGTATAAGAAACTTGGTCTGCAAGTTCAGCTTTCACATACTCTGGTAAGAGCTGCTAGGCAACGTGTGTTACGTTACAATCGCCACTTGCCTAGATTATATCCAAAACAAAGTAACAGTAGCAAAGAAAACCAAGCATAAAACAAAACGATTGTTGATATACTAAAGCAGGATCAATCTTTTAATCCTCATGAGGTGTCTTAGGAAAGTAGGAAATGCAGGAGTTGATAGAAATACAGCTAATTAATTATATATAGAGTGAGATCAAAGATTGATGAATTCTTGGTTAGGCTACTTTTTTTTTACCTTGTTTAAAGTAGGATGAAATTGTTTTAGTAATATTATGATAAAAGTAGTGCAAAAGTTAAGGATCAATATTTACTTTTTTTAAAAGATTATATCTCTGTTTGAATTGGCTTATACCAGTAAAGTTTTTGTCAGCAGAGCTTTTTATTTAGATTTTTTTTAGAATAACTTTTCTAAAAAGTCAGTTATCTGTTTGCCTGTCATTTAAAAAAGAGCTTTTTTAAAGAGCTTTATACAATAGACTGTTTGGCAACATAAAAATAAAAAGTAATTTTAATTTTAATTATATTTTATTTTGTAACAAAAATTATTTATGCATATAAATATTATTTAAAGTATATTAAACAATATGCAAAGCACAATATATTAATTATTATATAATTTTAAACCATATGAATCATAAATGAAAATGTATCTAACCAAATCTTTTATATCAATTATAACATAAGTAAACTAATATCAAAAATAAATATTAAAAATATACAAAAGTCAAATAATATTATATAAATCCCAAAATAAATATTCAAGTTGAGTAAATAGTTAAATACATAATAAACGAAAAAATGAGTTTGTGGGTATTGTAGGAATTATGTATAAAACATAAGGGTAAAAGGGACAAAAAATAGACTCATTAATTGATCTGAAAATTTTAATCGAAAAAACTATTTGAGAGGCTTTTGTGAGAAGCTCCAAATTTGAGCTTTTTAAAAAGCTATATTTTGACTGCCAAAAAAATCATTTACATTAAAGAAGTACTTTTCATTTTACAATTAAACACTTTTTTAAAGACTTTTGTGGTAAAGAAAAGTGCTTATTAGCTTCCCAAAAGTCTATCCAAATAGGCACTAAGATGTAAATTATATTTTTAATAATGTAATCCTTTTAAATCTCAAGTAAATCTAGCTTGGAGTCACAAGTTCGTTAATTCAGTGATTATGAAATTGAATTGCATCAATTGATAGACGAATATGATTTCAATAGAATCAAGGCACACTCAGAAACATAGGTTAGGTTAGTGAATAGTTGCATCAATTAGGACACAGGTAATTTCGTTTCTGCACCAAATAAAAAACAACAACAACATACAACATTAAGGTAGAGTTTTACTAAAATACACTGCCTAATAGGCCTAAAAGCTTTAGTCCATGGATCACTCATGCATGTTTATCCTAAATCCCCATGACGTGAACAAGCAAAACCCCATTTGAGGTCGTGGGGAGTCACTTGGGTTTGGCAATTCAGATTTCAATTAAATCGGTGGCCTACCCTTTCAAATCGACTGTTTAATTGTACCACGTGATCAATGCTTTGTTTCTCCGGTTTAACATTTTCCTCGTGGGCTAGCTAATGTGTTTACTAGGACACGACTAGGAGGGGTTTGAACAACCTGCGATTACGGCTATCAATGAGATTTTGCCAACTGGAGATATTATATCACCAGGATCTGCTTTATAGCCGCCTTTGGATTTTCCTCGTAAATTTCTATCTTGAGCATTGAATTCAAGAGCATGTGGGATTTGCTCATCCAATTTGGTTATCTTTTGCTTTTATCCATAAAGAGAAATTATTCTACTTTTAATAATTACCACCGCAAGTCTTACTTTTTAAAAATGTGATTATGAAATAAAAGTTAAGCATGTTTTGTTTATGTTAGCGTTTACGAATATATTAAACCAAAATGAGAGGACATAATTACAAGATATCAATTTCAGATACTTTAATTAATATCTATGAGAAATCTCGTGACTTTTTAGTACAATTTCTTTTTAAGTTGTCCTATGAAATTATAAGTACAACTAGGAATGGTAGGGCGACATGATCCAACCCAGTTCCACAAGGTACGGGTGAAGTTTGAACCTGAAATTTGTTTGTCACCTGGTCACACAATGTTGTTTTGGTGTAGTTGTCCAAAATAACTTCGTATTGAACTTAAATTTCTTAGATTTGCAAATTAAAATGATGATATTTTAGGTAATTATACCAAAATAATATTATTTTGGCAAAGACATTCAGATCAGTCCTCTTAACTCGAAGCTTGGTCAATTCAAGCTCAATCGGATTGATTTGTCAATTTTAAGTACAAAACCTTGTAAACTTGGTATTGATATCTCACATTTGGATTAGTTAGCATAGTCAACCTTTAAAATAATTTGACTAGGTTGATGTTCGAGCCAAAACCTACTTGAACAACCTTAAATAAGGTCATTTTTTTATAAATAAAATAACGTAATTTTGATGTAATTATATAAAATAACATCGTTTTAGTCTATAAGTTTTGGGTAATTACATACCAAAATAACATTATTTTAGGTAATTACATTAAAATAACATCATTTTGGCTAGGGCGTTATTTGATAAATAGCTTATCAACCATTCTTTTAGTTTATTGAAAGGTTTTAGCTATTTGATTATGTCAAATCGCTGATAATTATGTTTAGTAATCAGCGGATTGAGTTGGCGGACTGAATCCAATCCGCTGATTTTGAAAACGCTCCTTTTCCTCTAGCGGTTGAGAAATTAAGGAACTAAAAGACTATTATATCTAAAAGTTATTACAAATTACTCAAAAGAGATAGAGATAGAGAAAGTAAATTTATTATTTTTAATTTTAATTTTTGAAGTTGAATTAATATTAAATTTGAGTCAAAATATATAAAGAGTTATCATCCCATTATATACGTTTCTTTAACTTTGAAAGTAAACATAAAGACGGCTGAAAGGATTGAGTAAATTGCATGGACGGGGAATTGAAAAACGCCCAATAAGTAGGTATTGTCTATGTTGGTTTATGTTGATTCTACATTAGTATCTTTTACTATTCTAAGTTACCATTGAGAAATGATGTATTTTTTTATGTATGTGCTGTCATTTTTATTTTGATATTTTGTAATCCTCCGTTAGTTAGAAGTTGTTGTAGATTCGTGGAGGAGCTTAAAATATGTAATTTTGGTGAACGAACTTCCTTAAATCATGGAAGTTTGGTTGACAAACTTTTTGACTAAAATGATGTATAAATATGTTAGTAGTTTACAAAAATGAAGTTTTTTTGAAGAACAGAAAACGTTGTTCTTTGTTAAATATACATTCTCTGCTCTCTTCTTCCAGCTCTGCCAACAATTACCCTTAATATGGTCACAAAGGTTATAGGGCTAAGGTGCATAGTTTTATACAGTAAAAAAGGACATAATCTAACCATTTTTTTCTTAGATGTGCGTTGAAGTTTATATCATGAACATAAAAAAGCATAAATATGATAAATCCCTATATTCTTATAAATCTTTTTTTAAAGTCGTGTCGTTATAAGTAATTTTATACTTAAATAGGTAATATTAAAAAAATTAATTTTATCAAACATTTTTAAATAAATAGCTGATATCATTCGCTGGTTAAATCAACTATAATAATCCGTTGTCAGCTAACCACTGATAGAATCAGCTAACAGATAATATCATCTATTGATTATCAAACAGTGCCTTAGACATTCTGACCAACCCTAACGCTAAACTTAATCAACTCAGACCTGATTGGACCTATTTTTTCAATTCTAAGTCTAACACCTTACAAACATGTATCACTAGGTTGGTTGCTAAAGTCAACCTTCAAAATAACGCCCTTTAAGACAAATGATACTATAATAATATTCATTTGAAAGAACACTTAGAGAGAGAAGAAAAAACACTAAAACAAAAACTCTAAGTTTTCTTTTATTTTTTTGGTGTATGTTTAGGGTCTCAATTATTTATCCTTTCCAATAAATTTATTTAAATTTAAAATTGACTATGATAAAATAAAACATAGGATGATTTAATCATAATTACATAAGATGCAAACACTACAAGAAAAACGAATTATAGGGACCGAATTATACCGACCGAATTTATTCGGTATGGAAATAGAGACCGAAT
>JANKOE010000002.1:63630151-63643212 GCA_026284465.1 Erythroxylum citrifolium | reverse complement strand
ATTTATATATTAATATGTCGGGGAGACTGGAACAAATGAGAACACGTGAACGACAAAAACCAGACACGAACTATCTGACGGCGAGACTGGGTCGAATGTTATGTTTCATTTTGCACGTTGTAAATGTTTTTGTTTGGTTTGTTAGCATGTCCAAGTTTCCAAAAAGATCAAGCCGGAAAACCGCCACCTCTTTGAAAGTAAGACATAATGACGTTTCATATTCAATCACGTCTCTGGTTTTCTAAAAGCAATTCTTCGAGTATGACTAAATTGTGGGCTGTGTCGTTTTCTGACCACAACGGCCATTTCTTTTTCCTTTTTCAATTTAATATCATTGTTATAAAGTGGTGATGAGCAAATTGGATTGAAATTTAAACCAGCAAGTGAAAGAGATTTAAGATTTAAAAGATTCAATCAGTTTAAAAGATTTAATTAGTATTAGACCGACATAAAATCGACTAACAAATGAATAAAATAAAGTAATTTGAAATATAGTTGAAAGATATTGTCTTTACGTGTCAAAAAGTTTAATTGAAAAATAGATTATTAAATAAAAATTAATTAATTTTAGTTTATAAGAATTTGTCAATTAATAAAAATTTCCCGATTAATTAATAAAATAATTAATTTTTAACAACAAAAGTTATTAAAATAAATCGAACCGAAAATATAATAACCAATACAAATCAAATCACTACATCTAATCTCTTGACAGCCTTAAATTTACGAGGAGTTAAAATGTGATAGCCAATATAAAAAAGTCAAGAACAAGAGTTTATGCATTCTATGGTGCAAACAAAGTGTTTGAATAACCCCAAGGCGTAGATGAGTTAGTAAGGGGTTCTCCTGACTTAAGTGAGGTCGTGGGTTCGAACCCCCCTCATGTATGTAGCCGTTTAAAACTTGAAGTCAAAGCTTTGCCTCCCGCAAGGGACCTACCCGATTCGAGCGGGGATTAGTCTGGGTGTGAAATGGCTTAAAGGTGTCTTCTTATAGTTGAAACCCGCCTATGACACCTCGTGGTAACAAAAAAAAGTGTTTGAATTAGTAAAGGAACGAGTATATCATGTGAGAATGAATTTAGTTATATTGACCATAGATTATGTGATCTCCAGTGAAGTGAAGTTGCTCTGTATGAATTCAATGAACAGGACAATTACAAATCAAAAGGACAGGACCACACACGTTTGAAAATGCAATGCCTTCCTATCTACGATGCAACTTTCAAAGGTTTAGTCTCATGTTTGCACTTGTCTAACCTACTTTCCGGTTGGCCTTCATTTCCACTAAGCAACTTTCAAAGGTTTTGTCTCTTATTTGGTAAACCTACCAATAAGATTAGAGAGATAGCGATTTAGCAATCTACAGTTGGCACGTTATCATCACATGTAATAAATGTGTTTTTTAGTCCAAAGGAGCTAACCTTGGATTTATCTGCGTGCAGAGCAGCTGGAAATAGAGACGCGTGCGTGCTGGTGACAGATGTTGCCAAAAGATAGCAAGTACGTGAGAATGGAGTGGAGTGTTTAGACATGCTTTTACAATTTCTTAATTAGCTGTAAGTTGCCAGACTTAACGCTTTGATATGCCAATTTCGTAGTAATTTACAGATCTTTTGCCGACACGAGGATGCCTAGATGTAGGGTAATGACAGAAGACAAACACATCCAGTATTCACTGTACATTGCTTTTGAAGATATCCAATCCAACTAGCTGCAAGTAGGCCCCAGCAACGTGCTGAAGTCATGCCGCAATTAGCCATAAGAATGTCCTATCCAAAGCGGTGTCGCCGTGTCGGTGCGTGAGCCAATCTTAGGTAGGAACAATTTGTTCTTATCTTAAACGAGCTTTCATTTAGTGGCACCGGACGCACAACTCGAAATACACGCGCATGCAAATACTTTTACTCCGCACGTCCCCTCTGCGAAGTAACCATTTAATTGGAATTATAAAATGAAAAATAGTAATATTTATATTTGAATATAAATTATATTTTAATATTTTAAACTATTATCATAAAACAATCTGGAATATTTTACACCCAAAAGAAATAAATGGAAGCACCGTTCCGTGAGTCGTTTATCACGTTATAAAGAAAGATGTAATATAGAGTTTATCTGGTTATGCTTATAATTAAATATTAAATTTTTATGCTTTTGTCGGGTCGCTATATATGAAATTTTCGTTTTTGAATATGATTTTATTAATTTAATATTGACATACATCTTTATTTCTTTTTGCAAATAAATAGAGGAGAGTTTAGATATTCCAAAAATTTAAAACGATTTAAGAAGATTTGACGATCCAACTTAAATTTATGCTAGATTGGTTCCTATAATAAAGAATCATATCATTTGTTTATATTATAACAAATATTTGAATTGTGAGGATGAGTCGTAACATAAAATAACAAATGAAGAATTTACTTAAAGAGTATTAGTATAAGAAAGATAAAAAATAAATATTGAATTATTAAATTAGTAGTGTAAGTTCTTTTTCTTATGGTTATGATGATAGTGAGGATGCTTAAGGTGGCTTACAATCTAAAGAAACTACTCATAATGTGGACAAGACAATAACTAGACAGTGGTATGATTCACGTGTATCATTTTAATGTTATCCGGACTTTTTTTACCAGCATATGATGGATGTTACTTCCTCTTATAATTAAGGATATAAAAATCCTTTAATTGATTATTACAAAGGTAAACTTTTGAGCAACTTTGTTTATGAAATAAACACTTACTTAGATGAAAGATGACTTGAGTAATTTATGAGTCTTCAATTATATATAATGGTTAGATAAATAGTAAACATGAGTCTTTTATTAATTTTTTAGTTTACTTTGCTAAATGGATAATGTCTTTGAAGTTTATTAATGTATCTGATTTTGATAGAAATGTTGATACTTTGTTTTAGATATTTGACGAAGTTGTGAATGAAGTTAGACTATAAAATATTGTTTAGTTTATTACTAATAATGATTATGCCTACAAAGCAGTTAGGAAAAGATCAAAACATGTATAATTTTTGTTATTGGACTCCTTGTGTTGTATATTGCATTAACCTGATATTAAAAAATATAAGATGTGTAACAAGATGCTAGATATTTTTCCATCATTGATGAAATTGTATAAAAAGTAAACAAAGTGACTAAGTTTGTTTATTGTTATGCATGGGTCCTAATTTTGATGAAAAAAGATTTCAACAATGGTATGAAATTTTGTTGTCTTACTATTACAAGACTTTCATTTTTTTTATCATTTCAGTGTTTTGTTTTAATGAAGAACGAATTCAAACAAATATTTACAAGTAATAATTAGGTCACATCTTAGTATGCCAAATTTAATGATGAGTGAAGATTTCTAGAATTATACTTAAAGATCATGAATTTTGGTCCTAGTGTTAATATGTAATTCAAGTTTGTGAGCTTTTGATAAGAGCACTTTGTCTGACTGATAGTGATGAGAAGGCAACAATATATCATAGAGAAAGCAAAGGAAGCAATCACGATTAATATGAGAATTAAGTTTTCTGTATACATACCTTATCTTATAATCATTAATGAGATATGGGAAATACAACTTTACTCTCCATTATCTATAATTGAGGCATTTTTGAATCATAATGTTTATTTTATATTATGATTTACAAAGAAAATTGAAGTTAATAAAGAAATGCTATTAAATATTATAACAATTTTTGCCTATAAGATGGTACAAGATCTCCTAAACTCATAAATAGAGGTTTATAAGGATGCTTATAATGATTTTAAGATACTTATTGCTATTCATCAAAGAGATAAGCTTAATTTAAGTTTTTTTTTCACTTTTGTTATATATTGGAAATTAATTATCACTTTATTTTTTAATAATGTCACTTTTATTATTTTACTATTACTTAGTGAGACCAATTCAGAAGTGGTGCTCTAGCATTGCAATTTGCAATTGAAATTTTGAGTCAATATGTAAATGTAACAAGATGTGAAAGTTATTGGAGCACATTTGAGTCGATCTAGTCCATGAAAAGAAACAGATTAAAACACAAAAGATAGCACATTCAAATTCATTCATTCTAAGAAAATGAATATATTAGAACACAAAAGTTTGAAAGACTGGGTCTTTATTCAATACAATTTAAAGCTTCGAGAAATATATGTTATTATCATTATTAAATTGAATATAATTTCTTGTAATTTCTTAATAATTTAATTTTACTTGTTTATTAGGACCCTTAATAGAAAAAGCAATTCTATAGATTCAATTTACGTTGACCATATCAATCTTTAGGCAAATTAATTAGTTTTCTGAGGAATCGAGTTTGATAAACTGAGTGTAACTTGAAAGATAATCTTGGATGAAAAAGTATTGAAATGTCATTTGGCACAATAAATTTGAGTGATGGTGATGATGGGACTTTTCTCAATAATGAGAATTTTGCACCAAATGAGAATTATAGTTAATGCGATTTAAGCAAATATTCGACAAACTAAATTTCAAGTTTTTTATTTCTTCTCTTCTTTTAATTTCACTTGTGTTTGATGCATATGTTAAATTTTATATATGTAACTATAAATGTTTTTATTTTATGTTTCACTTCTAGATGGTTGTGTTCTAGGCATGAACTCTTCTTGTAATACTTATAGAGTCATAAAATTTTAATATTCTTTTTATTTGACGTCTTTATCTAATTATTATTTATTATATGATGAAATTGTAACATCTTAAGTATTTTGTATTATCTTTACTTTTATATTTATATGATGACTAAATGATATCTTTTATATTAATTGTAGTTATTGTTTATATGTGAAATATGTGAAAAGTAATATTAATAGAAATAAATAGATTGTTGTTATTTTAAATTTATATTGTTATGATTTGTAGAGATAGAATTACTATAAAATTATAAATTATAAAATATATATTAAGGAGCTATCGTAATTTTAAAAATATTCAAAAATTATTTTTGTCTCCAATCATATAAAAGCAAGCATTAAAATGATGCTGAACAAGCCCAACCCAAATGGGGGGATCCAAAAACCACAGACAAGCAACGAGCCATTGGATCGGGTTTGGGTTTGGGTTTGGGTTTGGTTGGTGTGGTTGGATTGGGTGAACCACCACCTCCACCAAGTACAAGGAAGTCTCTTTCTTTCTGAACATACCATTACGTGGCAGATCTCCCCTGGACTACACTTGGCGATACAACTTATGTAGCAGAACAAGTTGCACGACACAAGTATTCAAGAGAACTTCAAAGGGGACGGACGGGGCCATAAACCCAAAGTGAGCGTTTGTTCACTTTGTTTCCATCACACCTAGATTTCTCCGCTAACCATCTTCATCACATTTATTGCTCATCTCGTTTATAACCCCAGTACTGGGTTTTTCTCTCACACATTAAGAGAGAAGAGAAAAGCTTTCAACTTTGAGGAGCTTTGCATCAGATGGCTTCGATTTTCCAAGGACTGGGAGCTGCCTCTGGTTTTACTGCGTCCAAGTCCTTGGACTCCAACAAGCTGCTGCTTCCTTCTCGCAGATCTCTCTCAGGTTTTGTTTCTTTGTGTTCAGCTACATTTATGGTGATTTGGGTTTCTGGGACTTGCTCGTTTTTAGCTAGCTGAATTAATGTTGAATTGGGTGAGCTCAAAATGGGTGTTCTTGTGATTTGCTTATTTGATTCAGAGAGGAAAGCTAGCTTCTTTGTGGTCAGATCTAATGGGGATATGAACCCGGGTTCTAATTCCAAGGGTCACAGAGCGAAGCAATTGATTCCCAATGCAGTTGCAGTTAATTGTCTCTCATCCTTCTTGTGTTTTATATACTACCTCTACCTGTTTCGGTTTTGTAGCCTAAAGTTTAACTCTTGGGTATTTCTTTGTGTAGACAAAGCCTGATGCTTCCGCAGCTTCAACCGCGTCAAAGCCCGGGTTTGTTACTACCATTCACTATCTCTTTTTTTTCTTCCTCTGAATCTTTGATTTATACTTTGAAGCTGTTAGTGCCAATCTTGATTTGATAGTGACTGATGTATGAAACTCTGTCTTACGTGGGGGGAAGGGGTGCGGGAACTTGGCCAGCTAAATGTTTAACCCAGTAGTTTTGGAGATATAGAAAGAGCAGTAAGTTCTGGAATTTGAAAAAGAGTTAATCATGTATAGATAAGGCTATAAACAGTCCTAAGTTTGGTAGTTCCACTCCCACCCTCATGGATAAATCTTTTGACATTATGATTAAATAATATATCCAAGTCGTTAAAAATTTTGATGGATCCAGGCATTAGTGCACACCAACTTTGAACAGGTGTAATCAAAGAGGATTAAAAGGCTGAATCCAAAACTTGTGTAAGCAATTTCTGAGAGTAAATAGCTTTCTCAATAACCTCTTGCATTATGTTAGTATGAAATTGTTGATTGGCCTGGTTGAGTCATGCCACTTCTGTTGATGACACATTGGAATATGCACGGTCAGACAATTTTTTTTTTGGAGAATTCACGGTTAGACAAATTTGATGATGGCATATTGTGGTGTTCGTGGTTTGTAATTTAATCAAAATTACTAAAATGTAGTCTGATAAATACAAACATATGTCCTACTTATGAATTTGTTATAAAATTAACATTGTGACAAGTCCACAACCAGATCAAGTGCTGTAAACCTCCAAGCTGTAGCATTTACTTTTTATCAACTTATGCATAAATGGTTTACCTTTAGTGCATTTCTCACACCATTGTTTGCCACGTAGTTTACTGATTAGGACAGGTGGAGCATAAATAGTCATCAAATCCCAACATATTCCTGTAAATTTTCTTTTCAAGAAAGTAATAGTTAATATCCTGAAAGTTGTAAGAGGGGCAGAGTTGGGCCTAGGTGAAAATCAATGCATCTCTGACCATCTAAAATTCTGAATGGGCCTTGAAATTCTACCCGACCCACCTTTATGCCAATTATGTTAGCTATGCCTTTTATCTCATTTTGTAACTTTTTTTTGGCTTTAACAGATGAATGAAGCTATGCAATCTTTGGACAATGCCATGAATAGAAAGGAAATCCATGAAATATTCATGGCATTCGCTTTGTTGATTTGTATTGTATTGATTGGTGATTGTTTTTATCTCAATCTTATTTGGTTTTATATTTAGGCATGAACTTCTACTCTTTGAGGCCCTAAGAGAAGGCTTGGAAGAGGAAATGGATAGAGATCCCACTGTATGTGTCATGGGTGAAGATGTGGGTCATTATGGAGGTTCTTACAAGGTGACCAGGGGCCTGGCTACGAAGTTTGGTGATCTTAGAGTTCTTGACACCCCAATTGCTGAGAATTCCTTCACTGGTATGGGCATTGGAGCTGCCATGACCGGCTTGAGGCCAGTTGTTGAGGGTATGAACATGGGTTTTCTACTTTTAGCTTTCAATCAAATCTCAAACAACTGTGGCATGCTTCACTACACATCTGGTGGGCAGTTCACCATACCAATAGTTATTCGGGGACCAGGTGGTGTTGGTCGGCAACTTGGAGCTGAGCATTCACAGCGCCTCGAGTCATATTTTCAGTCAATTCCTGGAATCCAGATGGTTGCGTGCTCAACTCCTTACAATGCCAAGGGTTTGATGAAGGCTGCAATCCGCAGCAATAACCCCGTGATTCTCTTTGAACATGTTTTGCTTTACAACCTAAAGGAAAGAATCCCGGATGAGGAGTACATCTGTAACCTTGAGGAAGCTGAGATGGTTAGGCCTGGAGAGCATCTTACTATATTGACATACTCTAGGATGAGATATCACGTGATGCAGGCTGCAAAAACCTTGGTGAACAAGGGATATGATCCTGAGGTGATTGATATCAGGTCACTGAAACCATTTGATCTTCACACAATTGGAAATTCAGTGAAGAAAACACACCGTGTTCTGATTGTGGAGGAATGTATGAAGACTGGTGGCATTGGTGCTAGCTTGACAGCAGCTATTACTGAAAACTTTACTGACTATTTGGATGCTCCAATCGTATGCTTGTCTTCACAGGATGTGCCTACCCCTTATGCTGGTACATTGGAAGAATGGACCGTTGTTCAACCTCCGCAGATTGTCACAGCTGTTGAGCAGCTGTGCCAGTGAAGTCAAGTCAATCTATAAGTTATATTTTGCTTTATTTGAAATTTTGCGTTGGTAAAAACAGAACAACTTTTTCATGGAATCCTTTTATGTTGCTGCCAAATAGGCCAATAATTACTTACGGTTGGTAGTTAGATATGTGGAAGAAACGTCATTAGCTGTGTTCATAAACTATTATTAAGGCTCACAAATGTCGGTTATCCTTAACTCTTTATATTATGCGACAACTCTGCTGCCCAAACTATTTTTTGGATCTATACTTCAAATGATTTATGCAGAATTATGTGAATACCAGTATGATGAAAAGAAATGGAGAAGTTGACAATGACAGCATTGTTGCCTTGCTAGTAGATGAATCAGTTGTCTAAAAGCTCAAAGATTGATTCTTTTCTCAATGTTTTGAGCAACCATTTTAGGATGTCAAGTGATTCAGTTGATACTAGAAGCAGAAATGGCAACATATGATGAGTTTCGTATCCTGGGATTTTCTGCTAAACTTGGATCCAAGTGCATATGTAATCAAAAGTTCCTCAATTGGGATTTCGCCTACATCAACGAACAGGCTCTTTTTAATCTAGTGGGAAGCTGAAGGCCCCGTGTCGTCAAGACATGTCAGACCTTCGGAATTCAATCCTTCCTTTGTGAAAATTTCTTCTCTCGGCGATATCAAATGGTTTTAAATTGCCCTAAAACACGCATTTACACATGAATATTTCACGCAAATGCGAGTGCTCAGGGCCTTTTGGAAGTTTGTAATACAATTGCCAAGCTTTTGCAGAATAAGAACACATGATGTACGCTCAAGTTGCTACAATGCATGTGAACTCATCAGTACGTGCAGCAACCACAAAAATTGAAGTATCACCCTTATCTCCTCCTATTACAAGTCTCAACTTAACTTTCTCCCGTCTTCATCTAGTTAGCCTAAACATTCGACATTTTTGGCAAAAGTTCCCTGCTCGACGACTAAGATTCGATAGAATATCGTTTCAGAAAACAGAATGTAGTCCGTGCGGGCCTAGCTATACGAACAGTTAGCCTAAAAGTTGTATTACAATGTGGCCCATTTTAACTAAAGGAGTAGACTATCAAACAAGTAAAGCCATTCCATTTCATCTCAGATACAATAAAGCAGCTCAGAAGCCGGTGACCTACATGCAAAATGTGTAGAGCCAATTCGTCCATAGGTAAGAGCTTCTCTTCTCTCTTTGTTTATTGGTTTTGGAGTATGATCAACTGACCCATGTCACGAATCAGTTGTTCTTGCTCAGTCCTATATACATACGCACATATTGATATTCACTGTTGAACTTGTGGCCAATTTAGTACCTCCATGAGAATGATTTTGACACTTATCCCTTCTGATTCCAGGTTTCATCTCAGAGATGGATTGGTTCTGACTTTTTGTAGTTATTATTGTTATTGCTATTATTTTGTATGGCTAGATTAGACAAGTATACGCGTTCGTGTTTATTGTCCAGAATGGTGTCTACGATGCTGCTTTTGGGATTGGATTGTTTAACTTAAGTTTATAAGTTCGTTGTATTTCTATGGTAGACATATGCAATTAGAAAGGAAAAATGTGAACTTTATGAAAGGAAAATTTGGAGTTGTGTAAAGGAGTATGCTTGAAGCTAAAATATCAACGAGTGCCACTACACTATGTTAGTTATTCTGCGATCAAAAGGGCTGGTTACCACAGCAAGTGAAAGATAGAATTATTGCATATCGTCTTTTACAGCTTTACCTCTGTCTGTACTAATCTCGAGCCCTGTGCTTATTTGGCATGGTTGACTCGTACACCATCTCAGCTCATACCTGTTACTTTATTATGCTCACAAATGCTCTTCTTGTATTGTTCTACAGAGACGGAGACAGGGAACAGGGAGAAGATGATATGGGTCGTTTTCAGGAATTAAAATGCTTTAAATTCGTCAGCCTCTTAAAGTGCTAGTTGTTGAATCCTTTTCTCTTTCTCATCTCCAGATCCGTCTCCGGTGGCTTCTCTGAGGTGGCGTGGTGCTGCTGCGAGGAGCGGAGATGGAGAACGTGGTGGCGTCGGGTCTGCAGGGACGTGGAGGAACGACGGAGCTTCGACCGAAGGGGGGAAGAAGACCTCGAAGAGCCGAAGAGCAAAGGAGGCGAGCGTGGAGGAGAAGACGGCGACAGTGAAAAAAGCAGAGCAGCGGCGGCGGCGGCGGCGAGGAGAAGGCGGCAGTGGCGAGGAGATGACAGATGAGAGAAGACGAAGAGGAGGAGCGGCGATGAAGGTGAACGTCGATCGGCGGGTTAGGGATTTTTAGGTTAATAATTTTTCAATTTTTCAATTAGGTCCTTAGGTTTTTTAATTTTTACGATACCGACCGGAACTACAGGTACCGACCGGAACTACAGGTACCGGCCGGTACCAACCGGAAACCACCGGTACCGGCCGGTATTTTTGGCCGGTACGATGGTTACACGTACTGTTCCGGCGACCAGCCGGTACGGTACCTTCCGACCGGTACCGACCGGAACGGTACGGTATCCATATCACTGGTTTTGAGACTCATTTTGTTTATAAAATTCCTATTTTATCATAATCTTATTTTATGACATGCAATATGTAGGTTTGTACTTGTGTTTGCCTTTCAATTCTGTAGTTAAAATTTATTATTTACGTTGTAACAACCCGTGCAAAACACGAGGTTGAGAACTAGTTCTTAATAAATCATGAATCCATTTAGGTAAAATAGATTTATACCTGCATCATCTGGGACCAAAGCCTGTGGAGTATCAAGTATAAGTCCTCCTTCTTTTGGTCCGTTAATCAGATCCTTCAGTTGAGAAATTGTATATCCAATGTGTGGATTTTTATAAGGACTGACCTTAATGCGAAAGCAGTCAATCGATTCTCTGTTTGCTAGTCCACGTTTCACGGTTAGCTACTAGAGTCACCGTTAATCCATGCCTCAAACTCTAAGCCTTGATGGTGTGATTCACGTGAGGAAGAACGAAGGGAGTTTTTCTCTGTGATTGTAATTAATGTTATCTCTCTCTTTTTCACTCCCTTAATCCTTCTTTTATATTAGGACAAACATAACTGACGGAAGTTAATGTGGCCGTTCATATTGTGCAATTGCCAACAACTCCCACTCGGCCACATAAGCCATGAATTACATCTTCTCTCTACAATTTCACGTGTCATATTGAGAATGGGGCGTGCGACCATTAAAGTACCAGTAGTGTTATATTAAGTCACCATCTAACTAATACAACACTTTCACATAGTCATGATACCCCAAATCATCCAAAATATCACCAAACGCATACACTGTCCCTTTAAGCTCATAGATATATCATATGATTATACACCAAGTATAATCGCCCGGGCTAATATGTTGATAAAGGAAAAGATTCTTCCTTAGACACTCATAATAATCCATCTTAGCTTAACTGCTTTTCTAATGTGCTCCGCTGGACTGTATACATCTTAGCCCTTGGAAAAACACACTAAAGTAGCTACACCAAGCCTTGACTTCATATTATAGTTCTAAGTTGAAGTGTTTCATTCGATTAGATATTAAAATCTATGGGATCACACAGTGACAGAGAAAGGGATTTAGCTGTCACTCCATAAGAAGGTTGTTACATAACACACACAGTATGAAATGTGTGTCATAGCATAGCTCCCACTAAGCTGGGCATGTCACTCTTTTATGCTATGCAAATCATGAATCTAGCTTTACTTAAAAACTAATTCGAGCCACTAGATTAACATACCTAATGCTAATCTTGACACTCGAGATTTGGCTTTAAGGCTTCAATGTGAAGTTTGAATCTTTCATATCCGACTCATCAAAGTCTCATCTTAGACTTACTAAGGTGACTATTCAAATATAGAAACTTACCATGCATACTACACAAGTATGAAGATAATACAATATTATATACACTCAATATTAATATTGTGAAGTCTCATTCTACCCGCTACTCAAGCGTTAAGGTGATTACCTGTATGATAAGGTCAATCAGAAGCCTGGTGTGTGGTGACATTACAATGTGCCTTATCATGTAATTGCGTACCAATGAACATTTAAGAAATAAACTTTTATTAAACAAAAGCTCGTGACAATTGAAAACATGTCCATTACACAACAAGATATAACTCAATGAAAAAAACTAAACCCTATGCAAACCTAAACTCATCACATGAGCCTTAAACGAATATCGGGGAATAGGTTTAGTTAAGGGATCAGCTATCATCTTGTTAGTAGGTATATACTTTATGGCAACCTCCTTATTTTTTATGACGTCTCTTACAAAATGATAGCGCCTTTTGATATGTTTAGATTTTCTATGAAACTTCGGATCTTTAGCAAACTGTATGGCTGCAATGTTGTCACATGGCATTTCAACATGATCATTAACTCTGGGAGTAAGATTAAGATCCTAAAGAAAACTTCTCAACCATATTGCCTCCTGAGCGGCAAGGTAACAAGCAACGTATTCTGCTTCTATTGTTGATAATGCTATACAGTCTTGCTTCTTGTTGCACCAAGATATGGCTCCCCCTCCCAAAGTGAAGACATATCTTGAGGTTAACCTAGACTCATTCGGGTCACCACCCCAATCGGCATCCGAATATCCCCTTAACCTTAAATCCCTGCCTTGATAGCAAAGGACCAAGTCTGAAGTACCACGAAGGTATTGAAAAATTCTTTTGACTGCTTGCCAATGAGCAGGTCTTGGGTTGCTTTGTTAATGACTTACCAAACTAACCACAAAGCAAATGTCAAGCCGTGTACATAACATAGCATACATTAAGCTTCCTACGGCACTAGCATAGGGAACATTACTCAATTTTTCTTTTTCCTTCTCTGTTTTAGGACATTGATCAAGACTCAAGGTAAGACCCTTTTCAACTGGAGTGTCAACGGGTTTGGAATAATGCATTCGAAAACGTTC
>JANKOE010000002.1:63592360-63608468 GCA_026284465.1 Erythroxylum citrifolium | reverse complement strand
TGCTTCTGTTCTATTATAAACTTGTTACCCACGGAGCCGTCGTGCTCACCCCCCATTTTCCCCTCCACAGGTTTTGAGCAAGAATCCGAGTCTCCGCATCGGGATGAGGCAACTCCGATGCATTTTGCTTTTGGTGTCATGCTTTGAGAAGTCAAAGCATTTGCTTGTTCTTTATACTTTCATGTTTATGTTAGTTTGATTGTTATCGGGTTAGAAGCCCTCTAAAGCTTTGTATGGGCTTAATTCCATGTAAATGTAAAAGTTTCAAAGTTTGAATGTAGCTTGTATATGTTTGTCAAAGAATGTATGGATGTATGGTTGAGAATGACAAAACAAGAAAGAATGAGTTTGTATTGCTTGTGGATTGGAAATGATTAGAATTCTAAGATTGTGTTGCTGCCCATTGAGTTGATACTGAGATTGAGTTGATATTGGTAGTTGGATGATTGAATATAAGGAAGATTGAAGTGGTTTTATGCAGGTTTGAAGTTTGGGTAATAAAATTGAAGAGTTTGGCTAGATGCAATTTTAGGGGAGGTGCTGTCCAAATTTTCCTAAATTTGGGCAGCAACTTCGCTTAGGTTTTAGACCTCCTAAACGGTCGATTTGGATTAAGAGGTCTTCTGGAAGTTCGTAGAGCGTGATAAGATATTTAGTTGGGTTCCGGATACGGGATCCAACAGCTTCATTAGTCAAAAGCTTGGGAAGTGATAGAACAATATCTGTTGTGAATTATTGAAAAGAATTCCCCGCACAACAGCATCAAAATAACATCAATCGAACAAACATTTCATCACCGAAATGTCACCAAAAATACAACTACAACAACACACATCTCTTAGACATTTTTCACTCAAAAAATAATATCTGGATAGCCCTGAAAATCACACAACACTACAGAGAACGTAGTTGTCCAAGATGGATAAAATCGCCAAAAATCAGCTGTCAAAGATAACTCAATACTCCTGAAAATACAACTATAAAAATCACAAAAAATCTAGAGTTTTCACACACCACCACACTAAAAAGACAATTGCAAAGTCACACACAATAGCCACCAAACCAACCACAGAAAATCGCATAATCAACCTAAAAATACAGCCCCAAAATCACGTGAACACTACTAAAGAATATCTGCCAAAATTGCCCTCAATAGTCTTTTAAGAACAGGAAAGAACATAACTGGCTATCAACAAATATGCAGCCCAATTTAATCACGCAGGAGCAAAGGAAAATGTAATAGCTGCATTCCCACACACCATCATCCAAATCACGTTAAACACAGATTAGAAAAACAGCTGCTTAGACTTCCAAAAAGAGCAACAACTTCAATAAAAACGCAACACAGAAACCTTCAGCCAAGGGTCAGCTCACAAACATCATCGACAATATCTCATGGATATCCAGTTGCCATAATCAAGTTAAAATTCCTGAAGATCACCATTATCCCACAATAGGATATACATAACTTCTCAAACTTGTTTTTAAAGAATCCCACATAAACACAACTAGGTCTAATTATCAAATAATATCTAAAATTAAATAATAAAATATAATCACCTATATCGTAACACACAAAATACTTCGATGCAAGGAACACTCTCAACTTTAGATCATATACCCTCCATCCTTTCTTACTATAAGGATAACCCACAAAGACATATTTTTGACTACAAATAGCAATTTTGTCTCCTTTATAGTTATGATTATAAAAATAACATAAGTATCTAAAAACATGCAAATGTCTAAGCGAGTGTGCTTTATCATACAGAATCTTATACAATGGTTTGCCATTCAAGACAAGTGAAGGTGTTATGTTGATTAGGTACCTATCAGTCAAAATACACTCCCCCTAAAACTTTACAGGAAGATTAGCTTGGAATCTTAATGCGTAAGCTACATTAAGTGCATACTTATGCTTGCGGTCTACTCTTTTTTTGGGTGAAGTTCCTTTAAAAGATGATTCGTGCATAATTTTACATTTTTTAAAATAATTGTTCATGCATTTGAATTAAGTACCAATATCACTATACACAATCTTTACTTGTTTATTAAACTGACATTCCACCATAGCAAAAAAATCATTACTAAACAAAATTACTTAACTATACTAAATTACTAATTAATTACTTTTTTTGTTGTCATTCTTTAAATATACTTCTTCAAAGTTTAAATATTACTCTTTAGCACATTCTTAAATTATCCTAAATAAAATTACTTATCTATGCTAAATTGCTAATTAATAACACTTTTAGTGTCCTTTAAATAAATATTTTTAATTTTAAATATCACCTCTCAACACATTTTTAAATTATCCTAAACAAAATACTAATTAATAACATTTTTAGTGTCATTCTTTAAATATAATTCTTTAAAGCTTAAACATCACTCCTTAACACACTCTTTTCTTAAATAAAATTGATCATCTATCCTAAATTACTAATTAATAATTTTTATAAATTTTAAATAAATTTCTATTTTGGTTTGAATTTGTCAACCAACACTAATATTCTTAATAACATTAAAAACTAGAATTTATATCTTCTTCTTATTTTAGAATTTTACTATTTATTTCAAGTATAATATGTTCTCTTTATAGTATACTTCTCTTCTCAGTGATCGTATATAAAAACTAGAAAGTGAAAACAAAACAAAATTCTTCCATGTCTTGTAAATTTTCTTAGTCTAGAAAACTAAAAGTCTAATACTCATCTTTTTTCTATTAGATACTCTCTCTCTCTCTTTCTCTATTCTCCTAATCTCAAACCCCTAAATTCACTATCTATTATGAATTGTAAATTTGTGATTGTCAGAAAATAATATCCCTCCTCTAGAATGTTGCTATCCATAGTTGATCATTTTGCCTCAATAGTAGTGTTTAATTTCCTCTCCTTCTCATCTCTCTTTCAATCTCCACCCTTCATTTCTCAAGTCTTCCATAGCTGCATCCTGCATTATTAATCGGTCAATAGACCTTGGCAGCGTTGAGGCTGTCTCACCTATATGTGGCAGAGTGAGTCGAAACTTAGAGCTTGTAAAAATTGTCAAGTTAGTTATGGAGGTATAAATGCATGTGAGCTTTGATGTAGGATTTTTGGCTGGTCCTTGTGATTTGGCATTTTTGGTTGTCTTTTTGGCGCTCCAATGTAAGTGGTAACTAGTCATTTTCGGATATAAAGAGACCAAACGTTTACTGATTTGGGCATCAGAGAAAAAGAAGAAGTATTTGATTCTTCACTGTTAAGAGGAAACCTACTCGTTTATTATTTAACTAGTCAGTTTTCATTCACAACGGTCAAAAGTAAAAACCAAAATAAAAATCAGTTTGGTTTGTGCTTAATACGATCGAACTGGCTAGTCCGGTATAGTTTTTATATCATTGCAATTATCTAAATATATAATGTATATTCTAATAACTTCCTTCATACCACTCTATAAAAGAATCTTCCTAAAATTATGCCAAGATTAATTAAAGGTGACCTTAAAAGAAAGCCTATTCATGGCCCCTAAAGCAAGTTAAAAGATAATTAAGCAACCTACAGCTATCCTCCCATATCAAGACCTGAAAGTCCAACAGAAAACGACCCTCACATGCAAGGTACTTACTCTTGACGATCTTTAGAATCAATAAAGATAAAATTTCAGCTCTAGATTAATATGGAAAGCCGCTCTGCTTGCCTTTAATGGCCAAGTTTCTTGAAGAGTGCACTACGAGCCATTTACTTAAACTACTAATTTCCTCCTTAGTTTGTTTCCTGATGGGGCTAATAATATTGACAGGGATTATATGATTGTCACTGTTTGACAATCTAAATTTTAGGACTTTTAACTCTTAAAACGGCAATCTTTTTAGAGTAATAGTATTTGCGTAAGTGTATATAAGAATTCTTTGTATTAACATCGAAGACGAATCAGCAACATGTTACACTTCATGATTGAGACAATATTTATATGTGTGATATAGTGTAAAGTGAAATTGAAAACGATATTTCTAAGTTAGACAAGTCTAAAATTAAGAATAGGTGAAAGGAACGTAGCAACAAGACCACATGACTTGTTATAGTAAACTTTCAATAGACAAGACCACATGCTTGCTCTACATACGTGTTCATGGGACCTCACCATCATCTACTAATAATATATAACGTGTCAAAGGCAGAAAGGCAACAAGACAAGACACCGGTTAATTGATTCCTTCAACATCTTGCTCATACTTGTCAAAGAAATTTTCTTAATTTATGCACACCGAAAGGTCAAGCAAATCATTTCCACAAAGAACAATCCATTCTACAATGGAACTTTCATTAATTAAATTTCATTTTTTTAACCATTTCCTAATTCAAATGGGCAAAAGCTTGTCCTGAATAGCCAAAACATCTCCAAATTTACTAATAGTTGCGTAAATTTTTTATTGTTAAGTGACCGTTTTACCACAATAGCTTAAGTTGTTGTGCGAGGCCAACTTAATTGGTTTTATATATTCACTAACACACTCCCTCAAGTGAAAGCCCTTTGGGTTTGAAACTTACACAAGCTTACTCTATCTTGTGCTGAATAATAGGTGAGTGGTAGGATTTAAACTCACGACCACTTGGTCATAAAGGCTCTGATACTATGTTAAGTGACCGTTTTACCACAATAGTTTAAACTGTTATGTGCAGTCAACTCAATCAGTTTTATATATTCATTAACGGAATCCTCCGTTGATGATTCTCATCCTACTCTCCCAAAATGAGGACCCTTTTACACGGATACTTGATTTTGACAATAGCCATCGACAAAACAAAATCCTCATGGGTGTAGGGTTGATCGTATAAAGTACTGTTGGGCTGCATGTGCACCACGTTGGCTGATGTGAAATAGAGTACCATCCACATAGGTTCAACTAACCCTGATTTTACATTGTCTACCCCATTTCTCTGCAGAGAAAGTGAAAGTGGAATACAATCCCCAAAAGCTCCTTTGCGAGAAAAGGTATACTCAAATTAATGACCCTATGCTGACCATCATGTATATATTATATTCGTATCTCCTAAGAGAATAAAGCAGGCCAAGTGCCCTCTGGTTCAGGATAAAAAACAAGAATACCCTATCCTTTAGTACTTTGCCCTTCGTTATCTCGTTCATAGATAAATATTCATTTCCTCTTTAATATGCATATATTTCAGGGTATGTAGTGCGACAGAAGAAAAGCAGACTTCAGAAATCTGAGATCGTTTATGGATTCCACGTCCAAAAGTGGACAAAAGTACCTTTCTTCTCATCCCTTTCTATTATTTTCTTTGCAACATACCCAGTAGCCAATCAGGGAAGTTTTCATTGTATTTCATCATCACACATTCAAAACTTACATCTTCATTCTTATATTTTTATTACAGGGTATAATTCTTAAAAAATACATAATGTAAGTTAGTATATACCAATTAAATAAATATCATAATAAAATATATATAACTTTATATATGTACCTATCAAGAAAAGTCATAATATAAATACCTTTAAAAATGAACAAAATAATAATGACATTCTTACATAAAAAAGATTCACCCTATAATTTCTTATATATGTCCAAAATAGATGCTAACTAATTTATCCTAATCAAAGAACCTACAAACACCCAAACTTGGTGCTAGATATTATGCTTGGGGCAACACAATGATACATTCTCCATTCTAACGTCAGCTAATGTGCCTCGATTAATGACATGATATATGCTTCATTCTGACATCAATTAATAGGCCCTAACCAATCATCACATCAAGTGTGCACAAACCCCTCAAAGGCCATACAATATATCCCAAGATGTATAAAACAAAATACATATATCACATCATTTATACACAGGCTTCAACACCATAATCTGCAACCATATACAACATCTAAGTTATTGATGGTATTTTCTTGATACATGAAAATACATTTTGCATGCATATTAGTAGTTATATGCCAACAATCATGCAATTTTATACTCAGTAAACATAGTTAGGTCTCTTGAACTCATCAATTTAACAAAGTCTTAAATCGACCATAACTTCTGCATGGAGTTTTTGAAATTATAACTTAATTTCAATCAAATTAAGCATGAGAATAATAATTTGACATTCAATAAATTATTTAATATGTGTAAATAATAAAAATAACTAACCTAGAAAACATTAATTGGCATATACTACTAGTTTTCAATCAAAGGATAGTTTAAAACTGAAGGATGCAATGTTAGAATTTTTGTATTCACCTTCAAAATAGTCACTATCATTTCCTTTCCACTTTTCTCTACAATTTTTTTTAGCTTTTTTGCTTAAGAAAAATAAAAGAAATCATAGGATTAGCTGCTCTTAAAAACTAAATTTTGTGAAATTTAGCTAGTCTATCAATTTTTTCGGCTAGTTGAACATTAATGTATGAAGGTTGACATTGCCACCATCAGATAGTAGATATCAAGTTTAGGTGTCTTCTTAAAAGTTTTTGAAAATTCTCTCAGCCTTTCATAATATATTGAATTACTTCGATTCAATTTTTTACCTAAAGTGATGATCAAAATATCAAATACTATTAAATGTTGAAAACAAATAAACCTACAAGTTTATTTTATCAAAAATTTCTATTTGAGTTTGATATCAACTTTTGATGTCACCTATGAAATGTAATATTCCTCTTTAAAATATTATAACTTTTTTAATAGCCTTAACCTAATATTTCTATTAAAAATTTATGCTCAAAACATCAAATAGTGTTCGATTTTAGTTACATATTGGACTAACATGCTTGTTTATTAAACCTTCTTATTTTGTTTCAATTCAATCACATTGTACACCATCCTAACGAATATACAAATTCAATAATTTAATCAAGCTTCTAAAGCATAACACTTTGACCATAAATTTATAACTAAAACAAATCATAATAAAAATAAAGAAACACTTAGAACAAAAATAAGAGAAAAGAGTTCAAGGTCTCATAAGAGTTAAAAGTAAAAGTTGGTGGAATTGTAACATCCGAAGATGTGAAGGTAGAAAATGTTATTAGTGAAAGAGCTGTGATCAATAGGTGGTTTTTAGGATATTGGAATGAACTAGTTACATATTATAAAAAGATGGAAGATTATAAATCTAACCTTGTTAAGGATATCAATGGTACAATAATAGAAGATTGTCACATACTATATAGAAATTGAGTGTATCAAATATAATATGAAAGGTTAAATATTTTATAATTATATAAAAAATATTATTAATCAACTTTTAAGTAGTTATTTTCGGGTGATACTCTTGAGTCCAAATTTGAGTTATTGTTAGGTTAATTCAGATTGAAACTATTACAAATGGTATTAGAGTGGATCTCCAATAATACGAAGTTGCAATAGGAACAAATCAAGCAAAAGTTAGTAGACCTATAACATTTAGAAGCAATGAGGATGAGAAATGACGTCAATAGTAGGTTTGTGAAAAATGGACAATTCTTAACACTTTTAGTTGAAAAGGTGTAAAAAAAATAACTAATTTTAATATTAAAAATAATGAGATAACTTTTATTATGAAATAGGTCATAATAAAAATATTAAGAATTTGAAAATGAGAAGATTGTGATTTCTTATATAAATGATCGATATCAAATTTCATATTTAAAAAATAAGAATTGAAAAAAGTTCAAAAGGTTATTAAAAAGTTTAGTAATTTAACTATTTTTAGAATTGAAATTCTCTTAAATCTAAAGTAGAATTGTTGGTAAGTTAATATAAACTTAAAATGTTACAAGAACTTATCATGATAAGCCATTTAGTGAGAAATGAAAAGCAAGAAAGTTTCTTCCTCTAGGAAAATCAAGGTCCACCTTTTGCTTTGCATTATTTATACACAAAATTTGTTCTAATTAGTTTGTCACTCAATCCCAAATTAATCATCTTTACAATAACAATATAATTATGTTTAGATTTTACTGGATGGGGAGATAGTCCTTCCGCTTTAATTAAACATAATTATTTGCTTTATGATTATTAGAAAAAAGAAAAAGAAAAAATTATCTCGATGTCTAAATTTGACATTTGTGCCCAGATCTGATTTAGTTTAGCCCTCAATTAATAGATTAGGACCAATTTGATCAAGCTTCAGGTTAAGCTTATATTATTTTTTAGAAAACTTTTAGATTTTGAGTTGAGCTTGAACTCGAGCTTTACAGCTTGGCACAACTTGAATTCTAAAAGTCTCATCCAAGCAATGTCCAAATAATATCGTTTAGGAATAGGTGAAAGAACATTGTTTCCTAACACAATGTTGAACTAATTTGTCTATTCTAAAACAATGTTGTTATGTTTATCAGCAAACTAACATCGTTTTAGTATGAACAAAATCCTCGTGTCTATGTCTCTTCTTCTCCCTTCAGTCATTGTAGCATAATTAAAACAAAATCACTGTGACTTTGTCTCCTTTTATTTCCTTGCTGACGTTGCCAACTTTTCTGGTGTTCCTCTAGTCCTCTACCAATTTTTTGGAAGTCCTCCTCCTCACTACTAATCACCCGAAAATCCCTTCTTACAGTTAGACCAGTTGCCTAAAAGTCCTCTTTAACCTATTTCTGAACGATATACAAATGAAGTTGTACTAAGTAAATTAAGTGTATTCCGTACACTCATTTAACATGTTTCTTGTAGATTTTTTTGTTATATTAATATAATTTACTTATTCATAATAAACAAATTACTCTGAGATCGATGAACGGATCTCAACACTATCCAACATTTAGTAGAGAAAGCTTTTTAACGTATAGAGGGAGACATTCTACATTAAGACCAACCTAATAAGTAGAATATTGTAATCGTTTTTTATTTTGTGGGTAGGAGGTTTTGATATATGCGTTTTGTTGGTAAAGTTTTTGGGTAGCTATTTTGTAGTACTCGTGAAAAAGGTTTTATTGGAAGCGTTCTTTCATGAATTTTTCAAGGATGCTTCATTAATTTAGAGTTACTTTGTTTCTATCTATAAATCATTTTGAGTTATTTGTAGTGGATAAATTACATTTTAACATAGACATTTAGAGAGGGAAATGGCTCATAGGAGTAGAACTTTAGAATTGATGTTTGATGTTAGATTAATGGTTAATTTTTCTTTATGGGATTAGAATTTTTTTATTGGACGATGCTAACAATATAGCCATATTTATTTATTCCGAATATTTTTTGTCTAAAATATGAAATCATGGATTTTTTAAAACATTTTATAGAAGTTTGGAACTTCATTTACACCAAACAATAGAAGAGAAGATGCAAAATGTGTGCCATGATTGATAAAAGAGTGTTGCTTCATTGATATATCTCTAGCATTTATAGCTATATGTGAAGTTCTGTTAATTTCTTATAGAGTTTGCTCTTCTACGGCACATAAACTAGAACTAAAATATCTCGACAACTTTATAGCTTGCTCTTTCTTTAATTTAGGTCACTTGGGTGACGAAATCTAGTAAATCAAATTTGGAAATTCCTATTGCTATTCGTCCAACCAATGAGACAGCAATGTACCCGTATTTCTCTAACCTTTTGAGTTTAATTCATAAGCTATCTAATGGAAAGACTTTGATGACGTCGTGAGTTACTTAGAATTTTTATCTATTATCTACCTTTTGGATTAGTTGTAGATATCTTAGTTTATAAGTACTTCTGGATAATGTAAGGGCATAGTCATTGTTGAAGTGTATAATATATTTAATTTAAACTTTTCTCAATTTTAATTAGTTTATGCTATTTCTAAAGAATAGTTTATGTTATCTCTTTAGATGGATAAGCATAATCCTTAAATGGAAAGTTCTAATTTGATACGTAGCAGTACATCAGTAGAGAGTTCTAATACGATACCCAACAGTAATTACCAAGTGCAGAAATGGTTTAAGATGAAGAAACTGGTTTATTAAGAAGTGATGTCTAGAATCACTTTATCAAAACTAGATCAAGTGATAAAGTTGAAAAGGGATACTGTAATTATTATCATAAGATGTTAGTTGAAAGTTCTAAAGGTAAAACCTTTCATTTGAAGAGATATTTGAAGTCATGAAATAGAAAGAAGATGGTATTAGAACGTCAATTTTTTTATCTTTAATATAATGAAGTGGAAGGTTAAAATGGCTTTTATAAGTTAAAACAACAACAAATCAAAGTTTTTTACTAGCCAAGATGATCATTGGTGATGAATAGGCATTCTTGATAACAAAAACTTTAAGATGTTTGTCATGTTATTTCAACTAAATTTTAATATCATGACTTAAAATACCAAAAAAGATATTTTTCAAGATTTACAATGATTTATTTTTGAAGATTGAGTATTCACATAAGAGTACCCCTCAAATTAGATATATGAATGGCCGACAACCCAAAGAAAGGTTATGTGATGATGACGATACACTATCTTGACAATGATCGAACTTTTATGAAATCAACTAATGAGGTAAACTATGTTTTTTGTCATTGTTTATTTATTGATTATGTTATAATTGATGTTTGTCCATATCTTTAACTGATAGGTTCATATATATGCTAGCATCATATATAAATAAAAGGTTGTAATGGATGAGTGCTTAATAAATTATAACAATGACACAAAGCATTCAACCATAACTTTGGAAAATTATAACACAAATGATGCTATGATCAGAAAATGAAGAATAAGTTATGGATTGGGAGCTTATTGATTCGTGAAAGGCTATTTTATATGTATTGTTTTACAAATATTGTTAATTTGATTATGAAGAAATAGTTTGAGGTAATAAAGTAAGTAGTAGAGTCAATTGGGAGTAGCATAATGTGTTATGTGACACCTAAAGATATTAAAAATTTTGAAGAAATTGTATGACAACTACACATTCTTTGCACAGAAAAGTTGGTTTTGGATTATCTAATTAGATGAAATTTAGCATTTACGATATTGGAGTAAGAAACCAAGTATGTTGAGATTCTCAACAAGTTGAAACAAAGAGATTCTCAATATAATTAGTCGAACGATAGCAATAAGAGTCGGTCGAAGTACTCCAACCTTGGACCAAGCTTATAGATTTTATATCATAAAGAATTCAGACTAAAAAATCACATGGGACAGAAAGATAAGGTTTAGATTCCTGTTTATCCTTTCCGACGTAGAGAAAAAATATGTCCTTTTCTGTTCGTATGGCTGTAGGTGGCCATGAAGAAGTTTTCTCTTTTCGTTGATTTCATTTTCAGGTTCAATGGTCCCGACTCCCGAGGACGCTAGCAGTCCTGACAGGATACCCCTTTGCTCGAAATACCAATTATAGGCTTTACGTAACTACAATGGAAGTACTCTTCCCTATTCCTGAAAGCGGAAGCCCATGGTTTACTGCGCTCCCTTTGTCTTTGGTTATCCTACGATTATTACTGTTCATATTGTCAAGAAAAGATACAGGGATGCAATACGAAAGATACGTATGTAGGAGGACATTGGAACGAACTTCGTCCAAGAGTAATCCTTCGTCGTGGAATATGTCTATGGAATTAGGTGGGTTCTTGACTTTGATGATTCTCTAGCTAGCTGCCTTACCCTATACCGTTCTTCTTCTTTCTCCTTAATTGCACCTCACTTTCCCTCTTATTTCCGAACTCTCTTCATCCAGTTTTCCTCCTCATCCAACCAAGTTGTAATGCATTACAAGGTCTCGTATGGTTCCTACGTACGCCACGTTATCCTCTTCTTACCACATTGTGAACCAACTACCAAGGCCTATTCATCATCCTTCTTTAACCTCGTTACACGGTAACAAAATGAATACTACCGAGTACCGACAACCAATCGCCTTTATACAGAAGATAAAGCGTTCTTTGACCTTATCTTGCTGCGACAAGGATGTCGCTTTGTAAGCATCTCCTCCAGGTAACGTCCTATGTACAGTATGCAGATTAAATGAGAGTCCCCATGAACAATTCGAAAAACTAAGATTACCATTCGTTTTACTTAAGCGGGACCAGCAACTTATTGCGGCTAGAATGTTCATTGTATGGTTGATACGTATACTCTTTCACCGTTGATAATCAATCGACTAGCCCGGTATGGGATCGTCTTAGCACACATCCTTACAAATGAAGTTAAAGATTATTTTCTTTTACACGATTCCTGCAAGCCCTCCATCATCAAAGTTATGAGATGATCGGGAGAAGTGATTGGATTTTGGGGGCTGCCAGATCTAAAGAAATCGTTTCCCGTCAAGCTGCTGCTATGGAGTTCTCTTTCCTATACCATGAACTCCTGATTAACTATGTCCTCTAGCTTCCATCTACTACAGGTTCTTTTTCTGGTAAGTCTGCCTGGGAATCAATTTGAGGCAAAAACCAAAGAGTAGATTGGTGGAATTTCTGACTGCCAAAACATAGTTCTATTGTATCCCATCAAAAAACAATAAAAAGAGATTACTTACATAATTGGTGATTCTTTCTGTCAACTTTTCCCTGGTAGATGAGAGTCTAAAATTCCCTTTTGTCACTAATTTGTGTGGTCTAGTTTATTATCCAAATGTTAACATTCAAACACCTGTTGAGAATGGGATTGGAAATTTTCAACTGGCCAAGAAGCAATTGTGGAGAAGCTGCAAACTCAAAAGTTCTTCGTTTGTTTTGATTTGTTATGAATTACCATGTTTGGAGAGCTTGTTAATAGGAGTTTAGTCAATCCAAATAGTTTGATCACGGATATCTTGCTTGCTGTAAACTACAGAATAGTTGGTTTTCCGCAACTTTCTGATTGTTCTTTAAGTTTTGTTCTTTTTGGTAGTCAGTACATAACTTTATTTGCATCTACTATGGCTTTTAGAAGTTGTATGTTGTTTTCACCATGTAAGCAGACTTGTCTGCTCAGTGTTTCCCTTAAGATAATGGAAAATTTTAAATTCATTCATCTCAAAGACTTGCTAGATGGAGAATTAACAGAGAGAGACAAAGATGAAATGAAAACGAAAAATCCGCAGATACAAGAGAATAGATACACGAATGTTACATTCTTACAAAACTACTAAACTAGGTTATTGTCAGCCAACAACTTGTACCATTCCTCCATCGGAGGCAGCTCTAACATCACTCGATCCAAATCCTTAAACGACAACCCTTTTGTGAACCTCAAATCGGCATTGCCAGAACTAGTTTCAATTCCACTACCTGGAATCCCAACTCTTCTGTTATTATTGCCACCACCAACAGGTCTTTTCCTCTTTTGCCCCACAAACGAGCTCTCCTCGATCCAGGAAACGCATGAATCTTTGCCGGTGAGACTCTGAACCACGGACTTGAAGCTCTTGGGATCAGCTACGACGTACTGAGTGTCAACAAGCACCACCTTTATCTCGTCATGGGCCATTTGGGAATCGCCTTATTGCAAGTTGAGTACAATTTTCTTGCCGTTTCCTCACTGAGTCTTTCCCGGTATAGAAAGTTGTATGATCTATATATCTTCTGGGGTTCTTGGCAGGAAATAAATATATATATACCTTGCTTTGATGTGGATTCTCGGTCTACTCTGGCCAGTTTGAACGATATTTTGGAGTGTTGTTATGAGGGGAGGATTGTGTGGGGCTTTATATTTGGGCAAATGGAGAAGGCTTCCATGGTTGAAGAAGTTTTGCGGGCAAGTAACTAAAAACGGACAGTTGAACTATTTGACCAGAGGCAGTCTAGGAGGACCAAATGACTTTGTTTTGAGTCAAAGACGCAGGCAAGTTGGAACCGGTGTGAGGTCATGGTTTTCAATTCTATGCACGTGCGATACAACCCAGCAGCACCCTTTCGGCTTTTGTTAGATTCTCCAACTCCGAAACGTACTATTCATACAATTACTTTTCGTTGGCTAGGGCTTTTGACCTCGTGTTCCATAGTCACTGGCTCGTCGCTGTTTTCCTCGTATCCGAAATGTCAAGTGATGTTACAAACAAGCCAAAGTTTTAAGTGGCCTACCGAGTTATAACAGATCTTTTGTCCAGTTTTACTTTATCTTATTCTGTTTTATAAAATTTCAGCCATTTATTTTGCAGGATCCACGCGAGTTCCATACAGGTCCCACATAAATAAATGACTGAGATTTATTGGACACAATAAAACACCATAATATTAGACAGAAGATCTGAACTCCTAAGTAAATACTATTTTGCAGGAGTTCAGGCATGAAGATGATGATAACGATAATAACGTTAAAAGAGTGTTGTAAGTTTTCCAAGAGGACTAAACGTGTTTGAATAAAATTGTGTATTATTGGACCTTTTTAAATTTTACATATCAAAGATATTCACGACGACGACGACGACGACGACGACGACGATGACCTCACACCAGTGTTTAGGTACGACGACGACGACGACGATGACAATAATAATGTTAAAGAGTGTTGTAAGTTTTCTAAGAGGACTAAACGTGTTTGAATAAGACTGTATTTTATTGGACCTTTTTAAATTTTACATATCAAAGATATTCATACTACGTATTGTTGTTATTATTATTATAACAGAAGGTTGCGGTGATTTGATCTTAGTATGAATTTCCTTAATAAAGTTAATTATTTACTTAACTTGTGCTTAATTAATAAAATATGAATATGTTAAATTTTATTCCTTTTTTAATTTTTTATTTAGATTTTTTATAAACTTATAAATACGTTAAATCTTTTTTGTTGAATTAAGAGATGTTTCAATTCATATTTTGATGATAATTAACAAAATGTGAATACCATAAATGACTTCATTTTTGGATGAAACAACACGTTGAAAACAAGATTTTAATTAAATTTGTTGGCTAATGTAAGTCAGTGGTCAAACTAATATACGTTAAAGTTATTAAAGAATATGTTGCATCTATGTTGGCCTAATCGATGTCCCAACATATTACTTTTCTTAAACAAGTTCACATTGGTCGACCCATAAGATTTTTTTCATAGGAAATGGACATTGGTCAACGAATGTACTACAACTAGTCATTGTAAAGACTAATTTTTGGCTCCCAAGTTTACATGGAGTTTCAAAGGCTATAAATATGTAGTTTCTTATTGGTTGATACAAAAAAAAAAAAAAATTGGAGTTCACTCTGGCCTCATCCTGATTTGGTCACTAGGGTACCGTCATATCCTGTTTGAAGTGGATTTCTTAGAAGTCATTAATCTTTTATCCTCTTTCTATACAGCTATTGACAGAAATAACTTTTTGTTGACAGATACCCGTGACTTGCTTCAAAGAGATTGAGAGGTGTAACTTCAGCACGTGCATCGGGAACCAGTGCGCGGATACTCTGGCTGCTCTCGCCGGCCTTGCCAGCCCAGGTATCCATATACTGCAAGAACCTCCTCTACCAGTTTTACATCTTTTACACCGGGACAAGCACGACGCTATATAACAAAGGGACACGCGTTAGTCTAGCTATGGCTTTTCTGTGATTGTTTTTCCTTGTAAACAATATTTTTAACATAAATTTGAGAGTCTTTTGCTTGTTTTTTTCGATGGTTTTTGTGGAATTTGCACTTACTTGGTTAAAGATAAAACGGTGTAGTTAAAGAATTAATGATTTAGGGTGTAATTATCGAGCAGTTGAGTAATACATGTATAACACGGATCTTTGTTGAATGTTTCATAACATAGACCCATATTCATGGTTTTAGTCCCTTGTTTTTAAAGATAAAACGGTGTACTTAAAGAATTTCTAAGTAGGGATCTTCATTATTTCATTATTGTTTAATACTTTATGTTTTATTTTAGATTTGTAATTTTAATTTAATTAATTATTTTTTTAATTCAATAACTTATTTTGATTAGATAATAGAAAGATAGCTATTACTAGTACTTCTAGTCCTATTGAGATACTCATATCCCTGGACTATATTACAAGTACGATGAGTGCACTTGACTAGTAGATTTTTAGTCTCTGTTTAGTTGGACTTATATCAGTAGAGCCTTTTTTTTAAAAAAAAATTCTCAGAAGAACCTTTTTAAAAAGTCAGTTAACTGTTTGGTTGTAAATTAAAAAATAGTTTTTTTAAGAGCTTCATATAATAGACTATTTAACATCATAAAAATAAAAAGTACTTTTAGTTTTCACTATATTTTATTTTGTAATAAAAATTATTTATGCATATAAAAATTATTTAAA
>JANKOE010000002.1:63558805-63576057 GCA_026284465.1 Erythroxylum citrifolium | reverse complement strand
CGAAGATTGGCTTCTCCGAGCATTATTTCAATTCCTCAACATCGAATGGGCTAACACAAGAATAGATTGTGCTGAATGTTTAAGACCATGCCAAACCAGATTATTCCTATTTCCCCACAAAGCCCAGCAAATAGAAATAGCCAAACATTGATCATCATCAGTATAATTATGTGCAACAAAAGAAAACCAATCCTGCAACACAACAGAAATGGAATGGAATAAACCCAAATGAGAAAGTGACCACACCTCCTTAGCACAACAACACTCAAATAAATATGTGAAATGGATTCAGTCCCAATACCACAAATAGGACACAAAGGTGAAATATTCACACCTTTATGGACAAGAAGAGCACGAACTGGCAAGCAAGCATTTAGCGAACGCCAAAAGAAAATTTTCATGTTAGCAGGGATGTTCAACGACCAAAACTGCTTCCAAAAAGGAGAAGGAAGAATCGGATTCAAACCTCGTGGGACAACATGAATAGAACGATAGGCACTTTTAACCGAATATACGCCTTTCCTATCAAGAGCCCAAACCCAATCATTGATACTTCGATGTAAGTTCAGAGGAATTTGGAGAATTAAATCTCTATCTCGCTCATTAAACAAAGCTGAGATTAAGGACAAATTCCATTGTTTGAGATCATGAGAAATCAAATCCGAAACTCTAAGATTTAGCCAAGAAGCATCCAAAACCGAAGTAACATATGGATTCTCCGCATCTGGCAGCCAAGGGTCAGTATAAACACTAATTGAACTCCCATTTCCAACATGTTTCCTACACCCTTTTTTAACAAAATCAATGCTAGAAAAAATACTACTCCAAGTATAACTAGGATTAGTACCTCTTTTTGCATCCCAGATTGTGCTCTGCGGAAAGTAACGAGCTTTAAGGACTCTAGCAACTAGCGAGGAAGTGTCAGCTAACAACCTCCAAACCTGTTTCCCCAGCAAGGCCAAATTAAAATCATGAAAAGTCCGAAATCCCATAACTCCTAGATGTTTCGGCCAACACATCTTCTCCCATGCCATCCAAGGAATCCCTCGCTTTTGTCTTAAATTCGTGCCCCACCAAAACGAATTAAGCACCGTCTCGACCTTCTTACAGACACCCACCGGCAATTTAAAAATCGTCATAGCATAATTAGGGAGGGACTGAGCAACGGACTTCAGAAGAATTTCCTTACCAGCCCGCGAAAGAAAAGTCCGATTCCAACCTTGTACTCGCTTCCACACCTTCTGTTCAATAAAAGAAAAAATTTCCTTCTTGTTCCTTCCAATAAAAGAAGGTAATCCCAAATAAGCAGCTTCCCTGTCTCTTACTTCCACGGACAGGCAAGAAGAGATAGCATTCCTATGCTAGATTGGAGTATTAGAGCTAAATCAAATAGAAGATTTGTTGAAATTTACAAGCTGTCCCGAATCTAACTCATAAATATGTAAGATCTCTTTAATAGCTTTAGCCTCCCGTAGGTGTGCAGAGAAGAAAAAATAGCTATCATCCGCAAAGAGCGGATGTGAGACAGTAGGAACTCCAGCAGCAACCTTACAGCCATGAATAATACCTCGACTCTTAGCTGATTGGATCATAGATGACAACCCCTCTGCACATAAAATAAACAAATAAGGCGAAAGAGGATCGCCCTGCCTCAACCCTCGCTCAGGATAAATAGGCCCAAGCATTTTATCTTCGTGTGTCACAAAATACCGAGCAGAACACACACATAATTTGATCAACCTGACCCATTGTATATGAAAACCCAACCTGATTAGAACTTCCTCCAAATAGTGCCATTCAATCCTATCATACGCCTTACTCATGTCCAACTTAAGAGTTACTTTCCCTTCCACCCCCTGAGTCTTCCTTTTCAGAAAATGGTTTATCTCATAGGCCACAAATAAGTTATCATAAATAAGTCTATGTGGAACAAAAGCACTCTGATTTTTCGAGATCAAAGCAAGGAGGATTTGCTTCAATCTACTAGCAATCATCTTTGTAATTACTTTATACAATTTGTTACACAACGCAATTGGTCGCAAATCTGCCAACGTCTCAGGCGAACTCTTCTTTGGGATTAAAACAATAGCTGTCTTAGTCAACTCTTCAGGTAGATAGCAGCTGTGAAGGAAATGGAGACAATCCCGTATGACATCCTCCCCTACAATATGCCAATAACTCTGGTAAAAAGTTGCGTTCATACCATCCATACCAGGAGCTTTATCAGGGTGGAGACTAAAAACCGCACATTTTACCTCTTCTGTTGTATAAGGTTTTAGCAACATTTCATTATGAGCTTGAGAAACCGATGGCACTAGATTAGTAGCAACAGTACCTGTACTTGCCTTAGTCGCTGTAAACAAGTCCTTAAAATAATCCACAACAATGTCAGTCAACCCCGAATTCCAGTCCCGAAACACTCCTGTTTGATCCCTTAATTGAGTGATGTGGTTTTTCCTCCTTCGTTTAGAAGCAACCGCGTGAAACAACTTGGAGTTCGAATCCCCATCTTGAAGGCACAACATTTTGGCCCTTTGTCTCCATAAAATCTCCTGTTGTCTAAGAGTTTCATGATATAAATCTTGAAATCGACAAAAATCAGCCTCAGTCAATCCTGCTTCTCCTTTACGAGCCCTCTTCATATCGGCCTTTAAACTAATGAGATTCTCCCTAAATTGCCCTATTATCTTCTTCCCCCAAGCTGCCAGAGTATCGCTGAAAATTTTCAATTTATCCCATAAAGGAAGCCCCTTATGTTTATTCCAGACGCCGTCAACAACAGAGAGAAATTGGGAATCCCTTAACCAAGCATTTTCAAACTTAAACCTTTGAACACCCACTCGAACTGAGACAACAATAGGCTCCATAAATATAGGGGAGTGATCAGAGGACGTTATCTCCAAATTACTCACCTTATAGTAGGGAAACTTCCGGATCCACATAGAACAGGTCAACGCTCGATCAAGCTTTTCCTCAATCCGACCCTCGGCATCGTTACCCCGAGACCAGGTGAATCCATAACCTTGCATTCCCAAATCAACCAACCTGCTATCTGCTACCGCCTCCTTAAAACCCAGCATTAGACGATCTGGCTGAGGGTTACCTCCACGTTTCTCTGATTGATGGAGGATATCATTGAAATCCCTAATTGTAACCCAAGGCAAAGTCGATTTTGCAGCAAGTCGCCGAAGCAAGTGCCATCCCTCCTCCCTACGATTTCGATTCGGTTCTCCATAGAAACCGGTTAGATGCCAGCCATCCATCCCTTGGATACAAATTTCAACATCGATGTGTCTGCGAGAGAAACCAAGCAAACGAACTTCATCCTTGCTTTTCCAGAACAACGCCAATCCCCCACTATGACCATTGGGCTTAACACAAAACAAACCTTCAAAGCCCAATGTATTTTTAACACGATCCAGCTTTTCCCTACTACACATTGTTTCTATAAGAAAAAGTACTTTGGGTTTTTTAACGGAAACCATATCCCGAAGAATACGAATTGCACGTGGGTTACCTATCCCACGACAATTCCAACTTATACAACTCATGAGGAAAGGCGGGCCTGATCCACAGGTCCCGCTAACAACGCGTTTTTTTAGTCCACAATCACTGAAAGCATATAGTTATTCTCAGGCCCATGCGCTTCCCCCTCCAGGCCCCTATTCTCCGCCCGACGTCTGCGTTTTGAATCCAACACAATCACCCCATCATCGTCCCCTATTAAAGCCACATTCTTCTCCTTATCACCAGAAACCTCCACGATCTCCTTACCTTTCCCACTACCAGGTATAATCTTGGCCTTTAAAGCAATATCATGATCTCCACTTGCCTTATAGCTTCCATAATTTGCAGTCCTTCCATAATCAATTTTTTCAACTGCCATCGCCTCCGCCATCATCTCCGCCTCCACCATCGTCTCCGTCCTCATCTCCCCCATACTCCCCGGAGTGCTAATTCGTGGTGGCATTTCACGAAGCCACTGACAGCCCTTCGCTGGCTGTGAGCGTCTCATATTAGCATGTATAGATTCGTCAAACCTCCTTGGGACAACTCCGTCAGGTGCCTCGTAAACTACCTTGCAAAATTTTTCAGTATGGCCTAACAGACCACACACAAAGCAAACAGTAGGTAATCTCTCGTACTTAAAGTCCAGAGTGATCCATTCCCCTCCTTGTCGCTTAATCTTCATCTCATGCTTAATGGTCTTGTTAACATCCACAGCTACACGAATTCTCATATAGTTACGCCAGATGCCAGTGAAATTGTTTGGATCAGACTTTACAAACTCACCTAAAAAACTCCTGATCGTCTTGGCAACTTTTTCAGACATAAAACCAACCGGAAGCTTGTGAACCTGCACCCAAAAATCAGCCTTCGACAAAATCACAGACTCCGGCTGATCAGTCAAACAGAATTTTTTTAACAGTAAAAGCTGATTGTCAAATGTCCATGGGCCATCATCAAGTACCCTTTGCATATCCCTTTCGTGAAAAAATTGAAATATAAATCTGTTTGGATCAATATCTTTAATATAAACCCCAATAACAAGTCGCCACAGTGATGCCAATGTATCCTTCATCGACGGCGCGTGAATTGGTTTCTTTGCTAGAAAACTCCTTACCAAGCTCCAGAGAACATCAATCACTCCGTCAATATCCCCGGCGTCAATTATTACCCCTTCTTCCTCCGGCTCGTCAATTATCATTTGATGACATTTTTCGTTAATCCTATTCATCTCGTCAGACTCCATCGAAGCAAAACAAAGGCAAAAAACAAAACTTTTGAAAGATTCGAAACTAACTTGTCAAGGACAAGACAGAGAAAAACTGGTCAAAGACAAGACGTAATCACCTAGCATATTTTTATTAATCAATAACCTAGATACGATCATAGGTTCATTGGTTTCTTAGTTCTTAAAGCTATTATTCAATTGAACCTATGATCGTATCTAGGTTGTTGATTAACAAGAATGCTTATAATACATGTTTCTATTCATTTACACTTAAGAGAAAACATCCCTAAATGAATGTTTATCGATGAACTGAATTTTATATCAAAGATCCATTTTAGTGTAATAACATCAGTGACCCGAAACCAAGGTTTTTCTATTAATTTTTCATATCCAATTACTTTTATTAGTTTCTGATTTTTGTCATCTTTTTCTAAATTATGTGAATTGAAAACCCCTTATTTGTTTTAGTTTTAAACTCGTTAACCTTTATCGTTAAAAATTTCTCGTGGAAACGATCCCTACTTTTCACTACTACATTATTTTGTATTAACGGAAGTTAGTTTTTTTTTAAATTTGGTTGCAGGCAACAACAGTACCAAGTTTCCAGGCTCAAAGGAGCATTTTTAAGACGACACATCATGCATGTAGATATGAAAAAATCAACTGAGGTTACTGCAGGCATCATACGTGTAAGGACAGAAGAAACTAACTAGCCTACAGTTATTTGCCAAAAAACCATGAAAGATTTTTCAAGGGTAGCTATCAAGTGCTTTAAATTCATTTCAAAGATAAACATTCCAACGTGAGTTTAAACATATATCATGATATAAACTATATTGAAGCTAATATGGAAAAACAGTGTACAAGAAGACTATTAAGCAAAATATATGATAAATTCTACACTTACCTGACCAAGAACAGTTAAAATCAAAGAATCTCCAATTGAGAACCATTCCTCGCTTATACCAAATTGCCGGTTTAATCCAGTAATAAGAAAACTTGAGCCAAAAATTAAAAATGAAAACCGTAAAACATTTATTCCTGGCAAATCATTAAATTAGTAAATTGCAAGATAAGCCTAAGTCATCCTAATTATTATACCAGTTACAGTAGTAGCAACAAAAATCTTGCACAAAGAACATTTTTCAGAAAAGCATTGTAAAGTCCGACCCCAAGCAATGATGCAACTGAGGTAACAAGCTTGACACGACCAAGAAATTTAGGAGTGAAACCAAGTTTGTTTGTGCTGAAACAATAATGAAGCAAGAAATGTCATTTTTACAAAAAGAGAAACTAAAAGTTAATATCTTAATTAGTTGACTATCTTGGAAAAAGTTGTCTGTTTAAACATACGCGAAGTAGAACATGGTAGAATCTGAATGTGGTGTTGCCTGCCACAGGAAAATAAACAGAGTTGGAAGAAAAACACTGGGCTGCTTAATAACATACCACAACTGGATACTATGTTGTTTTGAACTTTTACGAAATCCAGGGTCAGTCAAGGAAAAATTTAGTCCTCTTGCTAGATTGCATACTCGCTGCTCTTTCACAAGAACAACAACTGCAGATGTAATTAATGGTAGCAATGCAGTGACACCAAAAACAAACTTGAGATTTGAAAAGCAGCACAAGAAGATTCATAAAGTGTCACTAGTAGTAGAAAACAGAAGCCACGAGGTCCACCTTAAATACCTTACACCATAAGCATCAACTAGAGAACCACTAAAGTGGGAGCTAACAATTCCACCAAATGCTGAGGAACCCCAACAAAGGAACTGAAGGGACCCTAACATAGTTTGTGACTCACCGCGAGCCCTCTTCACCACCATGGAATCCACAACCTATGAATTTATTGAGCCAATGTTCGAGTAAATAACGTCTTAAAATAGTAGAGAAGAAGACAACTTAATTAGTAATTCATTTATCACATTTAACTTATTTCGTTAAAATACTATAACATTCTCACATTTGAGTTCTTTTCAACTACATACGATTACAACTTTGATCAAGAAGGGTAATTTCAATAATACAGAAATTAATAACACTCGTTCACCAATTCAACTATTAAGACATCAATCTAAATCTTTTTCAAAGTCAGAAAGTTGTAGATACTCACTACGTCTGAGAAGGCAACGGAAAGTGAACCAAGTAGTATGCAGAAAGCGGCATTATACTTGCTCTCAACAAAACTGGCCATCAAACTCCAAGACGGTGCACCAAGAAGCCTAGAGAGCACTAAGCATGACCTTCTTCTATAACCGAAAAGTGGAATAGAATAACTGGCAATCACTAAAAAGTAATTCAAAAAATAAAGATTAACACAAAATCATCACCAAATAACTCATAAATCTAATGAAAAGGATGTAAAGGCAATAAAATACCCACTTAATGAACCCATATAAAGGTTTGACAAGCCATGGCAAAGCAGAAAAACCATATTTCACAGTTGTCTACTGAAAAAATGCAAATTGTTAATCCTCTATGTAACGAAACAAATTAAACACGAACAATAGCTAATTAGATAGACATTAAAAAAGCTACAAAGAAATGGTCACCTCATGTATTTCATGCACTGTCAAAACGTTACCACAATAGCACCACATTAACAATACAAATTGTGTGCAAGATGACAACACATGTCACCAGTAAGTTACACTTAGATAAACAATACCTTAGCTGGGTCCAAATGCAAACCATCTTCAAGATAAAAGTTAACAACCAATCTGGATAGTCCCAAAACATCTTGAACAAAATACACCATAGCCACGACCACAAGAAAAAAGGAAATCGTCAGTTTTTCATGCAAGCTACACCGATCCGAAACCGTGAGAGCTATGAGAGATGTAAGGTAAGAGCGAAGAAGAATCTACAAAAAAAAAAAAACGAGAGAATGAGACGATAACGAGGTTGGGCAAAACTTAAGGGCATTATAGGAAAGGTTAATCAACTGTTGCTTAAATGCTACTTACAAGCAGCTTCTTTAAAATTAGCTGGTTGGGTTGAATCAGCCAACCAAACCAACCAACAACTAAACAAGGTCAATAGTTTATTGATAAAGTCAATTAGCTAATTTTAGTCGATCAATTAAAAAATAGCTAATCAGTCAACAACTAAAAAGGGCCTTAATGTGGTTAAAATAATCAACCCACATCATTTTGCTTTTTATTTTAATAACTATAATATTCAACTTAGATCATATTCATTTAGGAATAACCATCCATGTATAAATATATGTATCTTCATTGAAGCTTAGCTAATTTGATATTTTAGACTTCTAATTATTAAGATTTTTATTTAGTTCTTAAATTTACATTTTTATTAAGATTATTGTATTAATATTCTCCCCAGACTCGTTGGACTTCGATTGGGTGTTGACGATGATGATTGTATTAATATTCTCAATAAAAATTTTACGTTGAATTAATGGAATTTAAGTTATATATATTAAAAATAATGTGTGCTTCTAATTTGAATATTACATAAAATTTTCAGTTAATAAACATAAAAAATTTTAATTTTAAGGGATTAATAAAATTGAAATAGAAAATTTGATTAATAAAAGAATAAACTGAAAATTGGTGATAGGCAACATAGAAAAATAGTTAGATCTGGATTGTTTCTTTGTAGTCGAATGGTTACGAGTTCGAGTCATAAAATTTTTTTTTTTGTAAAATATAAAGAAAATGCTAAATAGAATCGGTAACTCTTACCTGACTTTTTTTTTGGTGCACCCAGGGTATCCACCGACGGAATTAGTGACTAATCCCTTTGCTGCGGGAACATCTCCAACATGGGAGGGCTACAGCTAGCCTAGGAGCTTGCTGCATTCCCAAAGGTGGGATTCGAACCCCCAGCTACTTGGTTAAGCGACGAAGGCATGTATCACCTACGCCAACCCACTGGGTTTAACTCTTACCCGACTTTTACAAAACGGAAAGACTTGTGTATTAAATCTATCTTACAACAATTAATACACAAAAAAAAACAAAAAAACATGTAAGACAATAATGTTCTAAAATTAATTCTTTTGCGTAATAAATAAATAAAATAATTTTTGTTTTTTTTTGAGAAATAATAAAATAATATTTGTTAATAATTCGCTAACCAAGTAAAGATCAAACTCTTCGTTGATGTCTCCCCCTACCAAACGCACTGCCACCGCCAGCTCCGCTTCCGCCTCTGCCTCCGCCTCTACCTCCGCTGCTCTAGACGACACGTTGCACCCGATGAAGAAGGCCAAGTCGCAGGGGGTCTCCACCTGCTCGCCTCACGACAACAAAAACGGACTCAACCACCACTTTGCTGGGTCCAATGTAGCATTGGACCCTATGGCTCTGGATGACGATTCAAAGCTCGACAACGACAGCGCGTCTCATACCGCCGCTAACTTGTCTCGCAAAAAGGCCACTCCTCCTCAGCCCGCAAAGAAGCTTGTTATTAAGCTCGTTAAAGGTGCAATCTTATTGTTTTCGTCGGAAATCTGACTTGAATTTGGCATCTTCCATTTGGGTTTTGTCATTTTAGAGATTTAATTAGTCTAGGGTTTTTCTCTTCTGATGGATTTTGTTTTTGGTTAAGATATCGAGTATGTGAATTGAGAAATTTGTTGAATTTTGGATCTGTTGCTTATTGCATTATTTAAGTGGTTTCTTTTCAGTGATAAGTTGATTTAAATTGATCCGAAATTCCATTTATTGGGAGCTTACTACTGGCAAGTTCTTATGAGTTTCTGTTTCTCATTTATGCATTCTTTGCATACTCGTGTTGGGTTAACCTTGTTTTAAGTTCAAGGGGTTGAAACTGTAAAGCAAGGGTTTTGGTGAACTGCTATGCAATTTGGATGATTGCTTAGGCTCCTCTGCTATGCTCGCTTCTTTGCTAATTAGAAAGTGTTAATGTCACGATGTAATTCATAAGCTTGCAATATTCTATTCCCCATTTATTTTGTTCTATTATGGTTAATTTTCTGTCATCTCAATGAATTGTTCTCATCCCATGTTGTGATGTGTATGTTTATGGTAATTTGCTCATAAAATAACTCCTAATGAAGTTAGTGTGACTGATGGTTGATCTTTCATTCAACAACGATAAGAGCTTTTCAATGGAACAGATATTTGACAGAATTCTGATATGGAAGACGCATTCTTAGGAAAGAAAATATGCAAAAAATCAACTGGGTTAGGAAGTAATTTTAGTGATTATTTTATTAAAGAGGTCTATTATTTTCATAAGTCTATTTTAGTATGAGAAATTCCTGCTCTATTTTACTTCCTAAAAACTCCATGTATTGAGCCTATTTAAAGGGCATTACAATGAATAAGAAAATAACCATATTTTTTTCATAAACATAGTTGGGCACAAAGGTTGTCAAGGGCAAATCTTCTAAACAGCAACTATACGGCCTATAAAGGGGAAGAACCCTAGCATGGGAAAAGAGGATTTCCCTTTAAATCATCTCGTAACTAGGTCCTACACAGAAACACAGATCAATTTGGTATTAGAGCCTAGGGTGATGGACAAATTGTGTGATCTATCAACTAAAGTAGATGTGTTCAGGAAACAAGTGGAGCAACGATTGGCAAAGATAGAAGAAAGCTAGAATGCTCAATTTGAGGAGCTTTTGCAGGTTATTTGCGAACAAGACCAGCAGTGGGAGGTTGGAAACAGCAACCGCACCTGCACAGAGATGAGGGTGGATAGAAGCATGGAGCTAGCTAGTTTGGGCATTGTTACCAAGGATTCTAAATTGGAATTCCCCACTTATGATTGTTCTGATGACCTCTTGTTTGGATTCACTGGGTAGAGCAATTCTTCGAGAACCAATGTAACTTGGTAGAGGAGAAAGTGGGGCTGGCAGCGTTCCATCTTAATGAAGAGGCGCAACTGTGATGTTTTTAAGGTGGAGCAAGAGGAAACTAGTATGTATTGGGAAACCTTCAAGGAATAATGTCACTTATGGTTTAGACCTCCCATGAGTCTAAACCCATTGGGTGAAATAGCAAACTTGAAATAGTTCGGGATTTGGAGTAGTACTAGAGGGAGTTCTAACAGAGCTTACAACAAGGAAACAAGTTGGGTTGTTTGTTGTTAGGCTCATGAAAGGGCTTCAGTTGGAAGTGAAGCTATAACAACTGAACAGCTGGGGGGTTGCCATGAACCTAGCCCATGCACACGAAAGAAGGTTGAGAAGTGTTTCAGTTGCCACAAGAGGGAGTCACAAGGTTGCCTCTCCTTGGAACAACTCGAGTTTTGTGTTAGTAAATTATATAGTAGGAAAAGGGTGTGGAAAGGAGAGTCGAGGGGTTGCTTTTAGTGTGTGAAATGCTTTTGCATGTTCTGTTTATGAAATTGAAGAAGGTTGAGATGGAGGAACAAAGGTTGAAGGGGCTTTGTTTCAATTGTGAACAAGTCCTTTAGAGGACTCAAGTCTAAAAGGTTATTTTGGGTGGATCTTGCTAATTCAGAAGAAGAGGGATGGAGGGCCAGGATATCTAGAGTTACTTGATTTCGAGTTTGAGGAGAAGTTCTTTGTATGCGGGGAGTAATGATATGTAAAATGCATTCTAGAAAAGAAAATATACAACAAGATTAGCTTGATTAAGAAGTAATTTTAATGGTTGTCTTATTTAGGTAGTAATTTAGGAAGTGTATTATTTTCATAAGTCTATTTTTAGTAAGAGAATAATTTACTAGCTTTTTGTTTTATGTTACGTACTCTATGTATTGAGCTTATTTAAAGGGCATTATGATGAATAAGAAAGCAACCATAATTTTTCATAAAAATTGTTGATAGAAAGCTTGTGAAGGACGAGTTTTCTAAACAATAACCATAGGTTCTAGAAAAAGGAAGAACTTTAGTAAAGAAAAGAGGATTTACCTGTCGGTCATTATGTGATTAGATCCTACACAAAATCATATATCAGAGTCCCACCAGACAATTTAGTTATTTGGTCAAGTTTTTGTTATTGTTCTCTTCCTAATAACCTCCTCACCTGTTGTCATCATTTCTTCATTGCATTGTGAAATGTTTTGCAATAATTATGAGTGTATGCTGTATGTAATCTAATGAATTGGTATTTCTTAGTTGACAAGAGAATATTTGTTGAATTTTCGCAAGCAATGTGCATTATGAACTTCAATTATTGTTGCGAACCTTGTTACCTGTATTCTTTATTTATATGCATGGACTGAGGATGATGCAAATACCTGGTGTGAAATTTATATTTATAGCAATCGCGCAAGTCCATGTTTACTGGGTATATCATAAATTCTAGTTTAATGTTTTCTTATTTTATTGTTGTATGAAGATAAACCAACGCTTCCTACAAATTTTGAGGTGAATACATGGGCAAAGTTGCAGTCAGCTATCAAAGCTATATTCTTGAAACAACCAGATTCTTGTGACTTGGAGAAGCTTTATCAGGTATGCTTTACTCCATTCTCCTTCATTCTTGGTAGACTAGCTGTTTGCTTCTGTGAGTTACTTCACTGGTTCGTGGAATTGATATACCTTCGGCTCAGGCTGTCAATGATCTTTGCCTACACAAAATGGGAGGAAATCTTTATCTGAGGATTGAAAAAGAGTGCGAAGCACATATATCTTCGGCTTTACAATCTTTAGTTGGTCAAAGCCCTGATTTGGTGGTTTTCTTATCCCTGGTTGAGAGATGCTGGCAGGATTTTTGTGACCAGATGTTAATGATCCGTGGTATAGCTTTGTATCTAGATAGGACATACGTGAAACAAACCCAAAATGTCCGTTCCTTGTGGGACATGGGTTTGCAACTTTTCCGGAAACATCTTTCTCTGTCTCCAGAAGTTGAGCATAAAACTGTGACAGGCCTTTTGCGGATGATTGAGAGGGAAAGGTACTTCCATCTTCTCACTATGCTGGATAACAAGAAAAGTCTCTAGTGGCATATGTTCTCTAGAAATGTAAAAGTTAAAACTAATTGGAGTTTGTTGATGGTTTATTTTCTTTTCGTTGACAATAAAAAACCAGCATGTATACACCTACAGCTACACTCATGTTTACACTCGCAGAGAAACACCTGGACACACAAGCACATATACATACCAATATATCTGCTGGTCTGCAAAACGAAGTTCTTAAAGCAGTTTTACATATGAAACAACTATTAGCTTAACATTTCTAGTTCTCCTACCTTGGAAGATGATCTGGATGCAGAGTACTTCTAGTTGTATTTTAACTTTTAACTCCAAATCATATTAATTTAAAGGATAATTAGAAGTTGACCTCTCCAATTCTTCTTTGGTACCCTTTGTTTGTTCCAGAAAATGTTTCTTGTTCAGAAGTTAATGTGTTTGGACACTCTGTTCCAAATAATCTATATGTTGTCTTTGATCATATAGAATATTATTTCCATATCTTAAATTGAGAAGGATATCACCTTGGTGGTTTTAAAACAAAAAAGATAAAAAAGAAGTGGTTACAAAGCAATCTCTATCTTGGGTATCTATATTATATGTTGATCATTATTTAATTAGAGTGAGGATATGTGGATGGTCAGCTTTTGGTAATGTTCCAAAGGGTATGTAGGTCTTGGTTATATATATACGTAGGAGACAAGTTAAGGGGGATAATAGATATCATTTTATGTTCTTTGGAAAGCATTTGAGTTTTTTGATCTGAACCTGTATTTGACGATTGAAGATTTAATGGCTTTGGGTACTGGATTTAAAACTTGTGGTTGATTTGCATTGTGGAGTTTAGAAAGTTTGCTCTTATTTTGCAGATTAGGTGAAACAGTGGATAGAACTCTTCTAAACCATCTATTGAAGATGTTTACTTCTCTAGGAATTTATTCGGAAAGCTTTGAAAGGGCATTCCTTGAATGCACATCTGAATTTTATGCTGCTGAAGGCATGAAATACATGCAACAATCAGATGTTCCAGATTATTTGAAGCATGTAGAGGTGTGTTTTACTCTTTCTTGATCTTTTGCAAAATGATTGTAAGTAGATTTAATTTCTATTTATTTTTGTGTTTAAATGTTTATTGATATATTAGCACCTTGTTACGCAATAGTTACCTTGAGAAAGTTCATTTTGCAGATAAGGTTGCATGAAGAGCATGAAAGATGCTTAATCTACCTCGATACAAACACTAGAAAACCACTGATAGCAACTGCAGAACGGCAGCTTCTTGACCGTCATATACCAGCCATTCTAGATAAGGTATGAATGTTTTTTATTGTTTACTTATTCTATATCTATTTAGTGCAAAATTTTTCAGCAAAGAAAACCCTTTCATCTCTTCAATTCAGGGATTCACAATTCTGATGGATGGACATCGCATTGACGACCTGCAAAGGATGTACTTGCTCTTCTTAAGAGTGAATTCCCTTGAATCATTAAGACAGACCCTTAGTTCGTACATACGGAAAACTGGACAGGGTATTGTCATGGATGAAGAGAAAGATAAGGATATGGTGTCCTCTCTGTTAGAATTTAAGGCTTCTTTGGATAAAATATGGGAAGAAAGCTTCTCTAAGAATGAAGCATTTGGCAATACCATAAAGGATTCATATGAGCATCTGATTAATCTTCGTCAGGTTAGTGCAACATATTCTTTTATCATCCTTTATGAGATATTGCTTGTATGGTGAGAATATGAATCCATTTGTACGATAAATATTGCAATGTAAATGGTAATTGGAAAAACAACATATCGATTGTCATGTATCAAAGATTAAGTGTTGTTTGTACGAAAAGGTATGTACAATCTCTTTGGTCATTGTTGTTTGATATTATATTTTCTTGAAAGTCCTTATGGACATTGTCATTGTGCTGGGTAAAAGGTTTTCACTATGGCATCCATGCTGAGAAATTTGATCAATGGCCTTTCTCGTCTCCCAATCTCGTAAAGATAGAAGCTAGAGTTTCATTTATGATGATTCATGCTAAATTTTCTCTATGATTCCATTGGGATAGTTGATTCCCTTGAAGTTCCTATTTTCCTTACTATAGTATTATTGGTTGAGCTCTTATTGCAGCCCTTATTTTTCCATGGTTAGTCAGATTGAATAATGATTTCCACTTATTATTGTTATTCATCAGTGGTTAAGTTTCAGATCAGCAACTGTGTGGTTGATTACGTAATCATTAACTAAGAATCAAATTGTTTTCTTCCTTTAATAGAACCGGCCTGCTGAGCTTATTGCCAAGTTTTTGGATGAGAAACTTCGTGCTGGAAACAAGGGCACTTCAGAAGAGGAGTTGGAGGGTACACTTGACAGAGTTTTGGTTTTGTTCAGGTTTATTCAGGTGATATATTTTGTTTAAACAAATGCAGTGCATAAAATCTTTAATTTTCTTTGTCCTTGGTTGCATGATGCTGAACTTTCTGCTTCTTTCTTTCGCTTTACACAGGGCAAGGATGTGTTTGAAGCGTTCTATAAGAAAGATCTTGCAAAACGATTGTTGTTGGGAAAAAGTGCATCTATTGATGCAGAGAAATCCATGATATCGAAGGTTAAGTCCTGAAATTATTCTGAACCACTAGCTTGCAAAATCCTCTTCTACCAATCATATTAATAGGATTATGTTTCCTATTGCAGCTGAAGACCGAGTGTGGCAGTCAGTTTACTAATAAGCTTGAGGGAATGTTTAAGGTGTGATGCTTTTATGGATGCTTCAGTTATAAAGTTTTTATTGTTCTGTTTGGCACTGAGTTTTGTGATACGAGATTCTAGTTCATTCCTCTGCATGGTAATGTATGTAATTTGTTGAAGACTTACAAGCTGGGAATAGGCCCCAAAAACAAAATGTTGGTGTGTCTTATACGTTTCCTCTGTCAAGGCTGTGATGCCCTTGCCTAATAGCTCTCACTAAAATTAAGAAACAAATATGATTAACTGAAAAAAACATATTTTAGAGGCTTTTTACTGGAAATGAATTTGACTATATGAAAAGGAAGTTTTTAAACCGGTGAATAACTTTGCTGCAATATCTTTTAAATCTTATCTCGTGTGCACCATACTTTTATACAATATATTAGATAAGAAGAAACACTTGATGCTATATAACCAGAAATTCCTAAGATGTAAGCACTGCCATCTACAACGTTTGCATTTAAAGATTTTTTCCATTTTGTTGTTTCTAAATCTCAGTTGTGAGAGATCAGCACTACTTTGAGTTTCTTCTTTATTGAATTGAGCTCAAGTTCTAATTACTGTGTTCTACCATTTTCCTCATTCTGTTTCTTACGGCCTATTCATTCACAAAAAACTACAATAACTTTCAGGACTTGCTAGATTTCAAGTGTTGAAGTTATGGCATGATTATCGTTTGTGGTGGCTATTTTCAGGATATTGAACTGTCGAAGGAAATAAATGAATCTTTCAAGCAATCATCTCAGGCAAGGACTAAGCTGCCTTCTGGAATTGAGATGAGCGTCCATGTCTTGACAACAGGGTGGGTTGAGATCCAATATTCATACTTGACTAGAAGATACTTGGTGTATAACCCTGCTAAAGTTCGTTTATCCTTAAATGGTTTTACAGTTACTGGCCCACTTATCCACCCATGGATGTCAGGCTTCCTCACGAGTTGAATGTGTATCAGGTTGGGCACAAACTACATTTTGGTTTAGTGTCATTGTCATAGCTGTTCTAAAGTGGACATGGAGTTCTTATGTTCCTTCTTGCTACAGGATATTTTCAAAGAGTTCTACTTAAGCAAATATAGTGGTAGACGTTTGATGTGGCAAAATTCATTGGGTCATTGTGTATTGAAGGCCGAGTTTCCCAAAGGCAAGAAAGAACTAGCAGTTTCTCTATTTCAGGTTGGTTCATTGTCTTTGGTATGCCACCTTTGTATAGTCATGTACTGCTTCTACCCTTGTTTTGTTGGCCTGACAAGGAGATGTTCTAATAGTTTGTTCTTTTATGTCTGCTTCTCCAGACTGTTGTTCTGATGCTATTTAATGATGCCCAAAAGCTTAGTTTTCAAGATATCAAGGATTCCACTGGCATAGAAGACAAAGAATTGAGAAGGACTTTGCAGTCTCTGGCATGTGGCAAAGTTCGTGTCCTGCAAAAGGTTGGTGGTGGTCATTTGAGACTTGGACATTTGTGTGTTTTGAATTCTTATTCCTATAAACAATTAAGCCAATAAATCTTTTCATCCGAAAATTAAAAGTTTGTGATCCTAAGGAAAAGAAAGTTATCTTGATGTAAAATCGTTACTTTGTTTCTACTTAATAATTTGTTTCCTAGTTACAATGGAGACACAATACTTTGTTTACTTTTCCAAGGATGAATGAGGTGTACATTTTAGTAAATAGGTTTTGTATTCTCTTCAGTTTTGAAAGGTCTTTGTAGTCGCAGGCTGTAATAGCACAGGGAGGATTAGGAAGATAGAGATGAAAATATAGAAAAAACTGAAATTTGTTTTAAGTATGTACTCTACAGCTAGTATGTTAGCATTCAGCCCAAGCCCATCCTCACTTACTCCCGTAGGGGCAAGATGGGGAAAGGGCCCACTGCTGCCACTT
>JANKOE010000002.1:63534445-63558349 GCA_026284465.1 Erythroxylum citrifolium | reverse complement strand
TTAGTGAAAATAATTTATATTTACCAAAAATACTATATCCAAATTTCATTATAAAAAAATTAAAGATTCTTTCATTACAAATTTTCCAAGTACATTAATTAAATGTCAATTTAATTATTATTATAAAACAAGACATACAGTATAAAGAACATTATTAAGTAACAAACTTAATCCTTGTCACTTCAGGAGAAAGATACTTTGTCCTTCTAATCCTGTAGAAATCATAAATTATAAAAAATAACAGTTTCATAATAAGAATACAACTTTTTGCACTAAATACACCAGGATAGTTTCAGAGAATGAGTGCTTAAAAGAGATGGAGTGAAATGGCAATAATACATAGCTATCACACCACAAATGCCCACCACATGCTCACTACAATAGTTTTGGCATAACAGGACCGACCAGCACTACACCATCTATGTGCTGAAACAAATAGAGACACACCATGTGGCCCTTTAGTGCTGCCAACATGGCTCTCCAATGAGAACAAAATTTTGTAGCCACCACACTATCGAGCTTCATCCTCCAATGCAAGGAAACCAGCAGTCAGATCCTCGTGTAGTTTCTTAAATTTCGCCACGAGAGCTGGTTCTCCTTCAGCAGGATCGTCGAATTTCTGAGATCTGTAATACAAAACAAATAACAGAACTTTCATTCTCTTTGCTTTCTGTTTTATGGAATACTTCTGCAAGCAGTTAAGTGTCTACTTACACTAAGAGGTAAAAGAGATCTCCGAATCTATGCTTGATAAGGCTGTTCGTAATCTTCCGACCATCTATGCCAGCTGCTTTCTCAACAGCCTGCATATTAATTGCAAACTTGTCAATCAAGGGTCGATAATGATTCTAATCAAGCGATTCAATGCACATAATCATAGATCAATACACATAAACTACATGTTTAACCAACCAGATCTGTGAACAGATTGAAAGATAAAGTGGAAAAGAAAATGATTAATCCGATGGCTTATTATTAAAGCAGTTTCATTAGACAGTAAACCAGAACAAATACCAAATGGAGGAGACAAAATTAAAGCTATAAGATATGATTTTAAGAGGAAGGTGGAGCTCTATACCTGATTAGCCAAATTGTAGAAATGGATAATGTTACGCTTAATCCACACAAATTTGTAGAATGGGCAGAACTTGTCATATCTATCACATGTACACAAACATAAATGCCCAAAGATATGGATCAATGAACAATGAATTCAATACTTAAAACAACAAAAATCAGAACGAACCAGTACTTACGGAGTAAATGCATTCTGAGCAAGGTAGTCCTCCCTCAAAAGCTTTGCAGTTTCCAGGGTAATCTTATCTTGTTCAGCTAAAGCATCCTTTCCTACAAGCTGCAATAATTAAAATAGGATGTTACGTCAAGGAATGCTGATCTAATAGATGACATATTACACTTAGTTTCATCAAATATGAAGTATCAAAGAGGGATTGGCTCCCATTTGCTTAGAGAAAGCCCTTAATTCCTACACCTACCTGGACAATTTCATTTAGATCATCTTCTCTCTGTAGCACTTCACGAGCCTTTGTCCTGATGCTGATAAAATCCTGATCAAATTGCTCATAGAAGGTCTCCAAAGCCTGGCAACAAGAGTAACAATTCCATAAATGCCAAGAGCATTGAACGCAGCAGGTGGAAGGGGCACATATAATGAATATTTGGAAACTGGAAACAGAAATAAGACAAATACGCATTATGAGAGAGTTAAACAAGACATGCAGAAGTATAATTTGAATATGAAATGAGCCAGTTTACAGAAGGAAAGTGTTTCCTCTGGGAAAGTTTCTTGTCTAGCCCCCATACGACCTACAAAATCAAAATGAGAATATGTTATCATCATATATTAACTTGTCCCATGAAAAGGATTACTGTCTATCATGGTTACATTACAATTGCACCTGATCGTCATGTTTTCCATTCATACCATCCTAAAAAATGTTCTATGTTACATGGACAATGCTAAGGGTAGTAGATGTGAAGGGATCTAAGAAATCTCCTCCAGGAGGAGAAACAACACCAATAATGGTAACACTGCCAGTACGCTCTGGCCCACCAAGACATTTGACCTTCCTAGCTCGTTCATAAAATGAGGCTAAACGTGCTGCCAAATAAGCAGGGTAACCACTATCTGCAGGCATTTCAGCCTGTAATAGACATTAAGACATAGAATCAACAGTTAGCATAAACTAATTTAAACATGCAACAACAATAGAAAACTTTTTACACCCAACTCAATAATTGCTCATTCACTTGAGGTAAGAAACTTAAAGAAATAAAACAATAGTGTAACATTATATAACATTACTTACACAGTAGCATAACATACATAGACAAAACCATTCGAACACTTGCACAAAACAAACAGATATAGCAAGCTTCTAAAGTTGTTTTTTCTTATTGCCTATTTCATTAATAAAGTCAATGTTAAATGATCAAAACGGAACTGTCTATTAAAAGTGCAGATAATAGGATAAATTGTAAATAAGCTACATAAGAAAGGAGCAAAACAAGTCGTCCGGAAATTTCGTGAAGAGCTTCAACCCAATGAGAAGTTGAATCTGCCATCATGCTAACATTGTATCCCATATCTCGGAAATATTCAGCTATGGTGATTCCTTTGTTGGACCAATGGTGGTTGACAAATTAAATCTTTCTATGTTTTGATAATAATAAAATGTATAGAATTGGTTAAGAAAATAATTTCAGGTATTTTGGATTGATATTCAAATAAAGGATTAATACAAATCAAGATTGACATATTCAAGAAATAGACGACGTGCAAGAGATTATCAGATCATGGATGAAGATTTCAAATTTGTATCCCAACAAATAAATATTGAAGATAATGCAAAATCTGTCATGAGATCTAGCACTAGTTGACTATCATGTAACAAGTCGACTAATAATATCAGATCTGACAGTTTGTGTCAAAACAAGTCGACCAATCCATTACAAGTCGACTATTAACAAGAGACCTGTAAGATGTATAAATGGACTAGTCAACTATCATCACACTAGTTGACTATTCGAAGAGTGGAGCTGAAAGTCTTATAAAAAACGTGAGTGCTAGTCGACTGATGCTTTGGAGATAAGTTGACTATAAGGTACTAGTCGACTATTACACCTCGACTAGTCGACTATCAAGTGCAGCTGAACATAATCTGACGAAGTCAATTGATATCAAACTGTACAAAAATCATTTTATAACATCTAGGAGCATTCTACAACGTCTAGAAGAGATCTACAACGTTTAGAAATCATCTTGAAGCCTGCAAATAAATTAAGGAACATCAAAGGATCAATTACACAAGTCCAAAGTGAAGAAAATTCACATAGTTCCATATTTGCTCTCAATTTTGCTCTTAGCTTGTCCTTAATTCTATTCAGATGTACTGAGCATTATCATTTCAATTTTCTATCATTGTTATTGTGAGCTGAGTGATTAAAGGAGAATCACTTGTGAGATAAGATTTGTGCCGGAAAACAGATCGATTGTGAGGTGTAGCTTGAGCCAGAAGTCAAGTTGTATTGAAGAGTTCACACTGAACTAAAAAGTGTGCAGTAAAGTGTTTTGCCAAAATCCTAAGTAAGAACTTAGGTAGAGGACGTAGATCTTGGCACCGAACCTCTATAAAAACAATGTTTATCTTTCTTCTATACTCTCTTCATTTAATTTGTTTGATTGTTCGTGTGTATTAACTATTTTATTTTTATAAAACTTTGCGAAAAAATTTCAAATATCTATTCAACCCCTTTCTAGTTCGTTTTCAATGACTCAAATAGGGACGCAATGATATTTAATTCAGGTAGCTTGGCTCGGCTAGAAAACTTTAGTCAAAAGTTGGAATAAATAGTCTTAAAAGTTCGTTCTATCGAGTCAGCTGACTTAGAGTTATATCGACACAACCTTACCTTTACCCTTAAGTCGTAGCGAGTCCACTTTGAATCACAGTTTCCTAGTGTTGGACCACTTCTATGGACTATTTCTGCAGAAGAATGATTACAGAACTCGCCTGGGAGTTGTTGGAAGGATTGGAGTAATAACCATTCCCTTGTAGTTGTAGTAAATGTAGATATGTGTTTGTCTCGCTAGTTTACAGCATGAATGAATGCGGGGTTGTAGAGGAAGCATGTGGGAATTCACAATGAAGACAAAATGTACTAAACGCTTTGATAATCATTATTTTGCTTGCTCCTCACGTTCTTTTATCTCACAAAAAGATGGAAAAAATTGCATCCACTTCAATTCATATATAAGCTGCTCGTTCACTCCTTGTGTGCTCAGAATAAAAGTACGTATGTGATAACACTTCAGGACCTATTATATATCTTCCTTGCATGCATCATTAAAATTGGACATATTTGGGCTATACTTTCAGTTAGCACATCTGGGTTTACTTGCATTGATTTAACTTTGGTGCAATGAGCAGTAGGTACGTATTGCTCAATTGGAAAGGAGATTAGGAGTGCTCGTTTGAAAAATATAAGTTGATAGTTACTTACACTCCCATCCCACTTACCATAGACATCTTGAGGGCAATGAGGATGGTAGAGTTTCGGGTGGATGCCTAAGGATAGTAACTTTTCTCTAATCATCATACCACCACAAGTAGTGGAGATGTCCATGCATAGAGGGAGCCAGTTGAGGGTGAGGAGCAACAGAGAGCACCAAAACCACTCCAGGGATTGACCAACTCATCAACACCTCACGCTACCCACTTTAGCGTATATGGAGCATTATATGCACTAGATTGGAGATACACTCGTCAGGTTGGCACAATTCTTAAGTGTTGAGATCCACCTACCACTAATTCATCCATCCGAGCTTGCACATGCAGAGCCTCACGTAGGGTTAGAACCAGCGGAGCTAGATCCCGAGGGGTAAACCAAGGATTCGACAGTGGCAGTAGGTCAACAAGGGCTCGAACCTATAGTTCTAGCATCTAAATAAGAGATTGAGCATTAAAGAGATATGGAGTCAGTTGCCATAGAGTCATCATTGGGGATTTGGTTGATATGATTTCTATGGATTATGTGATCGACTCACAAGAGGTATTCCTGTATGTACCTCCATCAGATTCCCTATCCTGGTACTAACAAATTTTCTATTATCATATATTTATTATATTTTTGTTCTAATTTTACTTGATGCCATGAATATGATAGATATAATTTTAATGGAAAACTAATATATGCAAAAAATTCGAAAAGACTTGCATATATTCTCTTATATTATGTTAGGGAAGTGCTAGTTCTTTACTTTTCTATTAACTTTCATTACCTTTGGCATGATATGTACCATGAGAATAATATACAACTTAAGTGTGAGGGAGGGACTTTGATCTTATGACTTATGGGTACATATCAACTTCATTATAAATATCTTAATAGTTAGCATTTTTTAGATTTTTTTTACTTTGACATCATATTGATTTAGATAATCTACTACAATTTTGATTTCTTTGCAAATAGCCACGAGTTTTGATGACTAATTTGAATTCAATTTACTTTATGAATTTGAAGAATAGATATTTGATTTACGTTATGATAATTTTTGGATATATCGCATATGCTGATAAGAGCAGATAGGAAAATAATGACTACGGTATAAAAAGGAAATCAAGTACTGCAAATTAATAACAGTTGTCCAATTCGAGAAGGACTGCTCTCCAAGTACAAAGTACTTTTAGGGAAAATAAATTCTCATGTTAAACAAAAGAAACACCTAACTATTTATACTGTTTTGTTAAACTCCACTAACAATCTAAAACAAAGGTAATCTCAACTATCCCCTAAAATAAAGCAACGTGGAACATGTGAAATCGTGGAACGTGTGAAATTAGTCCGCCACTACTTGACATAATGGTTCATCTTTTTCAGCTAGTTGTTTCAGAAAATAGTTGAACTGTTCCTTGACTTCGTCAACAGCCCTAGCTTTTCTTCTTGAATAAACACGCAGAGGCTGAGTTGTATCATATGCATTGGATAAATATGACACTTTTTGAGCATTTTCATTATCCCGGACAAAAATGAAAATGAGAAAAAGTGAATAATTAAGCATTAAATGATTTCAGTCTAACTTCATACTAATAAAAAGGTTGAAGTTAAAGAATGGTTTTAGTAGCTCTACGACAAGGCGTTTATTCTTATTTCAAAAGGTTAAGTAACCTTTCAAACAAGCTTCTGAATGCTCTTGTGTTATTTAAATTTGGTGCTTTGTTTTAGTTTAATAAGGGGGTATAAACATGTTCGAGAGTTGAAACATTGTTCTTATGCATGTTCAATATTGAATTAAAGGAAGTTCCGATCAACGTTTTAATGATAACAAAACATAAGTATTACTAATGGGCTAATTATTTGGATGAGAAGGAATATGAGAACAAGATAAAGTCATAAACTCAAAGTGATAGCTTGTAAAGTTTGATAAAAGAAGAGATGAAGTTTGCAACTTACAAAGTAAAGACCAAGGAAAATCAAGGTTATTCTTTAGTTTATAATGTTAATTGTAATTTCATTTAGTTAATTTGATGTTTTAAAAAGCTCACTATGCATAAACATTTTATATTATTTCATTGTATGAGTCTTTTTGTTCATCAAGAGACATTGAAGCTTTTAATCTTGATAGAAAAGTCTATTGATCTTAGGGAACATTTTGGAAAGTATTTATATCATAATTACATTGAGAAATTGAGTTTGAGCTTTTAAGATTGTTAAAAGCTCAAACTCATAATTACATTGAGAAAGTATATTCTTCATGTTTGTAGAAGAATTGATCGACCTATATAAGTTAGTGGTTAACCAGTATAGGTTAAAGTTATCAAGTTTGATATATGATGAGTTTGTAGTAATATTTCCTAATGTATTTTTAGAACAATGTGCTATACTAATCGATTAATGCTTTGCACTAACCATCCATCAGTTAGTAAGGGTCATTGAACCATACAAATACATGTCTTTTTTTTCATTATTTTTAGCATCAAGAAGTTTTTGAGTGCCTTTTACACATTTTTTTAAAGTGATTTTCATTCATTCAAGCATTTATTGTCTCATTTTGAATGAATAAGTCTTTTTGATATTATCAAAGTGGTCATGTGAACTAATTTGAGTTGTAAGCTTCTATTAGGACTTTTGTTCATCATATATCTGGGTGTGTTCAAAGTCCAAATCTAATTATATTTAAAATTTGAAAATCATATTGTTTTACTAAAAAAAATATCATTTTACTTGATATATTCAAAGTTCGAACTAGATTATACTAAACAACTTGAACTCAAGCCTAGTCCAAAATTAAAAAATTAGAAAAAGAACGACTTAAAATTGATCAACTTAAGCTAAGCCCGTTAACTTCAAGTGGAGCCATGCCAAATCGGGAGGGGGGAAAAACATCATCACAATGTTTGATCATGGGGAATTTAGTTGAACTTATTGCTAAAACTTAATTTTTCCATCTCCATTAAGATATCCAGCCGAGACATCTGCATACCTCGTCCTTTGTAAAGACCAAACCCTTAGACGAAGATGGTTTCCACTAATATTCGTCCAGGATTGCGGCGAGATGAGATGGTGGGGATACACTGCAGAATTTCCAACGATGCAGCAACTGAGTGCCATAATGGATGTATAAAGGAGAGTTTCTGGCTTTATAAGTTTTGAGTGTGTTCCGAATTTGGTGTGGAATGGATTGTAAAATAAATAGCAATAGCGTTTGAAACAGAACCATGTCCTGAACTAGTTACGACTCCCAGACAAATTACAGGGTCCTTTATGGTGAATGGAGATAAATAATTTTTTTTAAAAAAGAAGAAAACCATGCTTAAATAATATTATAACAGAAAATAGTACAAAATATTACTGAACATGATGCATGTTGCAAACCTCGAAGCCAACTGTTGAATGCCGTCATTGCAGTACTTGACTTCCATAATCAGCGTTGAACTTGTCATAGCGGTGAGCATGGAGATGCGCAGATGGCCTAGTATTTCTTAATGCTATGTCTATATCTACAGTCGTAATGGGCCCAACTTTTGGCAGGTCTGCAAGCACACACAGTGTCACCTCCAGTTATTCATTACTATTAAAGATTGACAGCAAGACAGAGAGCAAACATATGAGTGTAAAGATTCCTTTTATGCAAGGAAGATGTTAGAGAATGCAAATGGTGAGTTTGGCACTTCCATTCTATCCACCCGTTTATATCTATATGTATATGTATGTGCAAATTACAACCAAAAATTGGGTTTCATGTTGAAAGATTCACACTAAAAACGTGCTTTCTCCATTTCAACTAGGCAAGTCATCAAAATTCTACAATGATTCATGTAAGTTGGAATTCACTCACCATTGTCAGGAACTATCTCCTGTTTATCTTCAAGGAGAGTCATTATGCGCCTTAGAGGCTGCATGGCAGCCTCTTTGCACAGCAACCGAATATCTGAACCTGAATAGCCTTCTGTTCTATCCACTAGCACATCATATGGAAGCTCCTCTTCACCAGGTGGTGATGGCAAGAGCTCCTCAAACATTGATCTTCTTGCTTCTGGTTCCGGAAGAGGAACAAGGATCTAATTGACTAGTCAAAGAAGAACATTATGCCAACTAAACAATGGATCTAAACGTTATAGGAACTTTTCAGATGAAATAAAGCATACAGTAGCTTCACAACAATGAGACAAAAAAACAAGTAAATTGTGCACGCCGCAGAACCCAGTTGTAATGTTGCCACAAAAATGTACTGTTGCCAAAATGGATCTAAACGTGATATAACTTTTCAGATGAAATAAAGCATACAGTAGCTTCACAACAACGAGATAAAAAAACAAGTAAATTGTGCAAGCCCCAAAACCCAGTTGTACTGTTGCCACAATTTCCAAAATAGATCATGACAAGGCCAACATTTGGGCAAGTTCAACATAAGACTTAAATTCTTACCCTCCTAATAAGGTTAAATATGCATAACATGTCGCCCCTGAGGAAGGCAATAGCAGTGCAATAGGCTGCCTACAAAGAATATATAAACAACCGTACTACCACTTATACATGATTAGTTTATCAACCAGAAAAAGAGAGGAAGAATTGTTACCTTTGCTACTAGAATTCATCACAATATGGTAATAGCAAAAAGGATACTCGTTTCTCAAGCCGCCGAAGCATTGCAGCATCCAATTCCCAGGGGAGGTTTGTTGCAGCCAAAACAAATACAAGCTCATCTGTCCGCATCAAACCATCCATCTGCAATCTAATTCAAGCGATCAGTTTTCGAGATGTGCAGAAGAAAATCATGTATGATTCTATTGTCATACTACCAAGGTCTCATGGTTCGGGATTTGAAAATGAGGGCATGTGTGATCCAATGTTGACATCTAACTAAAAAGAACTACATTTAATTAAATGCATTTTAATAGAACAAATATCACCTGTATAAGTAGCTCAGTCTTTAATCGCCTACTTGCTTCATGCTCACTTCGAGCTTCTCCACGTTGACTAATGATTGCATCAATTTCATCCAAAAATATAGTTGAAGGTGCATGGTGCCTGGCAAGCTCAAACAACACCTTTACTAACTTCTCCGAATCACCTGTAACAATGTATAGACTTGAAACTATGATCCCGTATACATACGTTGTGACTAATCCGAACATATACACCACAGAAGTCTCCAATTGATATCTAAGACTTACTTTATTTCCTATTGACACCCTAAACACAAATCTTAAATGACATCTGATTGATTAAATATTTATTTAAGTATATTCCAAAGATAGATAATGAAGATGCCACTGGCGTATCTTACAAAGCACATAAATTAGGAACTTCAGAAAAAAGAACAACATACAAAAGAATTAATGAGTGCTACAAATCACTTGAGCGTAATTTCATGTGAAGAATAGAGAGAGTAAAAAAGGCCAACATGGTTGACTATAAGATCAAAATCAAGTGAATGCACATTGATGGAGTATTATGTTCACATGGTAAAATTTTGTCATACTTATATATCAGCAAAAATTGTTCATACGCCCTTTGCATTGTACATAAAGCCAAGTGTAGAAACAAGCTCACATAGCATCAGCTAAAGTGTTGCCACTCCAAAATATACCTCGCCACTTGCTAACTATAGAAGATGCCGATATATTGAAAAATGTTGTTTTGCATTCTGTAGCAACAGCTTTCGCAAGCATTGTCTGAAACATTAAAGAAGAGACTCAGCACACATAGCATGAAATCAAGTTACTTTCTATTAATTCAGAACTATACTATCAAGTAACCACAGGAAAGAAAGCCAACTACAGATATAGTAAGGGTATCCAATATGAATCACTACATCTCAGACATGTAACATAACATGTGTCCAAAACAAAATATTCCACAGTGAAAGCAACAATCTAGATAAAAGTTGAAAAAATTTAGAGGCAGTGCAACACCTTTTCTGTTAATACATTTACAACAAATACAGAATATGGTTATTGAGATGCCCTTTCCACATTCTCAAGACATCTAACAGTTCGTTTTCTATTTGATCACGGAAAAAGATCACGTAATTTCCTTTTCCCTAGATCTTTTATTACCTAATAAATTACCTCTCTGCACAATATAGCAGAACCAGAAACAGGAGACAAGTTCAGGCTTAAAAAAGCCAACTTCTAGTCAGGGAAAGATGTATCAAGCAATCAGTCTTTTAATTATAATTGTGCTTGGTCACCTGACAAACATTATCAGCAAACCAGTTCCACTACCCCTTAACACATCAACAAAGAAACAGAAGAAATAAAAATCTAAAATAAGAAGAAAATTGAATCTTAAGACTGATGTTTTTGGTTATATTTTGAAGGAAAACTGCAATTCCATCAAAGGATATGCCTAATTAACATCCATGCTTGGAGTTGGGTAATGATTGTATACTGCCAGAAGCTCTGTTTTTTTGTTACTATCAGCAGCAGATATTCCAATCCATCAAATTTTAGAATTAATTTGATTTTATTCTATTGGTATCCCACAGCCGAAATCATCATTATGAATCACTTGTCTGTTTTCAAGTGATTAGAAAAGTCACATCAAAGAAAAGCAGTAAGAAAAATAAACTCGTTCAAACATAGATTAATGGCAATTGCACAAACCTTTCCTGTCCCAGGAGGACCAAACAAAAGAATGCCTTTCCAAGGTGATAGAAGACCAGTAAAGTACCTGGAAGAAAGGAATATTTGGACCAATTTTAATAAGAAGATCCCAAATCTACCTCAAAGGAAATTTCTTAAGCATTCATGCAAGATTATACTTAAGTATAATGACACTATCTAGCATGCTAGCACATTAGTCAAATACTTTTAATAATAAGATCCCAAATCTACCTCAAAAGAAATCTCTTAGGCATTCATGCAAGATTATACTTAAGTATAATGACACTATCTAGCAAGCTAGCACATTAGTCAAATACAACGGAGTATCGACAACACTGCAAAAACTACTTGAGAGATGTCAAGAACATGAAACATCAAACCTCCAATCTCTCTTGTCTTTAAGATCTTAAATTAGTTGATACCTCCAAAAATGTTCTTTTGAAGGAAGGCTAGGGGAGAAAAACTTTTAGTGAATGTCCGACAGCTTCCTTAGAAGTTAGAACAGTGGTCTAGCACTAGAAAGTTCAGAAACTCATTTCTTGGAGCACATAGAGCACTTCCCATAATGCGAGAAGGTGAAATGAGAAGAGGCATATATGTGCATAGTGGCCAACAGCCTTAACTTCACTTGAAATGTAAATACATATTGTTCATCAACTAATAACATGTCTTATCTTTAGCATAACCAACGATCCCTAACAATGAGGTAGCACACAAAAGACTTACTTGGGATATTTAATTGGCATGACCACTGCTTCTTTCAGTAAGCGTTTGGCATTTTCTAGTCCCTTTATGCTTTCCCACTTAACATCTGGACTTCCACGAATGATATCCCTGTATAAGATTTATCAATTAGTATTAGTAATTTTAAAGTCATTAAGATATATATGTAAACAGTTAAAATGCCATAATCTAATTGGTGAAGAAGAGATATTCCTTGTTATGCATGAAATCAATGTAGTAAAAATACCTGCATAAACCCTCTGCCAATGCACGTGTTTCAGCAGAATCAAAAGCAGGGAGCAAAGACTTCTGCCTGAAATAAGGATACAAAGGGCTCAGAAAAAGCACATAGAAGATGTTCTGTAATTTCAAGAACTGTTCTACCTCATTCACAGGTCAAAAATCATCGCAAGATAGACCACAATTGCCAATCGAAATTGAATTTCACTTTAGTTTATCAACAGTGCTGATTTTAGATAAACTCATACTTGATAGTCAATATAGTAAATGAACTGAAAGAAATCCAATTATTTCTGGGTCAAGGAATCAATGAACATACGGCCTATCGCTAACTCCATTGAACAGAGTTCCATTTGTGTGTACAGAGCTTCCCCCCTGAAAACCGAAAAGAACAGAAAGATTCAATTTAACACCACATGCACACCACAGAAAATGTAATAAATCAGTGTAAAGACCAAATTAATTAAAAAAAAATCACCTGATTTCTGTACTGTTCGTAGATAGCCAATTCCGAACTATCTTTAACATGACCATTTCCGCTGGATACGGAACTTCCAGAAGAAGAACTACCACTGGAGTGCGAGTTATCAGCAGCGGTTACGCCGTTTTGCGACTCAGCCCCCTTCTTTCTTCCAAACTTAGCATCATAGAACAGTTTAAAATCCTAAAAGCACACATCAGTAACTCAAACTACAATGTTCCAACTCAACTGACTCAATTCTTCTGACATGCCTTCAGATCGAAGATCAAAAGTCAGTAGCAGATAATCTAACCTACATTCAACCGATATACATGTCCTTCAAGTATCAACTATCAGTCCAAAAACCAGAAAGAAAAGTTTACAAACTTTTCCAAACGCTTCCCCACTTTTCTTACCAAACACACAGAAACGAGAAAGAGAGAGTACCTGAAAAGACCAGCGAGTTAGAGAAGGTTCATCGGCCATTATAGAGAACAAGAGAGAAAGGAAAAGTCGAGAGATTTCTGATCTCTCGCTTTCACTCTCTCCAGTACGTTCGAGTCCCAAACACCTGGTGGCTGTGTTTGGATCTTTCGGAGAGTGATGTAGTGATTAGTAAGTAAGCATGTGCTTAATACGTTACCGTAACAACAATCATTACTCTCCGCTGTGCACGAGGAGAAAGGAACGACAAAAGATAATTAATAATATATTATAATTAAATAAATACCATTTTTATATTTTTTAAAACAATACTTCATTAATATATATTTATTTTCATTCTTTATTATAATTTTTATTTCCTACCGTCTTCACAGAATTGGTAAACTTTTTTTTTAATACAAAGGAAAAGTTACAGAACAGGCTAGTGTATATGTCGGGAGTATAAGACTCCGTTTGCGTTTTGACGAAGAAGCTCCTGAACGACAGCTGGAGGATTTTGGAGAATGTGCTTAAGTAAACTGTACAAGCTGCCAACTTGTCGGCACTCGGCACACTATTTCCCTTCTCACAAGACATGCTGGAAAAAAAAAAAAAACCGTGTAAAAGGTTACGGATCCGTAACTTGCAACCATTGTATTCATTGCATTATAGAACGCAATTAGTTGGGTAGGGCCACGTGAGGTAGGATTATAATGAGAATGTGGGCATGCGACAGAGAAGACCAGCTAATAGAGAATACATAATAAGTTAGATGGACCTGCTGAAAATGGCGGACATTCTACTGTATGACACTATAACCTTTGTTAAATTGAAGGGGTTAATTTCATGAACTTTTCTATTCGTTTCTAGCAAACAAAAAATTAGAAAAAATTAAAAGAACTAAAAATAAATCAACACCAGAAATTTATTAACGCAGTTCGGCATACCTTGCTTACGTCTGCGGGGCCCTCACCCAGCTTAACCACTTTCACGAAAGTACAATAGAATTACCCAAGGCTTTACTGAGCCGACACCACTCAACCCTTGACACTATCCCTCAACCTCACTTTCCGTGAAAGAATTCACACCCAATAACACGACCAACTCGTGTTAACCTCGTCAGAGAATTTTTCTAACTATTTCAACTCAAAAGCGAAAACAAATAAATCAAGAAATAATAATTCTCCAGATCTGAAATTGTTCACCAATATAAATACGTTGTTGCACCAATAAGTCACGCAATCACCAACTATAATTTTTCTCTGTGCCGCAAACAACAACTGACCAGTAATGTCCAAAGAATCAACAACTCAACATCATGTGTGAACTCCTTATCAAAGATAATTTAGACTGTAAAAAGGGCTTCTTGAAATATCTACGCAATCAGCCCACCAGAGGGACAAAACAAAGCAGCAGCAACTCTCACAAAAACAACGTTATTCAGCTGACGCAAGACTCATGTGCACAGCCAGCAAATCCTTTTCAACATTAACACATAATCATTGTACTCCAGTAATGCCCACGTCAAAACCAATACAACTTGATAAAGGATCAAAAACAAAAGAGAATAGTAGTCCCTTTACTAGCCCCTCTAGCAATTTTTCATCATTAGTTTTTCACCCAAAAAAAATTAGAAGTAAAATACGCAGCCACATTTAACAACACCTGTCCTGTAAGCTCTGTTAGAGTCCCCCTTAAACACGCATACTACTAGGTTTTTGATTCAATCCTAGTCAAACTTGGACTCACCTAGATTTTGTCCAACAATTACTCTACTTATCCATGTCATATCCAATATCGAACTTTTCAAATCAAGAGCCCAATTCTAAAACAAAATCTCCAGCATATAATTTCGAATTTAAGTCAAATCTTCAAAACATATGGTAAATCCCATATCCAAAAAAAATGCCAAAAATACAAATGGGATTTATTTAAAACAAATCCTAACAACCTCAAATGAAATCACCTCTGTCAAAACCAATACGGCCAATAAATAAGATGTGTGACTTTTTGACTCAATCATATGTGTAGTAAGAAGGAATACTTGTGGATTTTGATGACAAGTTCAAAGATTCAATGAAGCTAGACAATGACTTGGGCATGATCGTCAAGAGGAAGGGCATCGTAAGGTTGAAAGTAAATGGAAACATACAGATCATCGCATGAGTTAATAATTTGATGAGCATTAAGTAGCTATGAGAAAAAGGGTTAGACAGGCAGGAGATGATAAACTTGTTGCTTAAATTGATAATGATTATGCTGGACATTTGGAAAACAAAAGAAGTATATTAACTTATGTTTTTTTTATACAAGTTATATCTTGGTCATAATCATAAAAAAAAACCAGTTGTGAGTTTATCAATCACATAAGCTAAAGTTATTTCTTAATCTATAGTGCTTATGTTAAGCCACATTATTGAAAAAGGTGTTAAAAATGGATCGAAATCAATGTGTATAAAATCAATTATATGTATAAAATGAGAAAAATATTTCAACTACTAAACATGTTTATATCTCCTGTTACAATAAAGCAAAACATAAATTTAGACAATACAAAAACATTCAAAAGCTTATTAGAAAAATCACTTAGCATTTTTGGTGAGAGTAAACACCTTGTCATAATAGTCTCAATTACTCAACTAAGTTATGATCTCAAATGGATACTAGCATCACTCTTTAACTTTAATTATTTTTCTTGGAATAAATATAGTAAACTGAAATTATTCAATTCCTAATTATTCACAATTTTCTCGCTTTATATATATGCATATAATGAAAATGCTCAAAAGATGTCGCATTCACTCATGCATATACAAGTTATAAAAAAGTATTATGATGCAAATCAAATATCCATTCTCTAAATTCATGATGCAAAATAAGTTAAACCTAGTCATTAAAACTCAAGACTATTTGCCTAATAATTTAAATCATAAAGATAATTAAGCTTATAATGGATTATCCAAATCAACATGCTATCAAAGTGAAAATAAACTCCTATAATTGCTCCTTATTGAAAAATTCATAATGAAATTAATAAGTCTGGGTATCAAAAATATAATAAGTTCTACCTCCATTCTTAAGATGTGTGTTGTCATTAATGTACATATTATGCAAAGGTAATGAAAGTAAACAAACAATAGGAAAGAAATAAAAGTAAGACTAGTACTTCCCTGACATATCATAGACAACTGCTAGTATTATTAGATTAAAAGGCCATAGGTATGTAATGGTGCAGTTTTGTTAACATAGGGATAATAAAGTGCACATATAATGCTTATTGATTGATGAAAATTATCTCTGGTATTGAACATGGGGTATGTTTAGGGCGTGTTCACACTCTAAGAATTTGATGTGAAACATAATAAATATATGGTAGCATGTTGCACTCATGTTTATCTATGTTCTTCACTGCTTCTTCAAAAGTGTGAGCATGAACGTAAACATTTAAGGGTGTTCTCTAACACGGTGAGTATATGGTAATGTGTTATGACCATGTTATATTAAGTTACTCTTGGTTTCTCAGACATTTTTTATATTCCTATATAGGAATATAAAAAAAAAACACGAGATGAGATATAGAGGGTGTTCTTAAAGTAGTAATATAGTACTATTAAAACCTTGTTAAAAAAGGGTGCTCATAGCTTCTTATCTAAAATTTTGTAAGATCTAACACATAAGAAGGCATAGAAAGGACACACTAGGTTGCTTAGGAACATTGTTTTGTATTTTTCTTATGTTTAAGTGTACTACTCTTAGATTCTTAATTATGAATTGACATAGTTCAACATGTTGGGGACAAGTTGATGTGTTATAAAACACGAGAATTACATGATCTCATATTCTTCCTTATGTTTTTTTATTTCCTTTAGCTTTTTTAGGAAATCGAAAATGGACTTACATAGTAGGGTGTCAGGTTCCATATTTACCTATAAACTTACAAAACTTAAATGACATCAAGTATAAGTAGAATGACATGAGAAAATAAGAAATCACCATCAACTTTTACCTTAATCCCTGAGTTTAGCAACCATTTAAACTTAAAATAAAAGCATAAATAATAAAAAGAAACGAAGAGATCTAAACTAATCAAATCAAATGTAAAATTAAGAAATTTAGATTGTCGGGTTGCCTTTTAATAAGTGTTTTGTTATAAGTCATTTAGCTTAAATTTTTTAATTGAAATTGGGATTATAGAGATCGTAAGCATCTTGCTGCACTCTATGGAATCAACTTCTAAGTACAAAATTATTTAATGTCTATTGACTTTGAATACACTTATATCTCGACGAGTAATTTCTTAAAATTTATATGGGAAGATTTGGCTCCATCTGCATCTTGTTGAGTAATGTTTTCACCTTTATATGGGAAGACTTAGTTGCATATATATCTTAAATAGTAAGACTAGATCTCCCAGTTTAAACTCCTTAGGATGCTTAAGATTTTGTTTATACCACTTATTTTCCTTTTCCTTATATATCCTTGAATTTTCATAAGCCATGTTGTACCACTCATTTAGTTCTTTAATATGGAATAAAATTTCACTACCTGCATTTTTTAAATCAAAGTTAATAAACTTTATAACCCAATTGAATTTTTCTAAAGTTCTAATGATAGATAGAAAGATTTCTTATAAACTAGCCTATATAGTATGGTGATAATTAGTGTTTTATTAGCAGTACTATAAGCCTATAGAGCATTATCTAATCATATAAACAAATCTTTTCTACAATGCTCTATAGTCTTTTCTAAGATCCTTTTTAGTTTCTTTTTAGTCACTTCCACTTGACCTCTATTTTGAGGTTGATAAGAGGTAGCCACTTTATGTATAACACTAAACTATTGGAGCACTTTTTTAAATTGATGATTACAAAAGTGTGTGCCTATATCACAAATTATAGTAGTAAAGGTACCAAATCATGTAATTAACTTTTTTAGGAATTTAATAACTACCCTAGCATCATTAATAGGCAAAGCTTAAGGATCAACCTATTTTAAGACATAATCAGCTGTAGTTAGGATATATTTGCTACTAAAAGATGCAAGAAAAGGAGTTATGAACTCAATGCCCTGTATATCATACACTTCATAAACATTAATACTATTTTGAGGCATCTCATCCTTGCGAGATATATTACTTGTCCATAGACAAGTATCATAATCTTTCATTTAACTTTGGGCATCTTTAAACAATGTAAGGCAATAAAAACCTGTTTCCAAAAATTTCTCACCATTCAATTAGCACAATAATGGCCTATAACTTTTCCTTTATGGTAGTGCTCTAAGAAGATGATTGTCTCGGGATATATTACACATATTTTAATTATCTAATCTAAAAAATTATGAAATAGTTATAGGTCCCCCCTATAGCTAATTCCTTAACTTAAAGAAGAATCTTTTATTATGTTGATAATTCATCCTCTTTGGAAAAACTGGACCAACTAAGTAGTTAGCAAAGTCAGCAAGCTAAGGTGTATCTAGCTTAGATACCTCAAGCATATAGAGCTATTCATTAAGAAAAGAATCACTTATATCTTCTTCTACATGCTTCCCTATTGGGAGGTTCCCAAGTTAGGAAAGGTGGTATATTGTCAGGTTCTCCACTTCTTTCTTACCCTTGATCTTAAGATTAACGCATACAGTAATAAAATCCATCTAATAAGCCTTGGTTTAGCATTATCTTTTTCTCAAAAGATGTCTTAGTGCTTAGTGATTATTATAAACTATGATTTTAGACATAATAAGTTACGAACAAAATTTATCAAATGCAAAAAACTATTGCCATTAACTCCCTTCCACTACTTGTATAGTTATCTTAAGCATCCATCAAGGTTTTACTTATGTAGTATATAGGTTGAATGCAATTATCTTTACACTATTCAAACACTACTCCATCAATAAAATCATTAGCATCACGTAGTTAAAGAGGCAAAGTCCAATCTAATGCTACTGTAATCAGTTAGTACCTATTATTGGGCTTTCCTTTAGACTCTCGAGTATATTTTTTAAGCCTGTAGGTAATTCCTCTCTAACGGAGAGGTAAGGTGCTAACAGAATTTGAGCCTTTCTTAAATATTTATTGATTCCCATATGGGGAATGTGTGCCAACATCAATTTGTTCTTTATGTTTCTTTAGGTGACCTAGTTCCACTTTCTTACTTATCTCCTTCTATACCTTTTTATCATTTAATGAAAGGGGTTTCCATTGATAACTTACCATTATATAGTATTCCATCAACACCTCATTCTTGTCGAGTCTCATTATTAAAAGCTAGTTTGGGAATGAGGCTTGGGATTCCACTTCTATGCATATTCTTGAATACCCAACTCTCTTCAACTTAACTGTATCTTCATCTAAACGTAAAGGCTTTCTTATGGAGATGAAAATGTAACTTAATCTTCACGTTGTCTAATATTCTAATAAGAGTTTGTGAAATCTTATCCATAATGGTAGATGCTTTATTTTGATGCCTTTGAGGTCCAAGCTAACTCTCCATTTGACTAAGAATAAAGGTTTGCCAAAGATGTATCAAAGCCCATCTTGACCATAGTGTTCACTTGTAAGCTTAAAGAGGAATAGTCTATCCTTGTTGATAAGTACAACTTCAAGACCATAATTTATTCAGTTGTTAAAAGCTTATTAAGCATTTTAGGAAAAGCTAATTTTTTAATTAGAAAAGAAGCCAACCAAAGTGCTATCCATTTTTTTTGTTCCTTGTTTTAAGACCTCTATAGTAGTGGAAATTCTTGTATTGACACCACTATCATCTCCAATAATAGGTTAGAAGAAGGTCAGCTTGTTTGAGGTTTCTCCCACCACCTAACTATAAGTTCTCTTAGTAAGAGATAAAGAAGGAGATGATGGAGGAGAAATGATGGTGTTGGATGGAGGAGAAGATAAAATACTGAAGGAATCTGGACAAAAGACACTACCATAAAGGCTAGGGACAAAAGAAAGATTATATAAAGGATAAGTGCTAAAATAAGATTGACATGATGACCAGGTTGCTTAGGTGAAAACGTTAATAAAAAGGTAAAAATAAGGAAAAAGAGGGGATTGACTGACTTTACTTCCCTAAAAAGGAAAGAATCTTGGTTAAGAGGATAGCAAAAAGAAAGTAAACATTTTTCAATGATAGGATAAAAATATAATTGTTAATAAAAGAGTTATAGGCTTATAATTGTTAATAAAAGAGTTATAGGCTACACACACTCTCTCTCAGCACACTCTTTTCTTTCAAAAATTTTTCATTAGAATAATTCAGCACACTCTTTTCTTTCAAAAATTTTTCATTAGAATAATTTAATTCTTATTTTAATAGAAAAATACAATCTCTAATGTTATGGACCTTATGGCGAAGATTTTTGTTGGATTTACTTCTATTTCTATTATAGTTTCTAGTTTTTGTTTCCATTTTTTATTTTTTTCTTTTTTCAAATAAAAACAAAAACTTGCTTAGTTGTTAATATTTAATAATTACATATTATATAAAACTTAAAGATAAATTATATTATAAATAAATAAATGTATTTTATTTTATTTTAGTATCTTACATAATATTTACATATTTTATTAACATAAATAATTAAATAATTAAAATTTTATTTATAAGTTAATTTTACTTTAATATATTTTTAAGAACAAGAATTTTCAAAGGATAGAGGTTATTGAAGATGCATCGAATAAAGAATGAAATCTTGGTTGAAAGGGTTTTCACAATATAACCAGGGAGATTAAATTCAATTAGACAGAAATTATCTTTAACAAATTGTGCAACAAAAAGTAAATTTGCAATAAATTAGGGAATAATGAAAATATTACATAATTGTAAGGGTTTGTGATTTGTAGGAATTGTTAAAGAGCTCTTAGATGAGAAGGAGAGAGTATAATTACTTGGTAAGTATTGTGATATGGTTGGACGAAGTTAATAAGATAAGTGTTGGGTATCATGTGGGAAGAAGCTACAATATTTGGAAGCCATTATGAAAGTTCATTGGGAGGGTAGTTGGATGGGGGTGGTAGTGGATGGAATATGCAAAGTAGAAAATGCAGTTTGAATTATGGTCAAATTTTGAGGAGGGTGTGAGGAATTGTTTAGAGATTAGATACTGAAATCAACAGGTAGCAACTATATGATCAAACTTTTTACAAATTTGGCATTTAAGGTGTTAGATAGTTAAACTGGGTTGAGAATTGAGGTGGAATGGCGGGTTATATGAAGGAAAGTGACAAGGATGGTGTTATGGTGTAGGTTAAATAGTTGATAAGGTTGATTTTGGACTTGGGTATTTGCAAAAGGTTGGTAGAAGAATTCAACAGAATTAAGCCAAGTAGAAATAGGACGTGACTGACAAGTTCAAGGAAGAAAAAAGTTATAGTGTTCTGTCTTTTGACTTAAAGGAAACTTGTGATGGAAGCATTGCGTCCTTTATAAGCTAAGACCCGACTCTTATAAGATGTCACAAAAGCTACTTCAAGTGGGGATGATTGATGACGGGAGAGTAAATGTTGTTCATGAAGCAAGAACTTAGCTCTCAATTCAAAGAATGATAGGGTGAGGTTGCGATTTTCAACAACAGTGATAAATGAATTATAATTCGAAGGCAGTCCATTGAGTGTAAAGAAGACAAGGTCTTCAGATGACATTAGGTCACCAATGGCAACTAAATCTTAGCAGTCAAAGTGTTGGTCGTTAACTAATCACTAATTAAGGAGTCTGCTTTTCTCATTGTATGAAGATGACATTGGAGTAAGGATTTTTGAGCTATTATTTGCTGAAGAAAATAATCTTCAAAGATAATCTAAAGATGTCGAGTGGTAGTAAGACAATAGTAGATAAGTTTGTCTTTCTTTTCTCATTTTAAAAATTTAGACGAGGGAGATGATATGCCAGTAGTAGTTTCATTGTGCTTTGATGGTGGAGAAATTGACCCATTAATCCAAGTAAATTGCAGGCAAGTAATATGGACTTAACTTGATTCTACTTGATTAAGTAGTTATTATTGTTAAGATTTGTGATAATGAAATTGGTAATATTGGTAATTAGTAATATAATATTTTCCATGGTCATTTTAATTGTTGGATGTTTGACGTTTGGTTGTTAGATTGGCATAGGAAATTAACATAGAGAACAACATAAAAAAAAATAAGGTTATATATAGAGAGGATAGATTCTAGTGAGCTCCAATACCATAAAAAAATGTGATAATAAAGCAATGTTGTATTGTATTTATGTGTGTTTTTATATGATCATTTACAGTACTATTTATACATGTAAACTGATGTTAAAATGAAGGAATTTGAGCTTATCATATATATGAAGATTACAACAAGGCGATAAGGTTAAGAAGCAATTAATTAGTTGAAATTTTTACTAACACTACTTTGGTAACTTTTCATTGTTACAAGAAAAGGGGAAATTAGAGAAAACCAAACAAAACAGTTATGAGGCCGACACTATTAACTTTATGTATAGCTTTTCTGTATTTTGTATAGTTACATGTAATGCTTATTTTAGGTAAAGTGAGGTCGTTTTGTAAATAAACGTCGGCCTTTGTTTTTTTTTTCTAATTGTTTGTATATAAGCAAAAAACTGACTTGTGTAAGACTTAAAGTGAGATAAATAAAAGTAAGCCTTATTTAGCTTCTCTCTTCATCTACGACAATTTCTTTCATGGTATCAAAGCAAGGCGACGAAACTGTGATCGATCATCGTTCTTGATCGATTGGCTCGGGTTATTGCAGGCAATCGACTGTTATTCATCATCAACTGTTATATTTTTTATTTTGGTCTTGAGGGAGCATCTGGATCAATGGACCAAGAGTTAAGGTTTTAGGAACTTCATTTTCTTCTCACGAGTGCGCATCTGGTCTAAAAAACTTGTGATGGTGGAAGGTTTTTCACACGATTCACCTACTGGATCGACTCTTGATCCCAGATTGGGGGTTCCACTTGAAGAAACTCCAATATACCTTCAAGGATCAAACTATCCAGGTATGATTTAATTACTGCAGTCTTGACTGGAAATAATTTTTTGAGCTGGAGTAGATCGGTTAAAATAGCTCTAGGAGCTAAGATGAATTTAGGATTTATCAATGGTACTTGTCAAAAACCTAGTCTAGGATCTGTTAACTTTGATAAATGGATTAGGACTGACTACATGGTTAGATCATAGATTTTGAACTCCATGTCAAAGGATATAGTCGAAGCCTTTATTTATACAAATTCTGGCCGAGAACTTTGGTTAGATTTGGAAGAAAGGTTTGGAGAGAGTAATGGTCCATTGTTGTATCACTTACAAAGACAAATTAGTGCAGCATTACAAGGAACTATATCTGTAGCTAAGTACTTTACTGGTCTTAAGAAATTGTGGGATGAACTCTGGTATCTCATGCTTGTCCCGCAGTGTACTTATGGGGCGACAACACAATGTATTTGTGGAGCACCTAGGGTTCTAACTAATTTGACTTCCTTAAATCAGCTGATGCAATTTCTCATGGGTCTAAATGAGAATTATGATCATATTAGGAATCAAATCTTGGTTATGGAACCTTTACCATATCAATAAGGCATACTCTATGGTCTTAAAGAAGAAAAGCAAAGGGAGGTACAGATGGTTTTTAGTGAAAGGGTGGAGCATAGTGCTATGTTAGTGAATACAAGGAATACTAAGGCCCTGTTTGGTTAGATGTTAATTAATGGAATGGAATGTAATGGAATGGAAGGGAATAGAATGGTTTATAATGGAATGGAATGGAATATAGTAAAAACTTGTTTGGGAAAGATGGAATGGTTCATAATGTAATGTAGTGAAATATTGTTTGGAAGATGGATGGAATGTAATGGAATGGAATGTATAATAAATGACTTTTATACCCCTTATATTAAAATGGTTGTTGCAGGAGGTTTATTATTTTATTATTAATTA
>JANKOE010000002.1:63521516-63534345 GCA_026284465.1 Erythroxylum citrifolium | reverse complement strand
CTTTTGGTTGTCTTTGTTTTGCCACAAATGTTCAACCCCATAAGGATAAATTTGATCCAAGGGCACATAAATGTATTTTCTTGGGATATAGTCATGGGCAAAAGGCTTATAAGTTGTTTGATCTTGACTCTCAGTCTGTTCTTGTTTCTAGAGATGTAGTTTTTCATGAAAATACTTTCCTTTATCAGTCTTCTTTTTAGTGCACCACCAACATTCTTGATGTTTTAACTTCTGATTCTACTAGTTCTATTAATTTTCCATATTTAAACACTGATCCACCTATCTTAGAATCTTCATCATCTCCTCTTTCAGCTTCCCCAATTATTACCACTCCCTGTTTGCGTAGAAGTACTAGAATATCATATAAACCAACTTGGCTAAATGATTTTGTCTCATATAACCACCTCACTGTCAGGCTTCTGGTTGTAGTTCATCTGCCTATACCCCTTCTACTTTACCTTTTGTACCTACCCCGTACCTCACCTCCACATACATGTCTTTTTGAAAAATGTTTCAAATATTTAGGAACTTCAATCTTATCATCAGACTAAATCTAATGCAAATTGGATAAGAGCTATGCCGCAGGAGTTGACTGCATTAGAATCCAATCAGACTTGGATTTTAACCCCTTTACCAGATGGTAAGAAGGCCAATGGTTTCAGGTGGATTTATAAGGTGAAGCTTAAGACTGATGGGACTGTTGATCGCCATAAGGCTAAGTTAGGAGCAAAAGGTTATCATCAAATTGAAGGCATTGACTTTATTGATAGTTTTTCACCGGTTGCTAAAGCAGTAACTGTTCGTTTATTCCTAGCTGTTGTTGCACATTTTTCTTGGCATATACATCAGTTAGATGTGAATAATGCATTTTTGCATGGCTTTCTTGATGAGGAAGTGTATGTGACACCTCCGGATGGGTATGCTAAGGCTAGACCTAATGAAGTTTGCAAGTTGAATCTGTCTTTGTATGGCTTAAAAAAAGCCTTATGACAGTGGAATTATGAATTTGCTGAACACTTGCTTTCTTATGGTTTTGTGCAATCACAATATGATTTTTGCTTATTTACCAAATCTTCTGGGTCTACTTTTATTGCACTTCTTATTTATGTGGATGACATTTTGTTGACTGGACCATCTGAAGCTATCTTGAATGACGTTAAAATTTTTCTGAATACTGCCTTTTACCATCAAGGATCTTGGCCAGCTAAATACTTCCTTGGTTTAGAGATTACTAGATCATCTACTGGTTTATATGTCAATCAAAGGAAGTATGTTTTAGATATTCTGTCTGATTCGGGTTTGACTGAAGCAAAACCAGTTTCTACACCACTGCCTAAAGGCTGGCAATTAACTGACAAATCTGGTCAGTTACTGGATGATGCAGGACAATATAGAAGGTTAATTGGTAGGCTACTATATTTGGGATTTACTCGTCCTGATATTACTTTTGCAGTCCAACAGCTAAGTCAGTTCCTTCATACTCTTTGTAAAGGTCATTGGGATGCTGCTATTCACTTGTTGAAATACTTGAAGGGTTATCCCTCTACACGTTTATTTTTTCTTGCTTCCATTGCATCTTATGTTTCTCCTGTATCTCCTATGTGTTCACTTATGGCTTATTTTGATGCTGATTGAGGATCATACTTAATGACTCGAAGGTCTATTTCTAGTTTCTGTGTTTTCTTGGGTTCTTTAGTTTCTTAGAAGACTAACAAACAGCCCACGGTTTTTAGATCTTCTGCTGAAGCAGAGTATCACAACATGGCTTCAACTATGTGTGAATTATTATGGATTTCTTAAGTTTTGCATGATTTACAGATTTCTTTTACTTTACCTATTCCTTTATGGTGTGATAACAAGGCTGTCATACATATTACTGGTAATCCAATTTTCCATGAACTTGATTTTGTTCCTTCTACTCATATTTCTTCCAAGTAACAGTTAGCAGCTCTTTTTATCAAAGCTTTGGCAGCACCAGCTTTTGCTTATCTTCTTTCCAAGTTGGGTTTAGTTGATCTCCACCAAACTCGAGGGAGGATGTTAACTTTATGTATAGTTTTTCTATATTTTGTATAGTAAAGTGTATTGTTTATTTTAGGTAAAGTGAGTTCGTTTTGTAAGTAGACGTTGGCCTCTACTTTTATTTTCTAGTTGTTTGTATATAAACAAAAAATTGAATTGTGTAAGACTTCAAGTGAGATAAATAAAAGTCAGTCCTTATTTATCTTCTATCTTCGTCTACGGCGATTTCTTTCAGACACAGCAACAACTGTGGTGCAAGTCAAGAACGTTGTTTTCTCTTTTCCCAAAAAAAACAAGAAATTGTTGTTTGCAATTTTACCATTGACATTGTGTCCAACAAAAGGAAAATATGGGCTTTCGTATTACTGTTAAAGGCCTTAGAAATTCTCAAAGGATTGAAATGCTCAGGATTCATTCAGAACACTTTAGTAATCTGTAACCAGCAACGGTAATTGAACGAAGGAAAAGAAAAAAGAAAAAAGAGCATCAATCATTTCACCCCACGAATCACGAAAGTAGCTGTAAAACCGCAGGGCCACCATTCGGTACACGGACGTTAAGCAATTAGGACACTTGTACATGCCCAAACTACAAGCACTATGAAGCCGACATTTGAGTCTTTCCATCTATCGATATTGGGAGGCCAAAACCGTTCCTTCATGGACCATAATGCGGTACTCCTTCCCTATTTGAACATGTATTAATGATTTATCTAAAATATATAATTAACATATGAGTATATATTATCATAGTTTTAACCCAACAGATGTGCTTGAGTAGAAGGAACTCATCTATCCTTAACTAAAGGTCAGAGGTTCGATCCTTGACTTTAGGTACGGAGCAACCTTAAATCCTTGAGCCAGCTGTCCCACTTTGTAAGGTGCCTACAAATCATTGAGGGGATTAGTCACTGGATTCGCCCTGGTCTAGACAAAAAAAAATCATAGTTTTATTTAATAAAAATAATAAAAATAAAAATAGCAGCACAGTAAATATATCTTTTTTAAATAATATTTCATCCACATTAATTTTGTTTAAAAATCATTTCATCAATAGCAATTTTGTTGAAGTGGGAACTTTAGCAGAACAAAATATGTAGAGTAATGCGTTCTTGGCATGCAAGAAACAAATCATGACACATCCTTTTACAACGAGTGAGTCTTCACAGGAATTCAATGAACTTAGAAAAGCCGAAAGAGACTGGAAGGGACGACAAATTTCAAAGATGAGAATGAGAACGACTCCCAATTGGAGAACAAGTATTGTCAGCTGAGTTTGACTATGAAGAGTCCAAATCATGGAATGATACGGAGAAACCTAATTCTATATATAAAGACCAAATATACAACCTAAGGACAGCAAGAACAACCTTCAACCGTCCATGCACTACTGTTCTTTCCCTTTGGTAAGTACCTACCACATATAGAAAGAAGAGAGATATTAGGTGGCTTAAGTTCATGTCAATGGGGTGTACCATTTCCTCTTTCATTTATCATTCTTTGTGGTATGTGATAGCTAAAAAGCTTAGTTTAGGAACTTTCTTTTCTATGATTTGATGTGCTCTGGCTGGTGATTGATGTTGGTAATTGAAATTGACCCCTTGTTCTACAAGGGTTCGGAGTATTTTGACGTAATTTTAAGGTTTCTAATTAAAGCTAGATGAAGACTTTTGACGTTGCGTTGCGTGAGGCAAAAGGAATTGTGAAAAGCGGCTTTTTTGAGAGTCGGCTTTTGGACAAACCAGGATGGCCTCTAACTCTCTTTGTTTCTTAGCTCTTTCTTGCTAAAGTATCTTTAGACTAAAAAGGAAACTTCGATTACAATATTGTTACTGATATCGAATCTAGTTCTCTTTGTTTCTTAGCTTGTTCTTGTAAGCGTATCTTTAGAGTAAAATGGAAACTTCGATTACAACGCTACTTTTAGATTTGATTAAGAAAATAATTTATCCCCACCTATCCAACTTTCTAGGTCTGCTCCTAGCTAGTTCTAACTCCTAATGTCCCACGTACGGTTTTGACATAAGCTTCTCGCTGGTATATCAAATCTTAATCATTTATTTATATGAATTTTATATAAATAAATGGTTGAGATTAACGGGACAAAATTGATACAAAGGAAGTTGAACAGAGGATCCTATCTTTAAGATTTTAACACAAAAAGAGTTAAAAAACATCAAACCTACAACGACGCGCGCTTTGTCCTTGGACTTGCAGTATGTGGGCCATTCCAAGGCGGAACTGGAGGTGCATTGTCAGCTAGGCGAGCGGTATATAAGAATCACGAAGGGGACAAGTGCTATTGATTATTTAGATAAGGCCTGGTTCAATCATAGATATACTCATCCAAAACATGATAGTACAAGTGTTCCCTTTTTGTTAGAAGAGTTTGGCGAAGAGATAAGGAGTAGCATATACGGATTCGGTTATATGTTTCCTCTCTTGTTGAACAAAAGTGACTGGCTGGGGACGAATAGCTACGAAATAATTGATACAAACATCACAGTCGTATTAATTGCTCACATAGTTATTTTGTCCTGGTTGGGACTGCCTTGCAATTTCATGCCAGTTCTTGGATAGCCTCAAAGCTTTTTGACAAACAAAGGTTGAACCCATTTCAGGGTCCTACGTTATCTTCCACCACACTTGAAATTACTGGTTCTCGCAGAAGGAAGAGCATGATATTAATGACTACCAGGGTGCGGGAATACATTATTTCCATTGTCCAAGACTTTCTCAGACAGGAAACAATAATTGTACCATACATTCTTCAGGGATTATACATATTATTAAATCGTGAAAAAGAATACCTAGAAAATATAAGTGAAGGTTCAATCCTGTCTTAGGATATGCCTCCTAACTCCTAAACAAAATCATGTACGAAAGTTAGGTTTCTGATTTCTCAACCAGGAGTCAGGACACAAGTTATTCGCAGGTACACGAGGAAATAAAAAACACTTGCCCTTTTATAGCCCATCATGTTCCTTCCAACTACCATCACAAGTTCTGTTTTTTCCTTTTCAATTATCTGGTTGTCGTGAAGGCAATAATAAATTCAACTGACGATGAACGAGTAAGATCATAGTAGAAGAAGATCATGATAAGCAAGAAAATTCAATATAGAGTCACCAAATCCTTTATTTTTGTATTTTCTGATTAAGATGCTGAAGATAAGTGATGTCTTTTGGATAGCTAAAAATCCTGCTAACTTTACCACATTTAACTCAACTTCTCTAACTCTTCGTTGTACCACATTCGATAACAAACACAGTTCACTCAACAATATGCTAACATTGGTTCGTAATCTTCTTTTGGTGTTGTAAAATGATTGGTAAGAACGCTACTGCTACTGTATGAATTTACCTTCCATTGGCAGTAACTTCATCACTAGTTCTTTGATTAACATGTAAAGATTAAACAAGGGTGAAAGGTTTTAGAAAGATATCTGCATGGTCTACCAAAGAACAATAGAAAGTAGAAAAGATAGAAGGGTTTAGAAGCCATAATGCACATTTCTTATAAATAAGAATAATCATATAATTTAATGCACAAAACTAATATTGAAGTTTTGTTTTTTACGGTATAATATCTACGAATAACAACAACAATGTTCAGTAAAAATCCCGCTAAAAAATAAGATATTTACATATTATTTGTAAGGAAAATGCTGCGTACTATTAGACTTTTCCAGACTTCATTTTATTATAAGATTTCGGGCTGGGTGTGATTACGATGGATGATATATATATATATTCAAATTTTTATTTAATTTGTAAAAGAAAACATTATCAACGCTAAGGCCACATGCATAGGTTGCAACTTGTCATCTATTCTCATGCACAAATGTTGTTCATAAAAAGGCTCCTGTTCATTCCAGGACGACAGATAATAAGTTGGTGATAAGTGCAGGAATTCCAAATCAAAACATGAATTTTGAATGTCCCTTTCTGGTTATAGTTTTACAGCGATCGGTTGAGAGAGAAATAGTGAGTGTCGAAGTCACCAGTGTCTCCATTTTGTAGAAATGGTGGGTGATGAAATGCTAAAGTCAGAAAAAGACTGAGGTTGCGATAGGGATAGCGAGAAGTGCATTTGGATGGTCCTGCGGAGAGCGACGCGGGCTCCTGAGTCTATTTACACATTTCCCTGTCAGAAGCTTGTTAGCCGCTGCCTTTTATTGTGGAGTAGTTACAAGGCCAACTCTAATTAAAAACCATGCGCATAAATGGAAGTCTTACTGGAACAATCATTTATCTTCAGAAAAATATAAGTCCTGTCACTTCCTGATACTGTTCAAATGTTACTGTATAACTGGATTAAGTGTACTGTAATACCATGATTAAACCCCATCACTCCCAAGTTAGAGTTTAGATCTTCGTTCTAATTATCCTGTTATAATCCTAAAACGATAAATTTAGGTGTTCAATTCTAATTATTCTGTTTTAATCTTAAAATGACAGGTTTTTCATTTCAGTTCTAAAACTGGATCATTTTAAAATAACGACATCGTTTTAAAATTAAAATAGAATAATTGAAATTGAGTCGTTTTAGAATAAAAACAAAATTAAAATAGGATAATTACAACATAACAAAAGATCTTAAGCTTATTAGGGAAACCAGATCTTCTGTCCAGTTTTATTCTGTCTTATTCTGTCTCATGAAATCTCAGCCATTTATTTTGCGGGACTCACGCGGGTCTTATGCGGACTCCACATAAATAAATGACTAAGATTTATTGAACACAATAAGACACCATAATATTAGACAGAAAATGTGAACTCCTTGTTAGGAGATAGTTTTCAAACAGTATTATAACATGACATGATAATGATAAAGCTTGCATTCATTTGAGTCATTTGAGAACAAAAACAAAGTTAAAATGAGAGATAATTGGAACAGAAGATGCGAAGCCATTGGAAGATGGCTTTTTAAACAGTATTGTAGCATGATGAGATAAGGATGATAAACTTGCATTGATTTGGGAAGGATAGTTGCAGCTACATCAAAGTAAGCCAGAGCAGACAGGAACACACGAAAGGAAAAAGGTACTGCTCCTATGTGGAAAGGGAAAAGACCCAAACAAACCCTATGTTATTGCTAAAACAGGGGTGTGAAGTCGGCCACCACAGCTTTTATTTGTATTTAGTTCTCAAATTGGCCGAGCCTGTAGTCGGCCAATCTGGATTTGTAGGCGGATATTTTGTATTCAGACCAAGTGAATTCCTTGTACAAGCTGCCTTCTCCTTCTTCGAGAAGCGAAGGTAAAGGTGCTATCTTTTCACTTAAAGGTGGACCGCCGAAGTAGATCATGGAAACTCTCGACTTCGCTGGGTCGGCCAAAACTCTATGCTTCACGCTTCGAAACCTTCCATTAGTCATCACCTGCATACAATAAACATGCAATATAGAAACGAATATTATATCATAGGGATAACATTCTATAGCCAAATTAGGTGGGACCAATAGAAGTCTATCAATGAGAATTCAAAGAAAGATTCTTCTATACTAACTGTAAGCTACCACTACAGAGACAGAGACAGAGACGGTGCCACACAAGTAAAAGAAGAGCCAACAACATGCGTTACGGAGATCAATAAGTACAAGTAAATAAACTTTTGTTAGAAAAACAACAAAAACAAACAAACAACGTTTGCATTACCTGTAGAGCATCTCCAACATTGATGAAGAAAGATGCCTGATCAGGTGGGACTGAAACCCAAGTCTCATCTCTGGTACAGATTTGCAGGCCAGTTGTGTTGTTGGACCTTAGGACAGAAATTATCTGAGGGTCGGTGTGCTCCCCAAACCCAACCAGATTTTTGCCACTCGATGCTTGAAGTTCTGGGCATGGTGGATAGTGGTTTACCCTGAAACAACAGTCACTCTTCTCGTCTCTTAACATCCTGCTTAACACATTCCTTGGCTCAATCCCCAATCCATCAGCCATCGATTCAAGCACTTCAAAAGTCATTCTCCTTACTGCCAATATGTAATCTTCCACAGCAGAGCTACACCAGCTCCATACAAAAAAAAAGTTAATTAAGACATCTAATACTTTGCATTGAAATAGGCAAGCACAGTTAATGAATCCAACGCAATGACACAAAAGGGAGAAGGATAGTAATTCAGTGTCTGCTGAATCCGTTACCGGAAATTATGTGGGCTTTCACGAAAAACAGCGAGAGTTTTCTCGGAGGTGACTTGGGGGTTGGTGTTGAGCAAGAGATATTCAATCCAACCAACGTCACCATTAGGGCCAATTCTCTTGTTACCATAGCCAAAAGGATCAGGAGGGCCGGCCTTGTCCTTCTCGGACTGAGGGAGGTTAAAAAAGTTTAGAGCTTGAGTTTCCAAGTTGGTAATGATGTCCAATGAGACTCCATGATTGACCAACTTGAAGAACCCATACTCCTCACATGCTTTGACTATGCGACTCTTGGCATCAGGGTCTGCAAAATCTATCACTGGAATCTGGGTGAACAAGCTCGTGGGGTTATATGTGTTGATAAAAGAGAACTGGTCTAAACCTCTCTGTGAGAGAACCACCATGATTTCTGGTATTGAGTTACAGAGGAAGAGAGAAACAGAGTAAACAGGGAAATGGAATTCTGAGTGTGTGAGTAGCAGAAGAAAAGGGTGGTGGGATTAAATAGACGAAGTAAAGTGGGAGAGACGGCTAAATGCACGAGAGGGAGGCACAGAGGCGCCCATGTGGCTCTACGTGTATGCTTCGAAACATTTGTTTACCATTGAGACACATAATGTTTCTTAAAAAAAGAAAATTAATAAAATATAAAAAAGAGCAAAAAATATATTTTAAAATTAAAATTAAAATATAAATTATTTTTTACGATACTTACATAAATAGTAGCAAGAGACTACACGGATTGGGAAATGCTTTTCTCGCTATAAATCTTAATCTCGTGAAATATTTAATCAATAAGTCTTAACGAAGTTACATCATGAGTTTTTAACCTATATATCAATTAAGTAAATAATATAAAAAACATTAGTTTAGGTCTTGCCTCTATCTCTTTCTTTACGAGTGCAAGTGTTGGTCTTGTCGTTCATGTGCAAGGTGAGGTTTAGGTATTATTTTTACGTTGATCTCTCTTAGATTTTCGTTTTAGCTTCATGGATTCAGGGTTGTAAAGGCTCTCTATTCGGGAGAAAGAAGACAGCGAGTTCGTTGTTTTTTCAGAGGATGTTTAGACGGAAGACTTTGCCGCGGTTTTTAGGGAAGCACGAGGTAAGTTTGTGACTCCTATTTCAGGTTTTTTCCCAGCCCTGTTTGACCCAGTTCTTGCCGAAATTATGTCTATAAGGGAAGCACTTTCTTGGCTAAAAGACCACCAAGGTTATTGTGGAGTCGGATTGTTTAGCAGCTGTCCAATCAATATTAGCTCCTTCGCCAAATCGGTCTGAGATTGAAATTTTGACCCTTGATTGTTTAGCATTCAAGCGACATTTCCTTCACTTGTCCTTTCAATGGATGCGTAGGATTGCCAATAAGGCGGCTTATGCTTTAGTCAGGGTAGCCTTATTACATGCAAACCTACATCACTGGACTGATCGTCCTTCTTGTTTAGTCTCTATTTTAAATTCAGATTGTTCGTCTTCTGTTATTGTTGAGGGGGAAAGATCATTAGGTTCCGGGTATACGGGATAAGTCTGTTGGCTTGGGTTAGTTTTCTTTGTCTTCCCTATCTTTCTATGTTTTTTGCGCTAATGTTGATTTTATTAAAAAAAAATCAATTAAGTAATATATATAACAAATTTTTATAAGAGATAAAAAATAAACAAAGATTGATCGTAACTTCGATTTCAGATATGCCAGTCGAGATATCCTTTTAAACGTTAACTCTCAATTCTTGCCTCTTAGTAATCTAACCTGATCAATCTTAAATATTTAACAAATGTATTTTTTTATATTTTTATATTATAAGTATGAAAAAAGTGCACTCTTTTACTAAAATATATATTTTACTTGTTTGCTGTCTGATGTCTATCTCAGCCTGACGTCCTTCCATTTCAGATGAGAGCATGAAGGAAATCACACCTACCTTCATTGGTGGCATACTAAGAAGACCAACTCGTCTCCTGTAGCAAACACCGTTACAAAAGTTCTATCAACTTGACTTTTTCATTTTGCCTTTGATACAAGTGAGGAAACTTCTGGATCCACACTAACTTAGTATAGGCATGTCGTGTATTGCTGTGGACCTTTAAGTATTTGTGGAAATGAAACCATAGGGTTGGTCTCTCTTAGTATCTATTTTCTGTGAAAAAGTTTTCTTAACAACTATAACTATATGAAATGCTGGTCCGAACTTTTTTTATAATTTATTTTAATTAATTTGAAATACTCAACCAAATTGATATGAGAAAAGTAAAATATTATGTTTAATATTTTAACTATTTTTTAACATAAAAGTCTATATATATATATATATATATATATATAACTTTACAAATAATCACTCTATGTAAGGGTCAACTAACCAAATAGTTAGTTCCACTCATTTTGGCAACGGTTAAACCCAAGTTTAATTCTTGTTGATGTACTCTACATTTTACCCACATTTAAAAATTATAATATGATATCAGAACATGTCTAGTCCGAATTTTTAATTTTTCAGTTGTCCGTCTAAATGTCCAGTCTCAGCATCTCAATCTGGTTACCCCTACATTTATTTCAAGTGACAATTGAATATCCAATTTCAGCTGCACTTGAGGAGGAGTGCTAGAGTATCTCACATTGATTAAAAATAAAAATATTAAAGGATTAATAAATGATAAGGGTCAACTAACCAAATGACTAGTTCTAGTCATTTTGACAATGGTTGAACTTAAGCCTAATTCTTGTTAATAGACTTTATACTCTACCTACATTTAAAAATTCTAATACTTACAATAACTTTCTCTAATGCTCATAATATTTTCTTTTTTCTATAATGTTTCTTTCGTAATTTTTATCTCTTATACCTTTTTGTGCACTTATATCTCTACATTCTTTTTTCTTACCTTATTCACCCATTTTTTATTCTTTAAGTTCTTGATCTTTTTAATCCCCATTCAATAATTATACATGTCTTATCTTCTTTTTCTTTATTCCTTCTCTCACTGTTACAATTGTTATCTCTTTTTTAAGGATTGTTTTTTTGCCTCCATCTATTAAAGATTTTTTATCTCCTCTTCTTGTTTTGAAATCTTCCTCTCAAATGCCAGCCTTTAAGATTGTGTAGTTTAAAGTTCTTGGTAAGGAGCTTTCAAACTCCTTACCTAGATTCATTGCACCGAAAATCTTGTAATAATGAAACCATCATTTTTCTCCTCTAATAACTCTCCAAGAAAGTGCGAATAAATGAAAAATATTAGTTGGTGATTTTTTTCCTAGATAAGAGACCACTCTTTCCATTGATTAACAAATAGACATCTTAAGCTTGAGCTAAGTTTAGCTTAAAAGAAGTATTCATTAATGAATATGATCTCTTCCTTTTTAACTCTAGTTATGGTTTATATAAGATTCTTAAATTTAGTCTTTAACATATTCAAGGGAAGCTGATTTTCTTAAAGATGTGTATCTTGGAGTTGAATCAGATAGATTTTATCTATCTTTTTCCTTTATATGGATAAATTTTCACAACATTATGTTGGAACACTAGAACACAAATGGATTGATTCGTCTCACTAGTGCTATCGAAACTTCTATTTGCATGGAAGAAGTTACTATCTTAATAAAATAATAGGATATGCCAGATTATATATTAAGGTTAGCCTTAATAAAGAGTTCATTGATACTATCAAAATATATAATTTATAAGATGGACAAAGATGAAAATTTGATTTTAGGAAAAATCAATGTTCCTTATCATTAGAAAATTTTAGGAAAATAAAAGAAATTGTTAAAATCCAAATGGTAAGTTATTTTAAAAGTGACCATGCTAAGTTCATTGGTAGCTCCCTACTTCTTGAAAGTTATGGTTCTCATGAATCCATGATTTCCTTTAAAAAGATGAGTGATTCCATTCTCCTTACACCTTTTGCATATTGTGTTGTTGATATGATTTAGCCTTCAAATAAGGGTGATATTTTAGAGATGTTCTTACATAAGGATATATATCAAATTAGCTCAAATTTAAAGGTCTCCAGCACTCTTATAGCACTCAATCCACATAATTAGAATTTCATAAAAGTTGCATTTACTGATAAGAAGAAGAGGCAAAGTGTCTGGCATATTCATAAGAAAGACTCTTTTGCTAGGCCCTTTCCCTCCAAATCATTATTGTGGCTTGGAACATAAGGATTTTATTTGCGCTTCAAATAAAATGTTATAAAGAATCATAATTTACCTTTTAACCTTTTCTTATAGGTATTTTTGGAAATCATAATAAGGCCTATCAACATCAACTTTATTCCTTTCTTTCTTGGTAAGAGTTAGTCCTCCTTTAATACTTCTTCTTTAGTAACAATAATCATACTTTATTCACTTGGGATCCCTCAAAATGTATCATTCCACCTTTATTTCAAGTTATCAATTGGTTTATTTAAGACTGCTAATTCACCCTTTCTCCTTTAATATTCACCTTTATTTATACTTCTAATAGTTATACTATTAGGAAAGGTCTTTGGTTACTAATGCAATACCACTAAAATCAAGTTTTTTTATAGGAAGAGGACTTTATTAAAGGGACCCTTTGTCCCATATTTATTTGTGCTTAGTTAGGAAATTTTTTTCATATTAATTGAAAGATTAGATAGAGATTCAAATTCAATGATCATTGATGTCAAAATTTAATCGATTTAAG
>JANKOE010000002.1:63508694-63521416 GCA_026284465.1 Erythroxylum citrifolium | reverse complement strand
GATAAAATAGGCAAATTATTAACATGTGGTTTCAAATTTCAATCAAGATGTTAATAATTTGCCTATTTTATCATTCGTGAATAATCTATTAATGTTTTCTCATAAATATCTTAAATCGATTAAATTTTGACATCAATGATCATTGAATTTGAATCTCTATCTAATCTTTCAATTAATATGAAAAAATTAGCTTCTTGACTTTTGCTAAATGTGACAATTATTACAAGTTTTAAGAGGAGTTCACTCCCCTTCAAAAATCTTAGGCTCCCTATTCAATTGAAGTGGTAAATAATGTTCATGTTGTCTTGAATAAAGTTAATTTCAAACTAGATTGAATAATTGTCATGTTGTCTTGAATAAATGTGAGCTAATTTTTGGTGAAACATTCCTTAATTCATATTATCATAACCAACAATCAAAATGAATTTAAATCACATTATAAAAATTTGGCTAATTAAATTGATTCTTTCTGCAATCTATAATAAGATCATGTGTAATGGAACTAGGATTCTTAATAAGTGAAAAAAAAACTAGAATTATCAATAAAACTAGTCACATCAAAGAGTAGAGAGTTTGATAATTTGTTCCTATACCAATAAATGCATATAATCATCTGCTTATTAAAGAAAACCAAGGTAATAATACTTCTCATTATGTTAGATGTAGCAAAGAATGTGAGGGAAAACAATAAAAATATAAAAGACAAAAGATGACTGCTTAAATTGATAATACACACTATTCTTTATTTTAAATCACTTACCAATTTTTAGTAGCAAGTTTTATTTATTTTGTACATTAAATGACTATATATCTAAGGAACTAAATACGAGATTAATTTTTATTATATATCCTTCATTTTTACCAGTTGAAAAAGATAAATTATGATTTAATTTGTTAATTAGAAGAACTTTACAATTAGGTTTATCTTTTGGTATTCTAGTTGTAATTATAACACTTCATAAACTAAGGAATAAGGACATATCATGTCATGGAAACTTCATATTATAGTTGATACCAATTACTAGAGTGGCAGTAAACTATTCTAGTCTTTTATTTAAAGTAGTGTTGAAATGCTATGTCTATCATCCATATTTTTAAGTGCAACTCTTTTAATATGCCTGAGTTTATCCTAATAATATTAGGAAGATTTGGAACAAAGCATTGTACTTGCTTGATACAAAACATAAAACTGCTAATAAATTTCAAGAGAACTATTGAAATAAATCAATAAATGAGAATCTTAGTTTAACAATAAACAAATTATAACAAGTGTCTCCTTCTAATTTTAAGAGAATGAAATTTATAATATCAAACAAGAACATTTATCTATCAAGTTAGTTAATTTCAAACTACAAATAACTCAAAAGTAATAAGCAATAATAAACATATTAATATAATTAAAGTTCATACAACAACAATAACAACAAAATAAAAATAAAAAAATAAAATATAACAACAACAACAACAACAACAATAATAATAATACCACATTCTATCTTTATATTATCGTCACAAGATTTTTCAAAATATTTATTTATAAATAATTTAAGAATTATTTTATTACCCACTTTTATGTCTCAAACATTATGACTTGTAATCTGCCATTTTCTTTGAGGAGATTATTAAACATTAAATCATACCTTTATTAAAAATAAAAACCTGAAAAATGGAATTTAAATACTAAAATAATTCTCTCAATTCAGAAAATTAACTAAATGTTTGACAAATTTATCTAAAGTATAGTACTATACTTTTTAAATATTATAATCTTTTAATATGATGTATCTATAATACCATGTATTTTTAAACTTGATAATAATTTAAAAATGCATATACTTTACTACTATATTATTTTATTGAGATAAAAAGGTCAACGTTTAAAATGAAAATCTCTAATGAAGTTGAAGATTAACTTGTACAACTTATCATTAAAATGATGAAGTAAACTTAGGAGAAATATAATAAGTGCAATGAAGGCATTAGATAAGGTTCGAATATTATGTTCTCGTTATTTTGTTTCAACCTTATTTTATGATTAATACGACATTATTTTGTAGTAAAAATTATATCATATTATATGCAAAAGTTATAATAATATTGTTTATTATAGTGAATATAAAATAGGGTTAGAAGAGAGTCATTTTGGAATAGAGAAGGTATGAACAGAATGAAATGAAGGCAATACATGAACAACAACAGCTTTGACAAAGTAGGATAGCAGGAATGGCATCAGATCCTTTGGTCTACTTTTTGTGGATTAACTCTGTGCCACAAAAAGTAAATTGTTTATTTATATACCTACAAAAATAAACAGTTTACTTTTTGTGGAACAGAATTAGTTCACAAAAAAAGGACCAGAAGACCTGGCTCTAGCAAGAATAGGGCATGACTAGGACGGGCAAAAGCACGAGAGAAATGTCATTAAGCACTACTGACCTTTCATAGACCTAAGCAATTAAACAAATGGTTGAATAAATGTCAGATCAATAATGAAAGTCAGTCAAGAAGACAATGATACATGTTAAGGACAAAGATTTTCACTCATCCACATGTACGGCAGCATTAATTAGGGTTTTTACATCCATTTTCTTCCCACCGTCGAATTTTCATCAACCATCTGATTATATATTCTATAGGAAAAAGGATAAAGGAACGAGAGAAAAAATCTTCATGTGATTTGAACGTAGACAAAACTTTCTACGCACAAATTAGCTTAATTGAACCATTATACGTGATAGAAGATTAATTAGGGGTTGGATCATAAATGTTTCAATCTTATATCACTTAATTTTATCCACACATTTATATAAATCTCACGTAAATATGCGGATAAAATTTAATAAAATAAGATAAAAATTGGTTAACCAGAACAAAGGATCTTTTCCAAAAAATTAGATGATAGCTAATAATCTTTTTAAAGATTAATTCAATTAAGAACTTTGTACTATTTGTATTTTCTAAGTGTTCCCTATAATTCAATTTTAATATGTTGTATAATAATAAAATAAATCATATTTATAAGTTATTTTATTATTAAATTTTACTTTTTATTATTGAGATAAACATATTTAATTTTTAGTGTAAAATTGTCTTCAATTTTAATGTATGTTGATAATTTCATAACATTATATAAATTATTAATTAAAGTATATAATTTTTTAAAAATAATGATACTACATATTATTTTAATAAAAATTTCCCATTTTTCAATAAGAACCAAAAGATCTAACATTGATGTTATTTACCAATGATTAAAAAACTCAACCAGTTCGGTTGGTTCAATTATTAAAATTTTAAAATTTCCAAACTTCTCAATTCGGTTTTCTATTTTTCAGTTTGATTTAGTTTAATAACTCTTGTTGTTAAAAACTGATCAATTTATTAATTAATTAGTCAGTTTTAGTAAATTAATAAATTCTTGTAAACTAAAATATATCAATTAATTTTTATTTAATAATTTCTTTTTAATTGAACTTCAAAATTTTTTATACATAAAGATAGTCTCTTTTAATCATATTAAAAATTTAAATTTTATTTAATTTTTAGCAAAATTTATGACAGTTTAATACTAGTTGAACCTTTTGAACCTTAAATTTTTTGTCTTACCTATTTAACTTTCAATTCGATTTTTAAAACGTTACTATTTACCTTCTTTCTTTGGGGAGCATATACACATTGTGAAGTGTTTTTTGTTTATTACTCGTCTAGTTTATGGACTGAGTAGACAATGGCTCTTCTTTTGAATATTATCATGGTATAGCCGAGCATCACAACATCTTCGGCGTTGATAGCTTAGGCTAATAATTTGATTGTACTGTTGTTAGTCGAAAATGTAAAGACCCTTTCAGAATTTGAACTCTCATAAAGGATAACAGCTTTTGCATTCTCTATCAATGAAGTTGATGGAGCGGCATTAACGTGCATGTACTTGTATTTAATAAGATAACATTATTTGCATTCCATTGTACCGTATGAAACTCTAAGGAACTAAACGTAGTATTTGTTTTCTTAGCTAAGTATCTTCCTTTCAATTACCTAATACACTACATGTTGAGTATTAATGACCTGAAGTTGCGTTTTCGTAGTTGTCTTTGACACTATTGTCTCGTAATATTCTTGATATGCACTGAGCCATTCAATTAATTTTCACTTCACAAGTATCTTTGAAAAGATTGCCCCAAATTAAAACACTTGATCAATACTACCATTCTTTTATAAGTTTGCATACATGATGTATCATAAATTTTCTGTGCAAGTAGATGTAATCCGAGAATAATATTCACAATATTTTTGTTTTCTAGGAGCAATCAATCGTATCTTTGACAATCTGGTTTGCTTTTGGAAAAGTAAGAATATGGTAGCTACTTTCAATAGTTTCCAAGATCGCGAAAGTACTATGAGTCATCACGAATCCATCATCATTACTTGTAGACATAGGTCCCTAAGATCCTAGTACTTTCACCATCTTGAAAGGCATCGAAATCAAAAGTGCAAGACCTAAGGCGATAAAGTCGTCTTCTAAGTCTTGATAATTACACTTACATAATGAGTGTGTAGGTGAAACTATTTAGGGCATTGGTGATCGGCTCACATAGATCGTGATCTTTGTAGGCCACCTACGCCTTTTGATTGGACAAGAATGACATGGAATGCAAATTCATTTTAAACTTTAGGGACTTGAATACATGGCTCTCATCTGTTGATCATTAATGCTGAGTTCAATGCACCAGTTATCTTGTTGGGAAGTGCTTAATTAGTTCGGTTCGGTATAACACAGCTAAATATCAGAGGAACGAAGATTTTTACCCAGCTAAGCCTCGAAGCATATGTATCATCGAGTAGAACATGTGATCCGATGTTTCATGATAAAAAGATGAGGCTTGTTTGTTTTTTTTAAAAGTGTTAGCTTGTTCTGTATATTTAGAACAGGATGCTATGTATGGTATGTATTTTATATTAACCCATGGAAAAGTAACTTTCTGCAATAATTTAGAAGTGCTTTTCTATGGTACATAATTAAAAGGGTAGTGCAGTAAATTTGTGTGCATTCTAGTTCACACATCATTGTAATATAGCTAATTATATATAATGGAGTAGAGCATTCATACCCAATTTTAGCAGACAATATTGGTGGGGTGATAACAGATTATTAATTAAAGGTAAGGGGGAGCTTTCAGTAGATAAGCATCAAGTCAGTCACTTTCCAATTTGAGCATATCTTGGAAAAACTATGGCACCTGTCCTTCGTGGCAGTATTGAAAAAGAAAACCAAATTCTTCTAGGCAAATTAAAGACAAAGAGATCCTTAGGAATCAACCTGCCATTAATGGTTTCTAAAACCCTAAATAAGTGTATTGAAATTAAGCAAAGACCATTATCATGATGTTTTGTGGACATTTTCTTTTGGTATCCTTGTTGGTTAAGCATTACTTGCCCCTTTAGAAGTCCAATTTGATGACTGCTGCGTCAAAACCACTGATTAGTCACTCATAAATCCGTTGAAATGACTGAAAGTTTGACCAAGTTTTAAAACTAGATCAAAAAAATTTGAACATGAACACTATAGTTTGTACAAGTGACGGTACCAGCTATGAAGGTTGTTCTTATCGAATTGGATCAACTAGCTCGCTTCCACTTGTCATCAGCAGAAATGATTCATTCCTATTCCCAAAAGGACAATTTACAAACATCAGAAAGGGTACGTGGTTCAGCCTGATCTTGCTGAGGTTGAACGTCGTTGTTTGGATCCATGATCTGTACGATTCTTGCTACGGAATACCTACAAAACAAATAAAGACGTGCCGGGAGTTGATTCCTGGGAGGCCCCTCCGACGCTCAAGTTAGTCTTTTGGAGAAAGTTTTTGTTGTAACAAGTAGGAAAACTAGGGTTATGGTGTCGTACCTGAATTAGGGAGGAATAGTACCTTATATACCTGGGGTTACCGCTAGGTTTAGGTCTTTACGTTTACATGAGAGATTATCTCCTGCGTCCGGGCCGTCGACATCTGGGCCTAAAGTTAGGCCTTGTATACCCGGCCCAGCCGACCCAACCAGTACGAATGAATAGTTATTCACTATTGGTCGCCTTATCCCATTTTGCCTTTTCTGATACAATAAGAATATACCTAACTAGATTTAGAGCACTAGTAGAATTGAGCAGAAGATGTTAATTGTACATCCTCCCTCAGCTATGCGATGATCTTATTGTAATGCTAGCAAAATGTTCCCAAAACATTGCTCAACCATCTTTTTCCCTTAGCAACTCCAATAATTAGACTTAGGAGTTCTTTCGTGATCTTTCATCATAGGAGAATAGACTAGCTAACATCGGTGTAGGATCTATTACTACAAAATCTAGAGTCCAATATGGTACCTGATTTAATAGGCGTGCTCGTTGTCATTCTTCCAGATCATGTGAATATCTCTTAATTCAACTGTAGTCAATTCCTTATATATGTAGGGACCTGAAATTGGCCGATCACGAAGGACCTACAATCAATGAGCATGATATAAAGGCAATACCATTGAGATCTTTAGCGACGCATCTCTAGCTTATGAGCAAGAAATCATTGCTTTGCCTTCTTTTCAGAAATGATGGCTAGTGTAGTTGGATAGACAGGGAGGGGGGGCATATAGCTAGCAATAAAACACGGTTTTTTTTTACCCAAAAAAACACGGTTTTTATGTGGTCAATATAAGCTGTTGGTCTAGAATGATTGCCACCGAAGTAGACATCTCTAGCACATTATTACTACTAAGACTTCATGGTCAGTTTGAAAGAGTGGTGACCCTAGAATTTGACCACAGATCATCTCGGAAAACTAATATACTTTTCCTTGATGCGACTTGTCCGTGACTAAGGGATATTTATACTTCTTTTTGTTTTTTTTAAAGTAGGGATATTTATAGTATTCTTATCTCAATTGATCAACTCTTTGGTATTATCTAATCACATGTTTATCATCCAAATTTTGTGACATGATCTAAAGATTAGGCAAGCAACGTCCTTCAGAATCATTAAAGTACTTGATAGCAAGAAGGTAAGGGAGGATGTAAATCGATTGATAATTTCGAATTTCATTCGAAGACAACAATTGTGAGTAAGTGATCTTATTGATAAATCTCTAATTGGGTTGCACCGAGAACAACTAGGAATTAATTCATTGCTGGTTTCAAGGTATTATCATAAGTTCTTAAGGATTCATGATCCGAATAAGGAGTGAATGGAAAAGGGATATTGTTCAACCAACTATAAAAAGCACTATTTTGCAACCGTGACGTTGGTGGTGAAGATAAAGGAGGTCGAGGTTCAGAGAACTTCAAAATTGACAACAAGCTTTTTGGCTTATTAATGCAAGAGCAGCGGCCGCGGGAGCGGGAGCACACCGTGGTCATGTAGGGCAGCTACTTAAAGGACAATTATCCTACGACTTGGGGGCGGGAGAGTCAGAGTGGCGGAAGAGGAGCAGTGGACATGTCATGCCTTGCCTTACATGCTTCCCTTGGGATGGGGGCCTTTAGTGTACAATGGTGCTGTACACTCGAAACGTGGAGGGATAGGGTGTATCAGATGTCGCAAAGAATCTAGTGTTCGTGTCCTGATTCCTTACGTTCCTTAACGACCTCCAGCTTCTGGTGATTCTGTTCCAGGCTCGCACACCCAATTTAGATCTTATCCTCGTCAACAGTAGATATAGCTTCTACTTTATTACTTTGCAGAACAATTTACAGTCGTCATTTCTTGATTTGTGCTGCTTTTTTCTTTGGACATGTTCCCATATGTATCCTTGTTAGCATTCCTAGAAATTCAATACTGTGTACCAAAGATACATTTCCTAGAATGCTGTCTTTTTGTAATATGTTTTCCATACCAAAGATAACAATTCCTAGAATGCTGTCTTTTTGTAATATGTTTATCAGTTTATGTAAAACTCTTCCGTTTGAGTTTACAGTAGCAGCCTTTTCTAGCCGTAAATTGTAAAGTCGTGTTGGATCAACTTATCCAAAATTTTAACTAATTTTATTTTTCTTCATCTGTTAAAAATAAAAGCTCAATTTAATTTTAAATATTTGTAAAAAATTTCATATAGAATTTGAAATATAATTAAAAGAGATTGTTTTTATCTACGATAAATTTAAAGTTTAATTAAAAAAGAGATTGTTAAATAAAAATTAATTGATTTATTTTAGTTTATAAGAAGTTATTAATTAATAAAAATTGACGATTAATTAATAAATTGATTAAAAACTAAATTGAAAAGTTGAATGGTTCTAAGATTTTTAAGGTTCAACTTTTTCATGTGCCTTTATTTTTTTTAAATGATCTAAAGAAATGGTTTAAACCATTTTTATTTTATTTAAAATGTTAGTTCAGAGAATCAAAAGTCAGTCATAAATTCTATCATGGATAAAAATGTATAATACTATAAAAGATAGTGTTTACCTTTTTTTTTTGGAAAAGATAATGTTTACTTGAAGGGGTAAAAAAAGGTGTCCTATTTTGAGGGATGACAGTTTTTGCCCCATGGGCCTAAATTTAGTTGTATTCAATGGGTTGGTTTATGGCCAGGTTCAGACAAATTCGAGATTCAATTATTCTAAGCAAAATAACATCATTTTACTTAGAAGAGTTGGGTCTCGGGTAAGCTTGGGACTAAGCAACTAAGACCCTGATCTAATTAAAAAATAAACTATTCTATATTTTTAATTTTAAAAAATTATTTTAAAAAACTTGACAGGAATCCCCACCTATTTTCACTTGTATCAAATATTATTTTCATTGTTTGCATTAATAAAACAATTTAGTGTATTAAAAATGTCTTATAATAAATACTTATTAAGTTATTTTAATATGAATTGTTAACTAATTAATCATTATAAACATAATGATATAGTAATGTATTAGCTAGTGTGTATTAAACTTTTTTATTGGCAAGTCCTTTTTTTAATAGTAAAAGATCTTCTCTAATAGTTCAAGATAATTATAATAAAATTAATTTTAAAAATAAGTGAAACAATATGAGAAATTGTCTTTTATTCTTCATATAAAAATTTAATTTACTAAAAATAAGTAAAGCTCATTCTAAAGATAATTCAAATTAATAAGGTTCATATTAATTTTCAAGGATTTAATATAAGTGATTTTCTTTAACATCAAAATAGAGAAACATTTGTTATACACTTTTTATTTTTCATATTAAATGGTAATTTAGAAGATGCAAGCTAAATCAAACAAAAGAACAAACACTCAATTTGATTTTTGTAAAATTTTTTCCAAAAATCAAAATTTTATATATACACTTAATGTATTATATAGTTTTATTTTAGACTTGTATAGTAAATAATAACTTGTAGAATCTACACGAATAAGAATATTTTAATACTATTTAAATAGCTCAAGTTGATTGAAACTTAAAAGATAAATTTTAATTCCATTTTGAATTTTTGGTAGAAGTCGAAAATTAGAAATATTTATATTAAAGTTGAATGAATTATTTTAAATAAATTTAAAATACATAAGAAGTTAATAAGTTTTCAAGAAATTTAAAATTAGAAATATTTATATTTTATTCAAGTTGGATGAATAAGTGCAAATAAGATCTTAAAAAGTTTCGATATACATAAACTTATTTGTATTACACATTTATAATAAATAATACTTTATAAATAAAAATTCTTTTCAAATTTATGCTTTTTTTATGGACATTCAAATAGGGATGACAATGGCCCGGTCTTGTTATTTTTTTAAAATAATTTTTTAAAAATTAAATGTGTAAAACAATATTTTTCTAATTAAGTATGGGTCTGAATTACCCAGACCTAGGGTTGCCTGAGACCTGATTCTTTTAAACGAAACGTTGTTGTTTTATTTTTAAAATTTTGGCTTCGGATTGGTATGGGCCTTATTTGACCCATGACTCAGCCTGTTAAAATACCTAAATTTAGGCCCATGGGCTAACCCATTGCCATCCATACATCAAACTATAGCTAATCTGGACAAAAAAAATTAATAAAATTTATGTTTCATGTTGTCATTTTAAATAAGATTATACTTACTAAGATTTGATGCGTTCTATATTATTTTAAGTTAGATCATATATATTGCTTAGTTATATATATATATATATAATTTAAATTAGATAAAATGATTTATATCTTATTTAAATTAAAATATTTACATAAATGTATATCTTATTTAAATTAGATAAAGTGATCTATAAATCCACTTAAAATTTTCAAAGTTTATCACATACATATTCCAATTAGATAAAATAATTTATGTGAGATTGTATTATATTAAAATTGGACAAAATTTAATCACTTACTTCTTATTTTAAGTCAAATAATTTGAGATACTTGTATTATATTCAAATTAGATAAAACCATTTGGAATTCCGTGTAAAAATTTATTTAGAGTTTAATCCACTTATAGTTGCATAACAAATCTTATTTAATGTCAAGTTAAATAAACTAAATAAAGATATTTTAAATTCTTCATCATCATCATTGAATTACCAAGATCTTAGGAGTTTCGATGGTACATAGTATTAACTTCTTAGAAGTTTCGATAATCCATAGTATTACCCGTATTTAGTAGAAAGTCTGTTTTTGATTGAAACACGTACAATGTGTCGTGAAGATATTACAAAATTAAAAAAGGATGTTCATATATATGCTAAGCAAAAATAACCATAAAAAGGAAATAAAATAAATAAATACAAATAAACAATATAGTAACATTTATATTACATATTTTAAATTCAAAAAACAAAAAATTTATATTTCAAACGATTATATAATTTATGTTAAAAGTAATAATTAAAATTCCCTAAAATAAAAGTAATAACTAAAATATTTACATAAATTCATTAACATGAGATGAAAGATAATATTTAATTTTAATTTAAAAGTTTAAGAGATCAATAAATGTTGAAATTTTAATGAAGATAAATAGTATGCAATTAGATTATTTTATCCAAACGAGATAAAATCATTATCATTTAGCAGTAAAAAAACAAATAACATCAAACTGGAAATTGATCCTCATCCATTCTACCCAGAATAATAAACAACCGGACATTAGACTGGAGAAACGTCGGTATCGGGGACTATGTATCTCTGACTGCACATCCTATATTTAACTCTCCGCTGCTTTAGACGTAATAGGAGTCGTTGGCTTATACGGAAGATAGATACCGAACTGGGGTTCCTGACATGATCCATAGGAACTCGGTCAGATTTAACCAATGAATGAACCTGTAATACCCAGAAAATCAACATCCTGACCGTACCAAAATAAAAAAGTTGCATTTCCCACGAGTTGGATGTTTTGATGACACATGTTGAAGAAGTTACAGGTGGAGTGGAGTCCTTCAACTTTCTTCAAATGGAGGCCGATATTTTCAACCTCAAATGCTAAACTTAAAAAGGGATGGATGACGTATATAATCGTACAGGTTACACCATCTGCACAAAATCTTATGATTGCTTGCTGAAATGGGCACGTATTGGGGGCTCATTGGAGATTGTCGGCAAGGAAGAGTTTGAACTTTAAAGGGTCTCACCCCAATGCTTGTGTCACTTCCACGGATTGTTCACACGCTTCAATATATGGACAAAGTGAAGCCACCATCTGGGCTTTCTTGCATGTGGAGGTCATGTGGGTGTCTCTGATCGGAGATATTCCATCCAAGAATGATGATGTAATGCATGTAATAGAATATTGTTTTTGACTATTATCCCTTCTCGTTCTTTGGGTGCCATACAAGTTATTCTTCTTATCGAATTCAGTGACTAGTACTAATCCCATTCATTTATGACTTGTGCTATCTGCAAACTCCACGACATTGATGAAAGTTGAATGAAGTTTCACGTGAAGATACAGGCATGTTAGCCTAGAGTTCCGTACGATAACAGGTTAGTGTGAGTAGTTCAGCACTCTTTTCCCTTAACTAGAGGTCTTGAGTTCGAATCTTAGGAATAGAGAAATCTATTTAGCCAGCACTTTACTCCTTACAGGCTGACCCGGTGCAAGCGAGGATTAGTATGGAAGTTGATGGTTTAAAGGCGCCTTCTCACAATTGGAACCCTCATAATAAAACACCTCATGAGCTAAAAAAAAAAGAGTTCCATACGATAAACATTTAATTTAACTTTTGTATTTTGGGTGGTTAAGGTAGTTTAGGTTTTGATATTTTAATATGAAGAGATAACTATTACATTTTTATTATAATAATTAAAAGATTCAAGTGTATAAATAAGTTTTGAAATAATTTTAAAAATAAATATTTTCACTAATTAGGTCACATCACCTCATGGCCACATAAAGCCATTTATAGTTTAAACTAAACATTGCAATTTTTAAATTTTAACGATAACTTAAATTAGTCAAAACTTCTAAGTTTAAAGAAATCAATTTGGTTTTAACGATGTAGGCAGTCTTAGTTTGAAGTAATGTTGAGGTAACAATTTTCATGTAAATGTACAAATACGGTAACATTAATTAATAGAGGATGTTATTATAACTTCTGGTTCAGTCGGATTCTGGCTGAATGGTACGTCGCCGCTTGGGTCCATCGATAGGTAAGTTTCTGCGATGATCTTCACGTGAGGATACCTGCAAAACAAAGGAAGGCACGTCGGGGATGAGATCCCGATTAGCCCCTCCGACGCTCAAGTTAGGCTTTTGGTGAAGGTGGGGTTCGTAGAAGGTAGAGAGAAAA
>JANKOE010000002.1:63484165-63504259 GCA_026284465.1 Erythroxylum citrifolium | reverse complement strand
TATTCTTATTATTAATTTATTATTATTATTATACAAAATTAATTTTCTTATTATTATTTTTATTATCATTATTATACATAATTAATTTTCTTATTATTATTATTATTATTATTATTATTATTATTATTATTATTATTATTATTATTATTATCTCAATAGCACTATACAATGAAGCAAATAACGGTATTAAAAATCAACATAACTTTTTTATCAATAGATATTGCTGTGCATTAGTATGGAATGTTTGACTTAACATTTAAAAACAAAACTGCAGAAACGATTGATAGCCCATGACATTCATCTGTATGTTGTAAAGGAGAACAAATAAAATAAAATACTAGTATGCGCTGATTAGTATGCAATCTCACAATCCAAAAGACCAAGTTGTATCAGTATTTCCCTTTAAGTTTTTAAAACAAATAACAACGGCACAGCAACAGATATAAATTTATCAACAAAGACAGCAAACGTTTACACCTGGCTAGAACGTCAGTGCCCTCACAAATATACCAATGAGGACATATTATTACATATTTCCTTTCTTAAATATGATGTGAGCAAGAGTAAGGATCACCGTAGAGATGACGTACGTGATAGAGGTAAGCTTGTTATTCCAGTTGGACCTATGTCTAGAGTTAAGACCCAGGGACTCAAGGAGGCTTTCTATGCGCGTGTGGGCCAATTTGTGGAGAGAATGGCGAGCTCCAAGCCTATTAGAGGAGAGTTTAATGAAATTGAACCCAAACTAATCCATTTAACTCAAATCCTTGGACTAGATACACTTGGAGCTTGAAGACAAGAAGATTTGGGCTATTTTAATACTTCATCACTTAAGCCTAAGAACATATGGATCCAGTAGTAACACAACACATCAGACTTATTTATTTAGTTTTTGGACTTTGTTTTATATTCGGCTTTCATGTATTTTAACCCAATATTTTATTATTTAACCTAGGTATAAATATGTGTCTTTAGGTCAACTTTTAGTTTAGTTTTGGTTGATTAATAAAATTTTAGAAGAGAGTTATTCAAGGAAGGCGTGAATGTCTTCATGGTTACTTCAAAAAATTGATTTGCATTAGTAAGTAAGTACTTGCAACGTAAATTGATTTTTGATTTCTTTGGGATTGGGTCTCAAACTTATAATTTGGGGTTTGATCTAGCATGTTCTTAGAATAGAAAGATTAGGGTTTTGATTCAATAGAATCAGGGAGTTTCAAGAACCTTGTTTTCTTGGGGTTTCCGTATCAAACCTTCTTCTATCATCTTTATCTGTTTGAATGCCCATCAACTCATTGTAGTAGCCAGTTTTGAAGAACCTATGCATTGGCTTCCATTGTATCTATGGGATACCATCGTCATAAAGCTTCCCATTCTCATTCATGTGCATCAACGAAATTACTTAATGTAATGTCTAGTTCATATTTATTAGAATGCATAACTAATTCTTCTAAGTGTAACAGTTGATTCATCCATGCTATTGGCTTCCTTATGAAGCTTATTACATAGTTCAGACCATTACGTCTATAATAATCTAGAAGAAGGATGTAAAGGTTAATCCACATTTGGATTTTTTGTTCCTTTAGTGAAGTTATTATGCTTCAGGTTTCCATATATGGAGAAAGATAGGGCAGTCGTTAAGGTGTTAAGGACCACAATCCAAAACTCTTTAAGCCTTAGCCTACAAAGAGAACTTAAAAATGAACTGCTTCTCTTTGAAGATGAGCACCTACACCAAATTAAATGATTTCTAAGACTTATGTGCTAAGGAGTTAACCAAAGGAAATGATGGCCTCATGTCCAAAAGGAAGCCTATAAGAGAACTTAACATTTGGAAGCTCTTTCCCTTAACACTTCCAAAGGAGGTGTCGAATTGGCATGCCCATTCGAAGAAAAAGGAGGGAAGTACTAGAGGGAAGAGTTTCTGATTGAATCGTTTAGAATTTAAATTTATATTTTCTTTGAGAATGAAGGAACTGGAGTAGGCTCTAAAGGGGGGACTATTGGGTTAAAGGCTTAGCTAGAGGTGGAAATGAAGAAGCTTTTGGTTGCATTTTTGGAGAAATATGGTTAAAGGGCTTAAAAAAAGAAAAGGAGGGACTAGAGGTTAAGTTAGACAAAAATCGTTATCAGAAATGATAAACAACAAAAAAAGGACAAACCAGAAGAAAAATTAGGGGAAATTTTACAATTGATTGGACTAGGAAGGGGGCAAAAGTAAGCAAGAAGTTTTAGAAAAATAAAGGGAAATATTAGTAAGGAGAATGCAAGTAAGGTGGGAGCTTAACATGGGAAATTTCAAAAAGAACAAACCCAAAATTTACTGGAGAAGGTGGTAAAGGGAAAAGGAAGCAAAGGAGAATTAAAGGAAAGGAAATGCAAGTAAAAAACAAGAATAACCAGAGACCAGGAGGCAAGGAGAAGCTGGAAATAGTTATAAATTTTATCGTAGATGCTAAGAGACCTGAGAAGGAGGGTTAGCGGGAAGTAGAACTTTCTCACTCTAGACATTCTCCTTTTTTTTGTTAAATTTCAATTTAAATTGAAATCATGTGAAAGGATAAATAAGGTTGTTGTTTAACAATCAAGCAAAATTATATAAGACAACTTATTTTGTATTTTAGATTAAAAATTTATAATCCAAATGAAAATATATTTAAAAATTTTCATTTTCACATATTTTAAATTTATTTATAATTTCATATACAATATGTATTAATTCAAATAAATTAAAAACTACTTAAATGAATCAAATAAACATAAAATTTATTATTTTAAATTTAGAAAATTTACATTATATTTATACTAGATAAAATCAATTAAAATATTTAAAATGCTATATTTTATTGTGAAAATTGTTTAAATGATGGCAATCTACGTCAGTATTTATGTTTAAGTGATTTATAATCTAAGTACACATTTTCACATCGTGTAAGATAAAGTTATTAATATTTAAAATATCTTATGTAAAATATAGTGATTTACAATGTAAGGAAAATTTTTAAAGTTGGATTACCTTAAATAAGATAAAAAATTTATATTCCAAACATTTTAAAAAATGATTTTTTTTACCTCTTTCAAAATTTTTTTGGAAAGTTTACTTGTTTCAAGTTAGATCCCCTTAAGTTAGTTTTTAATTCTTGAATATGGTCTAGACTGTTTGGGAGGTTAATGTAAAAAGTTGTAAGACTTTCGAGCTTATAAACAAATTGAAACTAGTCAAAGAAAAGGTTAAAGAGTTTTGCAGGAGAATGATTCCCCACATTATTGAGAGACCAAAAGTATAGATGGAAAATATGAGATCAATATAGGAACAAAGGTATCTAGACCTTAATATCTTGCATTTAAAGCAAATGTAGGCTTTGAGACTTAAGGAATTCAATACTTTCCTATTTTACCACAACTCTTTATTAAGGCAAAAATTTATGATTAATTAGCTTAAGAATGAAGACAATAACACCATGTTTTTTTTTCATAATTTTGTTCTTGAAAGAAGGAATAGGAATAATATTAACTCTCTATTAGATGAAAATAGGAAGGTTTGCACAGATTGAGAGAGTCCTGAAGGAGTTATTATCAGATTTTACCATAATCTCCTAGGATAAAATCTTGAATGTTATTCAATGGATGGTGAGATGGATCATTTTATCATAATAACCATCAGCCTTGAATCAAGGGTACAACTATCCAAATTATCTTCTATTGAAGAAATCAAGGATATTCTTTCTTAGTATAAAACCCTATTAGGTTCATTGTGCCAGATGAGTTCCCTGGCCACTTTTTTCCAGAAAACTTGGGCTATAACAGGTGATTTTATAGTGTAGGTAGTGCAATAATTTTTCAAGTCAAGCAAGATGTTTAGGGAACTAAACAAAACCTTCTTATGCTTGGTTCCTAAGGGTCCCAATCCTATTAGCTTGAATGACTTTCACCCTATAGCTTATTGTAATACAGTGTATAAAATGGTATCCAATATTCTTGTAAGAAGACTTAAGGCCATATTGAAGGACATAATTAATCAAATTTAGGGTGCCTTTATCCTAGTTAGATCTATCTCAAATAATTTTTTGTTGGTATAGGAATTGCTAAAGGAGTGTGATTTTAATAGGTATATAAGGAGCTCTGCTATGAAGACAAACTTTTGTAAAGTTTTGGACTTTCTAAATTGTTGTTTTATTTTTAGTTTTCTTTACGCTTTTAGATTCCCTGAATAATTTATAAAATGGATTATGCATGTGTTTCCAATGTTTCCTTTAATATGGTTGTCAATGGTAGGCCTAGAAAGCTTTTCTATGGGGTTAAAGGAATTAGGCAAAGAGATCTTATTTCTCCTTACTTGTTTACTTTTAGTGATTGAAGTATTTTTTGGCAAGATAAATTCGAAGTTTGTTTTCCATACCAAATGTAAAGAGATGAGAATTACTGAACTTGCTTTTGTTGATGAGGCAATCATGTTTTGTGGAGTAGATATGCCATCTTTTAAGAATTCTAAGGAACACTCTAATGGATTTTACTAAACTTTCAGGTCTGAGAATAAACCATCTCAAGAGTAGAATTTATATTTTGAGGGATGTGTTTAATATGTAGGAGTTAAGAGAATTTATATTTTGAGGGATGTGCTTAATCTTTAGGAGTTAAGCACCATCTCGGGTCTGAGTCCTTGTCAACTATCTTTCAAATACATGGGGGGTTCCTATTATCTTTAGAAAACCTAAGCTTGATGATTGTGCACCTCTCTTGGAGATGTTCAAAAGGAAAATAAATGGACGGCAGAACAAATCCCTATTAGGAGCTGGTAAACTACAACTCAACACTTTTGTCTTGAGGAACATACATACTTGTTAGAGCTCCCACTTACTCCTACCTAGAAGGTTAAACAAGGAGATTGAGAAAATCATAAAAAAAATTTAGACAAAAAAATTTGAGTATTCCAAAGGGGCTAAATTCAAATGGGATTATTTGTGCCAAACTAAGTAGTAAGGAGGCACTAGTCTGGAATCCATCTAAACCATTTAGAATGTCCTTGTAGCTAAAAGAATTTGGAGGTTGATCAAGGGCAAGAATGTCTTATGGTCAAAATAGGTGAATAAGTACTACTTAAATAATTCATATATTTGGAAATTAAGAATTGATGGAGAACATTCTTAGACCTTTATCCAACTGTTAAAGAGAGGAGAGATGGCCTACCTATATATCAAGACTATAGTTGGGAATGGTAACTTAAATAGGTTTTGGTTTGGTAATTGAACTAATCATAGTCCATTGAATGAAGTTGAGTCCCTTAACCTTCCTCTTCATTCAAGAGTTAATATGGTGATACAAAGTTGCTAGTGGAATAGTCCAATTAGAGGATTTAGTCAAAACTTTCTATCTTAATTATCGTCCAAGTCCATTGGAGGAGGATAACATAATCTAGATACCAAACCCTTCCAAGGTGTTTACTAACTCCTCTTGCCTATCATTATACCTTAAGTCCCCAAAAGAATTGTTAATCCCTAAGGCCTCTTTCATTACTTGATTAGTTTTTAAACTAAGACTAGATACTAAGGACGTATTACATGGTTACCTAGATGGTCTATATGTGTTATATTGAATGAGACCTAAAAATATTCAGCACCTCCTTTTCTAATGTTAATTCTCTAGCTTAATTTGGTTTACCATTCAGTAATTACTATGATTATTCTGTCCAAAATTGGATTGGTGTGAAGTTTTAACGTGGGCAAACTAGATGATGAGGAATTTGGGTAAGGACCATACTTTCTAAGGACAATGTTCAAATTTTGGGTCTATGTCATGTAGAGAGAAAGAAACAATAGGATTTTCAAGGGTAATATATTGGATAAATAATGGGTTTTACATAACATAATCTACTGGATTATGGAGATTGTACATGGAAATAAAGTTTATGAAATTGCTAGCCCTCTTGTGAGATTAAGATGGAATCTTTGTTTTGATTAAAGGGAAACTGACGAATACAGCTTACAAAACAGATCGGGGAAACAGGTCCCCGACTTATCCTCTAAAAGGATATGATGGCACCCGATAGGTGTATTATCAAAATAAGTGACACCGACTGCCAAATATTCTATGTAGGAAGCGAGCCAGTCAGCATATCTGTTGCTCTCTTAATAAATATGTCGATGAACAATAGTCCAGCTGCGGGTGAACAACTCGTAAATACCCCTAACAATGGGGTTGAGGATCGAAGAACGGTTGTCTGATGCCGAGAGGATATTTTGCACGGCAAGAGGGTTCACTTCCATTTCGATGCGGCGGAAGCACAGGTTCCAGGCAAACGAGAGTCCGGTAAATATGCCCCAGAATTCTACCGACAACGGAGTGCACCAGCCGAGGTTCTGAGTGAATCCGCTAGGCCAAATGCCCGCACTATCTCTGATGAGGCCCCCTGCTGTAGTGGAGCACTGGGAATAATTGCATGCTCCATCGGTGTTTAATTGGACCCATCCAGGTGGTGGCTTGCTCCATCGGTGTTTAATTGGACCCATCCAGGTGGTGGGTTGCTCCATCTGAATAGTTGCTCTTAACAAGGACGGGGCCTGGGTGCCGCTCGATTTTGCCACACGGTAGACTGGTAGAGTTGACTTGCATAAGACAAAATGAGAAAAAGAGGTGAGGAAGGCCAATTGAAATGCTCATCAAAGAGGGACATATCCCGCCAAGGCTAGAGGAACCAACAGGTAGTGCCAAAGAGAATGGCCCAATCATGATCCCAAAATTTTCGGTGCTGTTGGAGGTTCTTTAGGATCCAGTCTCGATTTGACAGCGTGAAGAAGTCTGGAACTGTTGGACCCCGCTTGATTACGGAGCCCAACCGCTTGAGAAAACTACAATACTTGAGCGTGGTTCCTTGTAATTTCCTTAACCATCATCGATTTATCTTCTTGCTCTGATACCACCTATGTTGGATCTCGCTTGATTCCGGAATCCAATTCTTGCGAAAATATGAAACGTAAAATCACATCTGTTGAACCTGCTGCCAGAGCCCAACTTCGGATCAAACATCACAATAAGTAAGCGTGCATATTGCCTTGAAGGGTTATTGCATTGAATCCTTATTAGACATTATCAAATCATCTTCATTCTCATAACATCCCAAAAAATTTTTTCCTCACAATTTGTTCAATGGTGTGCCTATACAAATCAGTCACCATGATTAAACTCATTTCTCCTAATTCGTGAACATAATTTGGAAAACAGGAACACCAAGGTGGGTAGATAAGGAGAGCCATACTTGGTGAGATCTGATGTAGTCTCTCACAACATGTAGGGAGGATTCGTCGAGACTGCAGTGGTGGCAAGTGCCGTCTGCAGTGAGATGCTTCCTGACTTGTTGTTGGTTGGTTAGTAACCGATTCTGTGCTAGGAGCTACAGGAAGGAATGAATTCGTTGTGGTCCCGACAACTGCCAGATTGCCTTCTAGAACCCATGATTGGACGCCTTGTCGTGGGCCCGAAGCAGGGAATAAGTAGAGGCTATGGAGAAAATCTCCATGTTGGAGGCGCCCCATATCAACTTATCATGTTCCAGATATCTTCTAGGGGAAACGTATTGGCGATTTGCAGGCAAATCTACGTTGGGAGACGAGATTGGAAAGCTTCCCAATTCCAATTGTCGGCGGAGTCCACAAAATGTTTGACGTTAAGGTTAATAAAGGTCTCTGGGATTGGGAGTGTAGTGTGGGAAATAAGCAGCCCGACTCTCGTAAGCCAAGGGTCTACCCAGAAGCGAGTTCGAGAGCCATCGCCTACCATCCACTTCATACCTTGTTTCACGATAGGCCAGGTAGCCGTAATACTCTTCCAAATTCGGGAGCCTCCTGTGGCCTTGTGAGAGGTTGGGATATTGTTGGCGTCAAATTTGTACTTTCCAGAGAGAACTTGGACCCATAAAGCATGAGACTTGGTAATCATAGACCATCCTAGTTTCGCTAGGAAAGCATCGTTGGTTTTGCGAATTTTGCGGATGCCAAGACCCCCCTTTGCCTTTGGTTTACAAACTTCCTCCCAATGGACGAGATGAATCCGTTGTTTGTCCTGAGAGGATCCCCACAGAAACTGGAGCATTAATTTCTCCACTTCGTCGTAAAGATTGCATGGCAACCAGACAGTCTGGATTGTATAGCTCGGGAGTGCCTCTAAGATAGACTAGATCATAGTGACACATCTCGCAAAGGACAGAAGTTTGGCCGACCAGCCAAATAAGCGGTGATGGACCCTATCCAGGATGTATTAATAAGTCTGTTTGTTGACTCTTTGGTGAAGAAGAGGAACTCCAAGGTATCGTCTGAGATTATTAGTCAATTGGAACCCCAGTTCTTGACTTAACGAGCGGCGCGATGCGGTAGGGATATTGTTGGAGAAGTAACATCTCGATTTAGTTGGGCTAACGCGTTGTCCAGAAGCCGTACAAAAAGACGTAAGAATATCCCGAATAGCAACCACTTGATCAGGAGAGGTTACCGAAAGAGGATGAGGTCATCAACAAAAAATAAATTGGACATAGAAGGACCATTCCTGCTTAATTTGGTCAGCGACCATCTTCCTTGAGTAACTGCTTGTGTGATCGAGTGACCAAGACGCTCCATACATAAGATGGAATCTTTAAGGAACTAGCAGGTACAGAATGTTCTCGCTGAGCCATATTACAAAAGTGGGAATCTATTTGCATGTTTACAGTAATCATAAGTCCCTCTCTAACATAGAATGCATAACGGATTAGCGAATGGAATTTAAAGAAACACTTAGAAATTCCAACCATTTATTTATTTATTCTATAGTTTATTTTAAGAAAAGAATGACTTAGACAATTTACGGGTATTCAATCATGTGTGATGGTTAAACAAATAAAATACATGAGCCTATTATCAATTTTTGGTTTATTTTCTTGAACAGATGAAGTTTTTGAAGTCCATTGATGCTTTTGGCTTTGTTAGAAATATTAATATTTTGTTTTAGATATTTGATGAAGTTGTGAATAAAGTTAGGCCTAAAACATTATACAGTTTATCATTGACAATGATTCTGCTCATAAAGCAGTTGCAAAAAGGTTGTAAAGTAGGTATAATTCTTTTTATTAGACTCTTTTGGTTGCACATTACATTGACTTGATGATGAAAAATATGGAGAATATAGATGCTTTACTATCATTAATGAAACTGTGCAAAAAGTAATACAATTGAACATGTTTATCTATAATTGTGTATGTATTTTGATTTTGAAGAGAAAGGGTTTCATTAATGATAGGAATTTTTGTCATCCAACCATTACAAGATTTGTCACTAATTTCTTATCACTTTAGTTCTTTGTTTTAATAAAGAATGAATTGAGACAAAGTTTACAAGTGATAAGTGAGTTGCATCTCAATATGTCAGATCTAAAGTTGTAATGGACGTTTATAAAATTATACTTAAAGATCATAAAATTTGGTCCCAATGTTAATTGTCATCTAAGTTTGTGTGCCTTTGATAAGAACACTTCATTTGATTGATAATGATGAGAAGGTAACAATAAGTTATTTTTATGATAACATGGAGAGGGCAAAGGAAACAATCAAAGGCAATTTAAAAATAGGTCTTCCTTGTATGTCTTCCTTGTATACACCTTATCTTATAGTTATCAATGAAAGATGAAAATGACAAATTTACTCTCTATTGTTTGATGCTAGGGCATTTTTTAATTCTATTGTTTATTTTAGAGCAATTTTTACAAAAAAGCTAAAGTTAATAGGAGAAAGCTATTAACTATCACAACAGTCATTATATATAAGATGATGAATGATCACTTTAGCTCAGAAATGGAGGCATACAAGGATGCGTACAATAATTTTGAGATGCCTGTTACATTTCATCAAAGAGATAAACTTAATTTAGATATATACTTATTCACTTTTATTAATTATTTTGAAATTAGTCACCACTTTATTTTATTTATAAGTTTATTTTAATGTCTTATAGTTTCTAGGTGAGACCAATTTAAAAGTGGTATTTTAGAGTTGCAAAAGATTGAAGAATTTGGTCTTTATTTGATACGACTTAAAGTTTTAAGAAAGGTATGATATTATCTTATTGTAAGGCTTATAGAGTTATAGATCTATATTATTTTTAATATATGATGTTTTGAGTAATTATTCTTTACGATATGATGTAAATTATAATATTTTAAATACTTTGATATTTTTTTAATTTTATATTTGTATGATAATTAAATGATCTTTTTTATATTAATTATAGTTATTGCTTATTCATGAAATATGTTAAAAGTAATATTAATAGAAATAAAAGAGAGTTGTTATTTCAATTTTATATTATTATCAAGGTTGATATAAAATTAAAATTTACATAATATAATATTGAGCAACTATTTTATAATTTTAAAAAATTACCTGAAATTGTACCCGACGGATAATAATGTCGTATCATAGTAAATCCATGCATAATTTATAACATTAGTTGTTATCATTTTGCTATAGAAAAATAGGAATTTTGGGACGAGTTGACCTTATGTTTCTTCCCCGTAATTTAAAACTCAAAGCAAACATATTCTAAGATTAAAGAAAATACTCAAAATAGATAAAGTAAATCGCAGGATCCTGTGTTCAAAATTTTGCAAGAATCTGTTCAATAAGTTATTGCACATCAACTATTGGTAAGATTTTTCTTGCATTGTTTAGCATTTGCTGGAATATATAAGATTTGGAGGATTATGAAACTTGATATTCAGAAAACCACGCAGATCAACTGCAAATCTCCAAATCCGAATTCCTTTTCATAAGCTGTATGTTTGTCGTCATCCATTATGTCAGAAACATTCAGAAGTCTCATCGCTGGCTTGTCATCAAGAACTGGATATGCTATATATATTCTGACGACCGCTCCCTGAATTAATTCACTGCAGGAAACTGAATCAAAGTGAGTTTCAGAAATGGCATCTCAGGAAATAGAGAACCATAGAAAAGGGGCAGAGATATACTATGGGGACGCACTCTGCAGGGAAAAATCAGTGAAGCTCCTGGAAGAGATGGAGCTTCCTACAGGAGTATTGCCTCTCAAAAACATCGAAGAGATAGGGTTCAATCGCACAACTGGGTTCATTTGGCTGAAGCAGGAAAACCAGTTGGACCACAAGTTTCGTACCGTCGGTCACACTGTAGGTTACGACATGGTGGTTACGGCCTTCTTGGAGAAACGACGGCTCCGAAAAATGAAGGGGGTCAAATACAAGTGTCGTCTGTTTACCCTCCGAGTCACCGACATTGGTGTTGATGACAAGGACTCAAGGTTAATGACGATCGCCGACGAGGGAACAGGAATCTCAACTGCTCAACCTGCCTTGGGTTTTCAGCATGAGGAACCCGAGAAGTGAAGTCGTGAAATGTTATTTGTCATTGTTATGAACTAGATCGAGTGAATAAACCAGTGAACTTGTGTGTTGTTAATTTGTTTGAACTTGTGCAAGTTAAGGACTTGAATTGGAGTTGTGTCATCGTACTTTAATTAAAAGAAGTATGGAAGTACTTCTTGTAATGTTAAACAATGGATTGTCATTTACTAAAGCGCCCCTTTAAATTTAGCAATTAGTAAAATAGACACCTTTTTATAAATAACTACAACAAAATGAGAAATTAGCTACAGAAACTTACCGATAGAAAATAAACCGTTGGCAATTACCGACGAAATCCAAATATTTTTTGTCAGCAAATTCCGTTGCTAAATGACATTTTTCTTGTAGTGGATATTACACCACTAGAACTATAATTTTAAACAAAAAGGACTAACAATAGATTATACATATAATTCTATTAAAAAAACGAAAAGAGGGTCCATTAAAGAAATTATCAAATTATAGATATTTCTTTCATAAAATTAGAATATAGAAGATTGTTTGGAGGTCAAAGACATCGAGTTCAGATTTTCTGTCCAATATTATGGTGTTTTATTGTGTCCAATAAATATCAGCCATTTATTTATGTGGGCCCTACATAAATCTCGCGTGGGTTCCGCAAAATAAATAGCTGAGATTTCATAAGACAGAATAAGACAGAGTAATATTAGAAAGAAGATCTAGATTCAAAGACACCATGTCTATGCATTGGTGCAAGTGGGCTTTAATTAATTTGTAAAACTTTATAATATGGACTAAACTAAAAAAAATAAGTTTTGCATGGTACTTAAATATTATGGCCAAAGGTTTAAATTTCATTTAAATATTTTTCAAAAGATTTAAGTAAAGTTTATACTATTATATATTGTAGTACATAGTATTTTAACCTATTCGAAATAGTACTAATGCTACACTAAAATTTATCAAAATTAAGTTTATGGTAAATTCTAGTAATTTGACCTTCAATTAGCCTATGTAGAGTTACAATTGTGCAATCATGACCCATTAGATGCTAGTGTAGAGTACAAATAATTAGTCATTAGACAATAGTTCAATTCCTATCACAATTTTTCATAAAAGATTTAAGTAATTAAATCTCTATTATTATCTCATATACTACTTTTTGCATCTATTTTTGGTGCATTAAGTGTTGTTTTAGTAATGTGATATTAGAAATAAATGTATGAATTTACTTAAATATGTTGTGAAATGTTGAAATATAAATCACACTTTTGGTCAGCATGATTTTTTGATATAATAATAAATTACTAATTTTAGTCCAAACTTTACACAAAAGAGCACTAATTTCTTTGAACTTCCTTTTTATTAATATAATCTTAAATATCCCTTATGTAAAACGTGCATGTATTAAGTAGTTGTGAATTCTTTTGAGCATTTTCATTATCTTGAAAAAAGATAAAATTATGAATAAATAAGTACAAATAATTTTGCTCGGCTAGCTTTATACTAATAATTATTAGTTAAAGAGTGATGTTAGTACACTTTGAAATAGCGACCTAGCTAAATAACTAGAAGTATTTATGATAAAATATCTACTCTCATATAAAAAGGCTAGCTAACTTTTTAAACAAGTTTTTAATGCTCTTGTTTTGTTTAAATTTATGTATATTTAATAAGAGGATTGAATTTGAAATTGAAGCAGTTGATCTTATGTATGTCCATCTTATAAACGAAGACAAATTTTGTGATTTAAGTTGAAGTTTGAAAGACACTTATAATTAGATGAGTAATGATGAAATTGGCTTGCTTGAAGAGAAGCAAATGCTTAAGTATCGGAGAGTTTGATGTATGCTAAATATTCGTTATTTTTAGCATGGTTTTCATAGTATTACACTTGTATTTTGGACAATTTTAAATAATTTGATCCTCAAAATATTTTATTCCTAGTGTTAGGGTCGTGTTTGAAGGTGGATCATTCAATTTATCCTTTGCCATTGTACATATTCTTGTGTTCAACCTTGATTTAAGTAATATGGACTACACACACCCTCGAATTGAGAGTACTAATTTTTGAAAAAGATACGTAACGTGTTATAGAATAACTTAACTGATACACTCCTTTATCCCCCATTTTTCCTATCCTTCTTTCCACAACGGTTTATCACATTTGGTCTGAAAGGAATTCAAGAACTTTCAAGGATGTAGCCATGGAGGTAGAGAGCTTACAAGCTAAGATAATCTTCCAAATCTTAGAGCATCTCAACCTACACACATTGAGAGGTAATTAGATCTATTGTGCACCAACTTTTCTATGCAGATTCCTGTGAAACTAGGCAGTCTCACTTCCACACGGATGAACTCTCTTAGATGGTCACACTTTCAAGGGCTTCGATGATGTTCCAAACGCAATTCGCATTCCCTGGAGTTTTTCTAGCCAATGATTTACTGTAAACCATTACATATGGCAGTTGCTACGGGCATTAACTAAGCACATGCATACAGATTTACAGGATTTGATGTTACCATGTTCGCCTATGGTATTGGTCTGTGTTTGCTAGTGTATTTTGAGTATCTGCTGATATATTGTTGTAGTAGTTGTTGGTGTTTTATTGCTTGGTATATAACTGGGTATTTGTGGTATTTGTTTTGAGCTTGATCTTGTCACCTCCTGTTCTGATAGACTAGGATGCAATTGTTGGCAGGACAGTTAAATGAATGTCATTTTGTTTTGCGTGTCTTGAGATTACCTTTAGTAGTTATTGCTTGTACATAACTTTTTATTCCTTATAAAATTTCTGATTTACAAAAAAAAAAAGAGAGATTTGAATTATTAAAGTAACTAAAGTAATTACTTCTTAACATAATTATTGTCTTCTACTTAAAGAACCAATTTTATTTTGGTATAGTCTTCGTAACTTTCAAACAATTACATGTATAGTAACGATTGATATGAAGTTTTAAAGAAAAAAAAACTTCTTTTATGATTTTCCACGATTGTTTTTGTTGTCGGTCTGTTGCTATGTAATAAACATATGTGTAAATATCAACAACAATAACAACACCACTCGATATAAATTCCGCTGAAGTTATATTACCTGTTTGAGAGTACTTAACTGCTTAAGAAAAAAAATCTATGTTGTCACTAATTGCTCTTACATATACATTTGACCACTGGTTAATCATATGGCTAGAAAATATTTGACAGAAGATCCTCGTGACAGTCTTCATATACAGTTCATAACCCTCAGCCAAAGACTTAATTAAGTATTGTGAGAAGATCCGAAAGATATGGACCTCGAAGAAGAATATCTCTTTCTTATTCTGTTGCTATAGAAATATCGAAATTTTGAAGCAAGTTGACCTCACGTTTATTTCCCATAATTTAAAACTCAAAGCAAGCATATTATAAGATCAAAGAAAATAAATAAAGCACATTGCAGGATCCTCGCTTTGTTTAGCATTTGCTGGAATGTATTAGATTTGGACTGTACAACTTGATCTTCATTAAACCACGCAGATCACCTCCAAATCTGCAAATCCAAAACCCATTTCGTAGACCGTATGTGTCGTTGATTCTGTCATTTCTTAAAAGATTCGAAGTCCTATCGCTGACTTGTCATCAAGAACTTGGTATGCTATATATATATATATTAATTCGTGAAAGGAAATTAAACCAAAGTGAGTTCCAGAAATGGCTACTAAGGAAATAGAAAACCATAGAAGAGGGGCAGAGATATACTACGGGGACGCACTCGGCAGGGAAAAATCAGAGAAGCTCCTGGAGGAGAAGGAGCTTCCAACAGGATTATTGCCTCTCAAAAACATAGAAGAGATAGGGTTCAATCGCACAACTGGGTTCATTTGGCTGAAGCAGAAAAACAAGTTGGACCACAAGTTCCGTGCCGTTGGTCATACGATGGGGTACGACATGGTGGTGACGGCGTTCATCCAGAAACGGCGGCTAAGCAAAATCACTGGTGCCAAATACAAGGGGCGTCTGTTCAGCCTCGCAGTCACTGACATTTTTGTTGATGACAAGGACTCAAGTTTATTGACGTTCGCCAATGAGGAGACAGGACTTTCAAGTTCTCAACCTGCCTCGGCTTTTCAGCTCGAGGAACCCCAGAAGTGAAGCTGTGAAATGATGTGATTGTTCTTTTTATGAACTTAATCGAGTTAACTAACGTGTGCGGTTGTTTGTGTTGTTAATTGTTTGAGCTTCAAAAAGTCAACGACGTGAAGTTGTTGAATGTGCTGTGTTTGTGTGGTTGAAGTTTGTACTTAAAAGAAGTGAAAATAGTTGCTCTTGTGTTAATGAATGGATTCATTACCTAATTACCTTATCACCTTTCATATCTTTCTCATTGCCTTTTTATAATTGTGTTCCTATTTTAACTTGATTATAATAGATCACTCCATGGTTGATATAGAATCACAATAGTCCTATTAGTAAGGGTCATATCATAATTTATTATTAGATCTATCTTCTATATTTAGGTTTGTTTTTATACTATTTATTTATGTTTCCAATATTCTTGTGTCGTCTTCTTTTTGTTTATTCAATCCTTTGTTTACGTTTTTGTAAACCCTCTTGTTTCTTTTTTCTATGATTTTACAAGTTTATAAAAAATATTATTCATTAGTTATCTTATTCTTACTTATTGTCCAATTATTCTTATTAACTTTTATCCTTCTTTTCTACACGATCTAGCTATGTTCCATTAAGCTCAATTTCCTATTTTTGAGTTTTCTTGTTTTTTGTATTTTAGTAATGTTTTCATTATTTTGTTTTTTTAATTTACTTCTTCATGGGTTATTTGAAAAGGGGGAAGATTTAAACTAACTTTCAATTAGATTTTCTATTTTTCAAAGAATCTTTAGTCAAGAATTTAGGTTGTAAGTAAAGTAAAACTTTGAGAAAAACACGTGATAAAGTATTTATGCTATTAATGTTTTGTACTGCTTATTATGACTTAAACTCAAATTAGAAATTTGTCTAAAGATAAGGAAGTAAGGCAGAAGGAGTGGGACTAGACTATAAGTCCTTCATAAACGTCATCAAAGATTAATATGAGCAATTTATTCGATAATCTAGTGAAGTGAGGATTAGGTTGGAGAAACAAGAAGTTTTCATAGTTGGAATACAACATAATCCACCTCTAGCTACTAGGAAGAATGAATCAGGCATATGATGAGGTTGAGGGTGCTACTTGGGAGTGCTAAATCTAAGAGGTGATAAAGGAGGAAAAGGAGGAAAAGGAGGAAAAATAGGGGAACAAGGATGGGGTAGAATTGGTATGGGCTATAAAAGAGGGTATGGAGAAAGTATGGTTAATAGATAGCATTAAGATTATCGTACAACATTTTTTAAGGAAGATAAATCCAAATGCCTACATGATTATAGATAGAGGGAGTTGTGCTAATATTGCTAGTTTATAGTTGTTAGAGAAGTTAGGCCTACCAATCTCAAAACACTCTAAACTATACAATAGTTTAATAAGAGTGGGAAGATTAGGTAACATAGTAGGTGCTACTTCTTTTCTCGATCGGGAATTATAAGCATGAAATATTTAGTTATGTGGTTCTTATATAAGTGGGACACATTCTTTTGGTGATTCCATGGAAATTAGATGGGAGAACTACATATGATGAATATTAAAAAATATTTTCATTTTCCATAAATGAAACTCAATTGCCATTACTCCATTGTCACTTAAGTAAGTTTACAAAGATCAACACCAGATTTATAAGAGTGACCATTAGAATTTAAAAGAAAAAATGAAAATAAACACTTAGGCTAATTCAAACATCTTAAGCGAAGTTAAATAAGATTCAAACACAAAGAGAAAGGACTCAGTTTAGCAATAAAAGTGGAAGCTATGTTAGATATTCATTGTTGTTCAAGCTTTAAATGTTCTTTGATTTTATAGATAAAGGTGTTGATTTAAGGACAAATCATTTTAAGGAAAGAGAAAATGATGAGAATCAATAACAAACTTGAGCTATACAAGTTTCTATTGAGGCGAGGCATGAAAGGGGGCTTAGAAAACTTATGAAAGACTCAAGTAAAGTACCAAAAGAAGCTAAAGATCCATTAACGGACATTAGATATCCATCAATGTATAGTAGAGCAAAGAAAGTCAAAGAAATTATTAATAGTTTAAAGGTTGGTATTTATGTAAGAGGTAAAAATGTGCTACCTTAAAAAACTAAATTCAAACCTATAATGTTGATCCAGTGAATGAATAAGATATGGGAAGGAGGTTATAGAATATAAATGGCCCCGAACATACAAGTAAACCAACATTAGTCTTTTGCAAGGTTTATAAATGGAGAAGTAGAAGTAGACTAATGTTAGAGTTCAACTTAAAAATGGTTTCAAACTCATCCCAAAACTTTATAATAAAACTAGTGTCACAGTGTCCCAGGAATAGGATAAATGTTGAAAAATATGTTTCAATCAGTTAGAGTTTTGTTATTTTAAGTAATTATTTCCATTTTGAATGCTAGTTTTAGGTTTTTATGCCTATAAAAGGGTCTTATGATTGTAATAGACATATTATCATATTATTGATTATTCAAAACCTTGTTAGAGAATTTGTCTTCAATTCTTTAGAGAAACTCTTGTTTTAGGTTCTTTTAAAACTTATGATCTTATCTAGCTTGCTAATGATAATCAAACCCTAAGAACTTTCACTCCCAATCATTTCCTTTTATGACTTATGTCGGTTTACATGTTTATTATTGTGTTTTTGTAGTCGTTTTCTTGATTTAATCAAATTCCTATAGATCAATCCTTGGTTTTGTTATTGAATCTTATTAGTCTTAACTGTGAGGGTCGTATTAGAATTAATGGTCCAATATGGATCTATTTAATGTTTTTTAAAAGAAAAGAAGCTCAACACTTCTTATACAAACTAAAAATAGATAAGTAAGGAAGTATACGATTCATCAATAACCTAATACTTTTTATAAACTAGTTTTAAATAGTGTTGGTTCTGTCAGATTTTGGCTGAACGGTACATTGTCGTTTGGATCCATGTGTTGATCGCCTGTGAAGCACTTGATGCTACGATACCTGCAAAACAAGAAAAGGCACGTCGGGGGTTGTGTCCCGATTAGCCCCTCCGACGTTCAAGTTAGTGACTTTGTGGAGGTAGGTTTGCCGAAGACCAGAAAAGATAGGTTATGATTACGTACCGTTATCGCGATTACATTATACCTTATAAATGAGATGGTCGTTAGGATGAGGTTAATCACGGAGATCACGCAGATCACGTAAATCCTGTAGATTATGTAGATCGTGTAGATCTTTACGTCTGCATGGCAAATCTTCTCTTCAAGAGGAAAATCTTCCCTTATTGATCGGGACGAAAGTCATGCACCAGGCTCGGATTGGATATCTTTGACGAATGGACCGATCGGCCCAAAGCCTGAAAAGGCCGACCCGACCATAAGCCCCCTACTCCTCGAGTCTGAGCGGAGAAAAGAGTCGAAGGAGTATGTAGAGGTTTGCGGGTCGTATGTAAGACGACTCGTAATTGGGGCGATCGGTTGGGTGTTTGATGTTGTAAATCGTGTGCGTGATGGCTCGGGATAAGTTATGTATTGGGACCCCTCGGCAGAGTTGGTATCGCTCGGCAGAGTAGGTACCGCTCGGCAGTCTCAACCGATCGGCATGGGCGACTATCACATAACAATCCGCAGTGGAGTAGGTCGAGGGGTCATCATTAGTGGGCGCGTGATGGTACTTGCAGCATTTATTGCGTGGCGGCGCACGCTCCCAGAGAGAATCTGAAGCGTATCGTCCTTGTAACCGTCGACGCATGCCATATCGTCCTTCCAGCCATTTTACAGCTGTCCCACGTCTGTCCTCGCAACGGTCATGCCCCTTCGATTTTTGAATAACCCTAATCTCTCTGGCTCAGATCACGCCGCGTGCTCAAGCATAGCTCGGATCTTGGACACGCGTCGTACTTGAATTGGTTGGCCAGCCCGAGTGTTCCCCTATAAATACCCAGGGTCGACGAACTGCTCGGTTTTCTTTTACGTTTGTCGCGTTCCTGTTCACGCTTTGTTTTCCGTTGTTCTTTTTTCTCTCAGTCCCTGGGAATTTCCTTCTTCCGTTGCTTGCCTTCCCTTTCTTCCATTACAAACTAGGTACGTCCTTCCTCCTCTAAAACTTTTTCCTTTATTTATCTTTCTAGCAAGTATGTCGACTGCGAGTTCTAGGAGCATGGTAGGAGGTGTGGAAGAAGTGTCGACTAGGGAGAGAAAGGATGGGTTGGTTGTGGAGGATCCGCCAAGGGATGAGTCGACGATGACCGCAAAGGAATTGGATCGGTCGGTAATCAAATATAGAATCCCCTTGTCTTGGGGACCCCGATTGGCCTTGAGAAACGAGCGAATCTTCAGCAATTTGTGTGGGTATTTCGCTGTATCTGACAGCTTTTTCTCAGTTGGCGGCATGAGGCTTCCGTACGCCCCGATTGTGGACGAGCTATGCGCAATCTATCAATTGGCGCCGAGCCAAATCCCCCCTAATGGCTGGAGGTTTGTGAATGGTTTGGCGCTGTTGTGCCACCAATTCGGCCAATCGCCCTCTATCAGTATCCTGCGTCACTTCCTAAGGATGGGCCAGAGTCCGAGCTCCAGTGCCGGGATCATCTTTTTGCAGTATAAGGATGCTCGATACCGCCCGGCCGGGACACCTTCGAAAGTCTCCTCGTGGCG
>JANKOE010000002.1:63412172-63429659 GCA_026284465.1 Erythroxylum citrifolium | reverse complement strand
GAAAAAGAGTTTAAAAAGGTTTTGCTTATGTTCGTTTTATAAATGTATTATCCACGGAGCCGTCGTGCTCACCCCCCATTTCCCTCCACAGGTTTGAGCGGGAAACTGGGTCATTGCTTCGAGATAGCATTTTGAAGAATGAATGTAGCTTGTAAACTTTCCTTTGAGCTTTTCGGATGTAATCGGGCTAAATGTCCTTTCATGCTTTGTATTGGCCTATTTCCATGTAATTAGTAAGGTTTTGAAGTTTCAAGTGTAATGTATAAGTTCCTAAGCTTGTATGGTTGTAAATAGTAGAAATGAGAAAAACAAGAATGAGTTAGTATTGCTGTATGGATTGGAAATGTCTAGAATACTTAAGAGTGTGTTGTTGCTTTTGAATTGACGTTTGAGATATTGGATTGGAGTTTGGGTTGTGCTACTGAATTTGGAAGATAGAAGTGATTTTTCTGCAGGTCTGTAGTTTGGATGAGAAAATGAAAATTTGGCTAGATCAATTTTTAGGGGAGGTGCTGTCCAAATTTTCCTAAATTTGGACAGAAACTTCGCTTAAGGTTTAGACCCTCTTAGTAAGGGAATTAGCTTTGGAGGTATTTCTTAAGGTTTGTAGAGCTTGTCAAGATCTTTAAAATGAGATATGATAGGTCCTAATCGGAGTTAGGAATAAAAAGTTATGAGGGTCGGAAATTGGCTGGTTACTATTCATATGGTCAAAAGTACTATTCCTTTGGTCATTTTGCAATTGACCTCTGATTTACCCGAAATTTGAATGTGACCAAGTTTGAATAAGGACCATGAGAATAAATTAGTATGAAAATGGATTTTAAGATGAATAAGATGAAAAAAAAATTTATCGGGATTTCCGGATTAGTCTAAGGTTTTCAAGGCGAATTCGGGTTCCAAATTGATATTCCGTATAAGTAGTTGGATTTCGAAAACGGGATCCAACAAGAAATGTAGTTAGAGTGGCAAGGGGTGTTTATATGGGTAATAGCTAGTCATGAATTGTGTATTGAAGTGGTGTTAATGAGTTGGTGAGATGAGCAAATACAAAGGCTTCTTCAACGAAGAACACATGCCGAGAGATGAAGATTTTGTTGGTTTTGGGCTTAAGACATAGATAGGCATTATGGTTAGTGGAATAGCTAATAAAAGCGTATGCTTAGGATTTTTTTATAGTTTGTGGGTACTGTAGGGTCGTAACCAGGGATAACAGAGGCATCAAAAAATGTGATGTTTGTGATAGTTGGGTGTGGAGTGAAATAAGAGATAGTAGGGAGATTCATGGTTTAGTGTTTTTGTTGGCATCCTATTAATTAAGTAGACAACTGTCTGAAATGCAAAAGACTAGTATTTGAGGGGTATAGAGGTTTGATGTAGAAATAGAAATAGAAAAGTTTGGCGCGATCTGATCAAGGTAAAGGATTAATCGTCCAGTTATCCGAGATTCGTACAACAATTACTAGGAGATACCGTGTCATGTGTGAAGATTGCCCGATAGGTGCAGGGGGCACAATAGGGGACCATTTTGACAGGGTCTCTGAGGGAGGTCCCCTTACTTACTACGTGACAAGGAGGGGTGGACTTTGTAGCCTATTTAGGTTCTCACAGATTTGGCTTCCTTCAGGTATTCTCCTTGATTATTATTATTATTATTATTATTATTATTATTATTATTATTATTATTATTATTATTATTATTATTTTAATGATTTGTTTCTGTAACTTGCATCATTCTTATATTGTCTCATTTGCATGTGGGTCAATCGGAAACAGCCTCTCTACTATGTAGGGGTAAGGGTACGTACTATCGGGCCTCTCCAGACCCCGCTTCATTGCGACATTTCAGACTGAGTGATAATGATGATGATGATGATAGAGGCTTGATGTAGAAAAGTGAAAGTTGTTGCAACAATATGGTGATGTTTGCGTTTGGCGATGCCAACATGTTCAAGAGTGTGAGGTGGAGCTTTTAAATGTTAAGTTCCTTTGAATTGCAAGAGGTGACCAAGAGCCTACGATAGATTTTGCATTCGAGGTCATTCATGCACCCTCATATCAAACATTACATTCAAAACGGGAAAGTAAGTGGACGACTAAAAAGCATTGAATGAGAAGAGTTTAGGGCGGAGAACACTGAATATCATGCAAAGACTATTGACTAGGAAAGAGAGAAACAAGAGCTTCTCTCTCTCTCAAGAGATTTTTTAAATTATTTTAATTCTTTATTAAAATTATTTAGCTTAACAGACTTTTAAATCTTGTATTATCTTCTTTAAGAAAATTAACCTTATTTCTTTGAAAACCTTTACGGCTCGATAATAATTTATTTCTTTCTTTTAGTAAAATCTCTAAATTTTCTATCAATTCATTATAAATGAATTTATCATCTATGTTAAGAAGAGAATTTAGGTTAAATATTTTCATGAGTTACAAATTACATATTTGCTATCTCATATATAAATATTTCTTTTTCACTAATCCCTTGTGTTAAAGGGATTGAGATTTTACATGTTCAAATTTCTGACATCCATAACAAATGGTATTCTTCTTTTTCTTTAATTCATTTTTGCTTCATTTATAGAATTCCTTGTCCTTTAATTTTTTTTACCTCAAGAATTATTTGAAAATTTTGAGAGAAGAGGGTGATGTTATCACTATTATTGTAGGCAAAATGCTTTTCACCTCATCCTTATTATCATCCTTGAAATATTTGAAAATACATTATATTTTTTCTTTTGTTAGAGGCCTCCTTCTTTCTTATTTCTATCCTAACAATTTTTTCAAGCAGTAAGTTGTTCAATTCTTCTATCATTTTATTAGGTCACTTATGATTATACTCTAAAGCATGAAGATTTATAACAAAATGATTAAAAATTTAAAATGAAGATCTCAGTAAAAATTTTGATCACTTCACTAATCCAAACTCAATGATCAGAGAAATTGAATTCTTTCAACTTAGTAAAAGACTTATAGCACGACTAAAAGATTTTCTGGAAAAAAATTAGATTAAATTAATCTTGAATATCACATTCTTTAAGTAGTCATGAGTAATTTTATAGAATAAAATTAGATTAAATCAATCTTGAATATCATATTCTTTAAGTGGGTATGGGGGAGTAAGTTTAACTTTGATATTATTATTATATGCATTCCATTCACGCTAATCAATGTTGAACATAGAATCAGATATAGAAAGGCATTAAATTATATTCCAATTCATATTAATCTTATTTGGATTGGAAATATCTATAATCTAATGCTAATACATTTTTCTTTTACATCATTGTTTATAAAGGAAATTATTCATTAATCAAAACAAAAGAAAAGGAGGTTTACGAAATTGGGTACTGTCTTCACATGATTCACTTTGCAAACTGATAACATAAAACATGATATTTTGTTAATTGAAATGGGATGTCAGAACAATCCTTTAATTAACTACACATGATATTTTAGTTATATCAGATGGGACATTGGGGCTGGGGCCTTCCTGTAAAAGTCTTAGATTAAGCGATGTTTCTTCTTTGTATTAGCCTCGCATCAATCTGGTCCCGTAGGAGTTTCTCATCAACCCGTTCTGGTCCCATAAGGTTTCTCAACCTTATATATTACAAGAAAATGTTCCTCTAATACAATTGAATGTATTACATTAAAAGGACAGGCGTATATTCGAATAGTGATCTTCAGGAATAATATTGTAGGACCGTTACAGATATAAAGATCAGTACGAATTGATGCAGATAAGAAGGATAAACTTGACAAGGAAAAGGAAGAGAGTATGGAGAAGCCATGGATGCTCGACAATCCATTGAAGGCGATCCATTAGATAATATGATTATTGGATATATTCCTCAAACCCATTCAAATACAATAAAAACATTCACTGCGCCAATTGATAATATGATTATTGCATAACGAAAGCAAATTCAGTGCAGGCAAAAGAAAAGGTAATTTGACGCCGTTTCAACATCATCATTTGTAGACCTCCTCAAGTTGAAATGCCGATGTAGGGAACGACCTGGAAATACCAGTCAAGCTATTGCTGAATGTTATTGTTCCCAAGTCCTTCTCATCCACGTAAATGTCCTCGATGGACATCCATATCAAAAGCTCCTTGGCTTTCACACCTGTCACTTTCCTCATCTTCCGTTTCTCCACAAACGCGGTCACCACCTTGTTGTACCACACCAAACGGTTCACGGCTTTGAATTTATGTTCAGCTTGGTTTTTCTGGATCAGCCAAACGAACCCAGTTGAGCGATTGTACCCAACCTCCAGGATGTCTTTGAGTGGCAACAGGCCGTTTGGTAATTCCATCTCGCCCAAGAACTCCACAGATTTTTCCCTGCCGATATCATCTCCAGCACAGACCTCTGCGCCTTCTCTGTGCTTCTTTATTTCTTCCGACGCCATTTCCAAGAGCTCCACAGATTTTTCCCTGTCGATATCATCTCCAGCATGGACCTCTTCGCCTTCACTGTGCTTCTCTATTTCTTCCGACGCCATTTCTGAGTAGTGCCAAGCTCTCTTCTCTTTTGAGAAATTTGGTTAGTTGGTCTTTGAGAGGATATAGATAGCTGATGGAGAGTCGGGGGTTTACGTATAAATAGGGTTTAGTAACCCGTAAATTAATAACTGAGTTCATAAAATACAGGAGTACCCCAATCAATGCTTCTTATCTGCTAAACGCTAGCAATTGATGATTTATATTTTATAGTTAGAGGTTGTCCGTTAAAAGCCAAACCAGTTCCGTTCTACCGACATCGGCATTTAAGTTGGAGTAAAGTTTCAGTTACGAAATAGCTACTGATGCTGCTGGTAGTTAGGTAATAGGTTTAGATTTATGATTAAGAAGTGACGAAAGAGGCAGCTAGAAGTCACTTTAAAGAAATAAGTGGTGTAACTACACATACAACTAGTCTTCTTGAGAATCTGCTAAATAGATTGTCAAGTCCCATAAAACAAGATCAACAATCTGAACTGCTTAAGGAAGTCACCAATGAAGAGATAAAAGAAGTGTTATTTTCATTTCATCCTATTAAGTCACCAAGACCAGATAGATTCAATGCAAGGTTCTTCCGAAACAAATGGAATGTCTTACAAATCCCATTAGTTATAACAGGACAGGAATTATTCAAAAGTGACAGGTTGCTTACAGAGATGAATAAGACTAACTTAGTTTTGTTACCCAAAACCCCTAATCCTAAATGCTTGGATGATTTCATAGCTATTGAATGTTGTAATGTGGTGTACAAGATTATAGCAAAAATCCTTGCTAACAGGTTGAAAGTTACCTCACCTAGTTTAATCAATCCAAGTCAGGGTGCTTATTTCTGAAGGAGAGCATGGGAGACAATATCTTGTTAGCTCAATAATTATTCAAAGATTACAAGTTAAAGGAGCATATCAAGGAGTTGTGTACTCAAAATTGACTTCACTAAATTATATAACACTATTGAATGGAGTTTCATTGTAAATTATCTTTAGGCTTTTGGATATCCATCTAAGTTTATCAAATATGTTCAATCTTGTATAATATTTATGTCTGTCTTAGTGTTGATGAATAAAGAACCTTCCTAACTTTATAAAGTTGCTAGAGGAACCAAACAAGGTGATCTACTCTCTCCCTATCTATTGTTATTGTTATGGAAGTTCTCCAGAGGATCACACAACTTGCATAGAGGAAAATATGAGTTTCATATTTCATTATCGGTGCAATGATCTTGGTATCACTCAACTTTCCTTTGTAGATGATTTTCTCATACTTTTGTGCCAATGATCTTGTTCCCATTAGAATTCTTCTAAAAGCATTGTAGAGATTTCAAGGCTTAAATTCAACCCTAGTAAGTGTGTTGCTTATATATCTAGACAAAGTTGTGAAGATCCAATGAGAGTGATAACAGATGATGGGCTCATTATTCATCAATTGCCTCTTACATACTTGGGGATTTCAATCTCAACAAAAAAGCTTAAGGAAGCTGAGTCAAATCTCTCATAGATAAAGTAAACATAAGAATCTCTCAATAGGCCAATAGATTCTTGTCATATGATGGTAGATTACAGTTGGCTATCTCTATTCTTAATAATTTGCACATCTATTGGCTATCACATCTAACTATCCCTTAAGGAGATCTGAAGAAATTTGTCAGGAGCATTAGAGAATTCATTTAGCATACACATAATTCTAGTGGAGGGAAATTTTCCAAATTGAAATGGAGTGTAATATGTCCTTCGAAGCAGTATGGAGAATTAGGAATCAATTCAGCTTGCAGAATGAATAGGATTTTGTGGGCAAAAAGACTTTAGATGATATGCTAGGACAAAGAAAGCCCGTGGATAAGATGGGTTCACATGTTTCATTTTAAGTAGAAAAGCGTATGGTCTATTTCTCTTAGTTCTTCTTAAACTTACACCTTCCAATAGATTCTGCATACTAGGTCATTCATGCACCCTTATATCAAACATTACATTCAAAATGAGAAAAGAAAAACATTTTGGTTTGACAATTAGCATGACTTAGTGCATGCGAGGTCAGTCATGCATCCTCATATCAAAGATTACCTTTAAAGTAGGAAAAGCACAACATTTTGGTTTGACAATTATCATGACTTCGGGCCTTTATGTAATGCTCAACTCTTTTCAACTTTAACAGGATCTTTCCCTAAAGATACTAAAGTGCATGCATTAATTTGGAACAATAATTGGCATTGGCCTTTTCATATGTGTAGAGGAATCAGATTAGTTATTGAACAGTGGCCTTCAAATTCTCCAAATCATATTCTAGAAGATGAAATCAAATGGGAGCTTCATAAGTCCCACAAATTTACAATTTAATCCTGTAAACAATTATTGCTAGGCCATATTGTCATGTTTCCTCGTCACAAGATGATATGAGGATCAATTATTACTCTAACATACTCTTTCATCTTATAGTTAGTAGCACTATAAAAATTGGGAACTAGAGATAGTAATAATTTCAAATTCCATATAATTATTCTTTAGGCTCTAGAGAAACTCAAATAGTAGACCACATGTTCTTCAAGAGTCTTCATGCTCGACAACTATGGAGTGCATTTCTTAACATCTTTGAACTACAAGACAGAAATCTTAGCTAGATGAATTGCTTGGCTTAGGCTAAAAAATTGAGATGGACTAGTAGAGAGGACCAATGGGTTTTCAAAACTAGTTTTGCTACACTGGTGCATTATATTTGGAGCATGAGAAATACCAAAATCTTTGGAAAAGCTTAATAGTACAAGGAATACAACTAGAAGCAATTTTGGCTCAAACTAAGGATGACAATCAAGATCAATGCTATTCAACAACTTATTTCCAATCATATAAAAAGGCAACTAAATATATAGAAATTGTTGTTGTTAGACATATTCTACGTTGTAGTTTCCTTAATATTGTATAAGCTCTACTCTCAGGAGATGTAACTTGATACACTCTATAATTTCCACCCTTTTAATGAATTTATTACTTACTTTTCAAAAAAAAGAGATAGTACTTAAGGATGCCATTTGTGAAGGAAAATTGATTTGTAGTCACAGTGCCATGGACGAAAGTCTAGTACTCTTTGTGCCTCAAGTTGACAAGTTTGGGCATGATTTGGGCCAGAGGAGTGGGGGGAGGGAAGTCATATATTTTATCCACAAAGAATCTGACGAAAGAAGACTTCTATTTAGCCATGATGTCCTGAAGGACTTGTCCATAGCGCAACGACCATCTATTTACCCTTGCTTTCAGGTGGTAAAAACTGGAATAAGTTAGAGCCTTGAGTCATTCAAGACCAAACACCAAGTTTTCCTTTTTATTTCAATATTTTGGGTAGTATACACTTCTTGTCCATCAAAGGCATATGGATCTATGTTTTGAGTGTTAGAGGATAGGGTATTTGTAGTAGGAAGAGGAGGTCTTTATGAATCTAGTAGATAAGGCTATGGAAATGAGTCAGGCCTTAGGAGAAGTGGAGGAAAAGAAACCAAGGTGTTTTAAAAGGGCTATAGTGCTGGGGGATTCAATCATTTTTCCTAGAATGGAAGTAATAAACCTAGAGGGTAGCAGGGTTTTCTACTATTACTAAAACAAGAAGTGGAATGAACAGAAAGCAGGGGTGAAAGGGCAGTGGAATTAAGAATAAAGGAGCAACAACAAATAGGTGGAATATTAGAAAACGTTGAATGAGAAGATTTCAGGGTGGAGAACATTGAATGCCATGAAAAGACTATCGGTCGGAAAAAAGAGAGATAAGTGTTCCTCTCTCAAGAATTGTTTTCATTATTTTTGTTCTTTATTAAAATTATTTAGCTCAACACACTTTTAAATCCTGTATTGTCTTATTTAACAAACTTATCCTTTACTTCTTTGAAAACCTTTACATCTCGATAATGATTTATTTATTTCTTTTAGTAAAATCTTTAAATATTCTATCAATTCATTACAAATGAACTTATCATCTACGTTAAGAAGAGAATTTAGGTTAAATATTCAAGTGTTACAAATTGCATGTTTGATATCTCAAATATAAATATTTCTTTTTCCTAATCACTTATGTTAGAGGGATTGAGATTTTACATACCCAAATTTCTGACATCTATAAAAAAATCGTATTATTCTTCTTCTTTAATTCATTTTTACCTTCATTTATAGAATTCCTTACAGGAACATAAGTAATTTTTACAAGATTTTCTATTCTATTAGATAAAGTACGTTTAACACTATAAATCGACAACTAAAAGAGTAGATGAAAGATGAACACTTCAAGAATTATTTGAAATTTTGAGTAAAGGAAGTGATGTTATCGCTATTACTGTACTCAAAATGATTTTCACCTCATCCTTATTATCATCCTTGAAATTTTTTAAAAATGGATGATATTTTTTCTTTTGTTAGAGGTCTCTTTCTTTCACTACAAGAAAAATAGGGTTTAGTGATGAAAATTACCGACTGAATGTGAAGTTTTTCCATCGACAAACTAAGTAAGCGACAGAATTTATCGACGGAATGAGTCGTCGGAGAAATGGTTGCAAGTAATAACTGGCGATGGAGTACAAATTTTCTGTCGTTAATTTATCGACGGATATTTTCTATTCTATCGCTAAATTTAGTGACGAATATTTTTGTTATATCAGTAAATTTAGCAACGGAAGGTTTGTTTCAATCGATAAATGTAGAACCGGACAAGGCTCCTCCGTCGGTAACTTTACCAACGAATTTTCCAAATCTGTCTTTAAATTCATAACTAATTTTACCGATGGATCTTAGTGGTCCGTCGATAAATTCACTACGTTTTACTGACAGATTTTGGTGGTCCATCGGTAAATTCACATTTTACGAATGAATTTTGTTTTTCTGTCGATAAATTTATTGATATTGTTTTTTTTAAATTTTCCTTGCGTTTACCTTTATTTGATAATCTTATGATTGGTATATAATTTATACAATTTTTAATTGTTTGTTGATAATATTTTAATTTGTTTCTACATTTAATTTGTTAAAACAAAAAGTTAATTGATGATATAAAGTAAAAATTATCTTAATTGATAATAAAAAAATATTATATACAACAATAAGTATTTAATTCATACAAAATGTCTACAATTACACTATTCATTTGGTAAATGTGGATGCTCTGAATGTAGCGATGACATGATGTTCTTCCCCTTCAATTCATCCATCTCATTACATAGTCGGGCTATGTTCTCCATCAACTATCGCAATTGAGTTGCCAGTGCCTGTACTATGCTCCAAAGCTCATGGACTTTATTGGATGCTAACCACCTATTAGATGCTGCTGTACTGGATGTGGAGAATTGCGAATAACATGTGTTCGCAAATGAACCTAAGCGGAAGATCCTTTCATGATGGTCCCTACCACCCATTGCATGAAGATATGTTCGACTCTCATCAACATCTTCAAATTATTGAGACTCTCACTAAATGCTTTCTTGTATTTGGTCCTATCAGAAGGCAATGTTTATGTTAATAAGTGATAATTATTAAGCATTAATATTAAAGCATAAATTTTACATACATTTAGTTCTCTACATCTAGTGTTGACGAATGTCACACCATCATGCTTCTTAGTGTAAGTGTGCAAAAAGAGCTGACGAGGTGTAGGCTTCTTGCCCATAAACTTTTTCTACAACAGAATAAAATGTTACGAGTGAACTACAATTCACAAAAATTTCAGCAGAATTTTTCTATTTTTATGATATTTACCCCTTTGAACAAATAAAGTAACTCAACAACACAACCATATATATCACTAGAAATTTATAATATTATCATTCTCCATAATATACATATTTTCATTCCAAAATTCACACATAAAATTAAATTGAAATATATCAAAGTAAAAAAAATCAGAATATAAGTTTAAAGTATAGATACTTACAAGTATCTCTGCATGCTCGTGGTGGGTAATAAATCCTCCATTGTGTACGGGAAGACTCTCGCCCCCCTGGTTCTCCACATTTATTGGTAGAATTATGCTTTAAAATGGACATTGACTCGGGTGGTGTCCTATACTACTGCCAATGACTTCATATTTGAAATATAAGGAAGTCATACACCAATCTTGTGTATCGCACCTACAAAGTCTCTATAATGTGTACGAGCTCGTCTCTCCCATATTTTATAAATAACCACGTAAAATTTAGAATCCAAAACAAATCTTCCTGAAAAAAGAAAAAACATACGATAAGTACTTATAACCTACAATATTTATCTAATTAATGTATAAAAATTAATTAAAAAATATTTTTTGTACCTCAAACTCCTAATAATAAAAATACTTTGTCTCTTAAGAGATATTCTTCCATATGCAACCCTTAAGATCAATCTTCTCCTTGAACTTAGATGTTATGTTTCTTAAGCACGGTCTAGACGGATCAACCTAATATTAAAACAATTTTATATCATTTTAAATTTAAAGCTATAACTTAATTATAAAAATATGGTGTTTTTCACTTACAGATTGTTAACAATTGTGATGTAAGTTCTTCCATCAACCACAACGTTTACCCCTGAGATCTCTATCAGTATAGGGGTAATGGATGGTGTAAAGTTGTTGGATGGTGTAACAGTAGGTATAGAAGGTGATGTCTCATCTGCATGTGTAGTAGTTGGAGGTATAACATCTGATTCTGATGCGACTGCAAAATGTGATGCTTCACCTGGAAAATAACTGATTCCAAATCGTGATCTAAAATTCATATTTTATTGAATATTCCAGAAATATAACAATTTCAATTCAATATATAACAATATATTATTGATTTAATAATTGATTTATTTTATATAATATTCTTTTACAAACACAAATTAATCACTATTAGCACTTAATTGTAAATCAAAATCATCATCATTTTCGTTTTTTGAAGAATTAGAATTAAACTCAGGCGCCTCTTCAGATCTCTCACCCTCCTCATCCTCTTCGAATGAAATTTCAATATATTCATTATTTGGATAGTTCAAAGGTTCATTACTGTCATGTATAAAAGATGCATTTATTTTATAAACATCTTCCTGAAACGTTTTACTTTTAATTCTCTATTCTCCTTTTACGTGTGATTCAAAAATATCTCTAAGTTTAACTTTACAAACCACCAACTAATCTGTGTTATCTCGTTGTAAGCTGGGAAAAGGGACAATACACCTGGATCGCTTGCATCGCCAATACTGTAGCATCCCTTACCGCAGGGTACACACCGGGACGCCCGGAAGTCATTCCGGTACATATCCTATGCTAAGGGCGAGCTACATTCAATCACTACATTCACTTCATATGGCATGATATCATAATTCACTTATATAAAGCATCATCAGAAAAATCACAATATTTTAAAACCAACTTTCCTCATTTCATTTCACAAAATCGAAGGTCTACATTGTCTTTCAACATTTCCCATATGTACAACATCAAAACCTAATACAATAGTACTATATGAATGAGGAAAACATATACAATCTAACTAATCCGTCCAAAAATCTCAGCTGACCAACCTTTGAGCCATGACTTTACTTGCCAATCACAAATTACACGACTGGTAGAGCCTCTCAGTAGCTAGAGTCGTTTCTCGATCCTGAAAAGACAACGTTGCAATTTTGTTGAGTTTTGTGAACTTAATGAGGTAACCATCATTGATGGTTCACTCAATCTATGCAACACATCAATTCACAAAACAATTATTTCACAACTTTGCATTTACATGAGTAACACTTTTTCAGTTAAGTATAAGCAATTTTGCATTTCACTCAATCAAACATACTTAACAAGATGCATATGAAATGCTCATGAGACACTTTTCCACTTATTACGTTATTGTGACCGAGTGTCTGAATTGTCCCATATAGGGCTCATTAAACTTTGAGTCTAAGGCTCTGAATCAATTTTTGTGCTCAAGGCTCAGTTTCACTCGTTGAGCTTTAAGCTCTAATCGGTGGCTAGTTTGGTCACAACTGCCATTATCTGATTATGCATTCATGAATGGAATATTTGTACCACAATCAAGCACATTATAAAGCACGTAGGTCTTCACATTCACATTCAAGCAGCACTTCAATATTTCCATCCATATTACACACTCATCGGACCTCCTGTCCGGAATCCACAATTAAGCACATTTATTTATCATTCAAAACATGAATTAGGCAAACAAGTAATTAAGTGAGACCATCTAGGTTACTCACAAGCTACTCCCGAAACTAATGCCTGGAAGATCCGGCAACGTCTGGAGGTTGACGTTCCAGTTGCTTCTCTATAACAAATAATATACACAATATCACAATTTGCACAATCATAAGTATTCAATAATGCACATGTTTGAAATGAATTATGTACAATGCATGTTTATGAGAATCGCGGGAAATTTTCATCATAAAATCGATCTCATATCAAAACTCATCTAATTATAATTTATACTTAGACTTATGCCTCACTAGAACTATTGAAATCATAATTAATTACTCACTGGCTTACTTTCAGATTTTACTAAGACACATTTTCGGGTCTACTGTTCACGTTCAATCAGAAGGTGAAAATGAGATAATTAGGTCAAACGTTTTTCTAGACAAGTGTTCCTAAATCTCTTATCTTTCCATTGATACCAAAATCACTCAATTTGGTTCAATGAGTCAAAAGATATACTTCAAACATTTTTAGACTGCTCTTGTCCAAACATTATACTATGTACAACTTTAATCTGGAATTTAAACATCTTAGAGATTGAATTAGATTCCAATTTCTTCATACCATTTGTAGCCCATGTCTCTAGTTCACCACAAAATAAAAATCGTCTCATTTGGAGCTCTACAGATCAAGATATCATCAAAATACTGAAATATGTTCAGTAAAATACCACAAGTTCATAGTATTTAAGATTACACTCACTGTACCCGTCCTATTTTTTTTCACTCAATCTTTCTCACTTCATTTTAGATGGCTATGATTTTTGGTAGAGATATAGATCAATGTCTTACAAATCCAATGGTTCAAGAATTAGGTTATTTGGGGTCTAGAGAGGAAGTTATGACCATAAGAATCCAATATATTTTTATCCTCAATCAAATTAAACCTATTTTGGCACAATTTTCATAACTTTCACAAACAACGTCGGATTGATCTCATTTTTTGACTATTGGAAAGAGGACTTCGAGATCTACAATTTTTATGAAGACATCGAAGACAAATTCTATCTTCTGACTTGTGTATCGTCTTACTTTTGTTTCGTCTTACTTTGCTTCGTCTTACTTTTGCAACATCTTACTTTGCTTCGTCTTACTTTTGCTGCGTCTTACTTTTGCTTCGTTTTACTTTGCTTCGTCTTACTTTTGCTGTGTCTTACTTTTGCTTCGTTTTACTTTGCTTTGTCTTACTTTTGTTTTGTCTTACTTTTGCTTCATCTTACTTTTGCTTCGTTTTGCTTTTGCTTTGTCATACTTTGCTTCGTCTTACTTTTGCTTCGTCTTACTTTTGCTTCGTCTTACTTTGCTTCGTCTTACTTTGCTTCTCTCTCCAGAACATCTCCACTTATAAAGATCATAACTTTCAGCTCAGATGTCCAAAATTTTCATACTATATACCATTGTAAAGATAAAAGAAAGATCTATAACTTTCTAGAAGAACATTTTCCTAAATCAGCTTAGATTAACCCAAAATTTCCCATGAATTCAGAATACGAATTTTACATTCCTCCACCAATGTACTGCGCCCAGTTCTCAACTTCACGACAACTTTTGAGATTCTTAGAGACAAAATTGAAATTCGATTTATTCATAAGAAATGTAGCCATATGTTTCTAATTTAATCTGAATTAAGAATCATCTCGTTTGGATAACTAGAGAAAAAGCTATGGCTAATAGACCGAAGCATACTTAGTGAACATTTTCCAGATCAACCCTTTATTGCAAAGATCTTTCCTTAGCACAACTCATACCAAGATCACCTTTTCTACTTCATTTTTGCTTTCATTCCACTTCTAACTTTCACCTTAATTCTTCCCATTTCAAAATCTCTTATCCACCGAAAACACCATAGCAAATTATGAATCTATCTACATTTCTCATTCCTTACTTTACTCTTGTCTTTCATTTCTTGGTTCAAAAACTTTCATTCATTTATTCTTTCTTTGTGACTAATCGCCAAAATTTATCATTTAATAGTTCTAATCTTCCAAGAAAAGTTTAGGGTCCAACAATCATCATCATCATCATCTTCTTCTCTCTCTCTCCCTCGCTAGCTCTATCTCTCTCTCTCTTGCTTTGTCTTTTTTCACGTGAGTCATTTGGAAACAACCTATCTACTATTTAAGAGTAAGATTGCGTACTATTGAATCTCTCTAGACTTCGTGTATCAACAAAATTCATACTGAATATTGTTGTTATTGTTGTTCTTTTAACATATTTAAGAGTTCAACGAATACATATTATAAAATCAAATTAACGCGATTTAAATGAAGAAGTGTACGATAAATTTTATATGATAAAAAAGATATTATTCAAGTTCCTAAAATAAATTCTATTATATACCAATTAACCGGTCATACTCTATAGAATGGAGGGTTGACTTATTAAATAAGTGTATAGTCGTAAGTTAATAATATCATAGGCAAGGATGTTCTCATGTGTTGAAGGGTACCTCCCTTGTGTTATATTTGCATATACCTTTATTACTTATTAATGAAAAATTATCTTTTCATTTAAAAAAATTAACAGAGGTAGGGATGTTAGATTACATGTGCAATCTTTTTAAAAGAGATAAAATCAAGAATGCAATGGTAAAAGATAAATTAAATGTGACTAATATTAATGAAATAATTAAGAAAGACAAGACTCAGGTGATTTAAATATATTAAGAGGAGACACCTTGACATTCTAGTGAAAAGATACGAGAACATTGCATTTAGAAGCACTAAGAGGAAAAAAAAGAAGATATAAGAGAATTAGGTAAAGGTGATAAAAAATGATGTGACTATGCTAAAACTTAAAAATGATATGACTATGCTGAAACTTACTGAATAAATGACTCTTAATAGAAAATTTTGGTGTATTAAGATGTGAACAAATGATTTCACAAAAAGAAATCGTTATTGTTCTTGTAGATCTTTTAAATATTTTCTTCGGAGTCTTATATCTTGTATTTTTAGAGACAATCTTTTTACTAGATAGAAATAAAGATGTGTACTATTAGAGTTCTCAAATCTTGAAGTTTTTAACAAGACTTTCATTGAGTTGTTGTTATCGTATTGTTGTTGTATCTTATACTTTGTATTTAGCCTAAACATTTAATATGTAATATTTTCTTCTTAATTATTTAACCTAAACACTTCCTTATTTGGCTTAAATATTTTCTTTGAAGGACTTACTTGATTTATTCATTTAATTGTCTTTTTTGTGTATTTATTTACTTATTTTATCTTTTATTTTTACATTTTTACCTTTCTTATTATATTATTTTCTTTTTTTTTAGGGAAATATTATTTTCATTTATATATACATATATTTATTTTACTTTATGTCTTTTTATTGTCATTTTTTTACTATTTTAAACTTATTACTTTAATATCTACACACACTTAACTTATTTGAAACAATATTTCTATTAATTAGGGATAAGATTGAATATTATTGAACTTTTTCAAATCTTTTAGGTCAATAAAATTTTTATTATTGTTATTATTGTCGTAGTCGTTGTCGTGGTGGATTTAATGGATGCAATTTAAACTTTGTAACCATTGTTGTAATAGTTAGTTCTGCAACAGGGATAACAAATGTGGCACGACACGTCCTGCTTGGCCTGACTTCAACCCTAGTTGATCATATTATTTTTTTTATAACAAGGAGGGTGCTACCCTAGAGATGAGACTGTATTAAGTCACGAGCCTAGTTTTGACTGTAACGCCCAAAATTAGGGGTTAGATGATTACGGACATTTAGTACATTTATACTTGCTATGTGCCTATTGGCATAAATATTTTGACATGCATACATGACATTCCCGGTAATTGGGCCTAAGGCAATTTTATTGTAATTAACATGGTTATTGGGTTTGAAAAATTATTTTGACTGATCCAGAGTGTATTATATATTTTAAAGGATTTTTAGAAATTTTTCTGGAATTTTCCGGGGAAAATTTCCAGACCGGAAAAAAATCGCCAAGTGGCGAACCGGTTGATTTTCTACTGTTATTTTGGTACTAAACTATTGAATATTTTGGTGGGACCAAAAGTGAACCCTTAAAGCTTGTTGGAACCGAAATTGGGTGGAGATTTTATTGTTTTTGGATTAATTGTTTTTATAAAATTTTGATTGGTTTGTTGACTTTTCCTCCTTTCTCCTCCAATTGCCAAGTGTTTCTTTAATTAATGCATGATTATCCCTCATTCTCGGTTTTGCCTTATGGAAAAGAATAAAAAGAAGACTTGGAGGTTTAATTGGAACCATTCCACTGAAATTCCTTCGATTCTTTTATAAAAGACCATTTGTTTCTTTGACTTTTCTTTTAAGCTTGGACTAATCTTATATTGCCACCTCTCCACTTCATTAATTGCCTTTCTTGGTTTGCTCATTGTCTCATTTTTGGTTATGCTTTAAGATAAGAAGGGAATGAATAAAAAGGAGCCTTTTATTGTTTAATTGAAACCTGTTAAGTCAAAATAGACTTTACGTTTTGAATAATTTTGATGACAAACAAAAAGTAACGAAATGAAAAAGCAGACGAAATACACATTAACAAAAATAAGACGAAGCAGAAAATGCAGAAAAATGAAACTCGGACGAAGCAGATGTCAGATGAAGAAGATTTCAACCATTAAGAAAAAAAACAGACGAAAGGAGTTCAACAAATTATGAAAAGACGAAAGGAGTTCGGGAAGTTAGAACGTGATGAAAAAGTAGACGATGAAAAAGCAGACGATGAAAAAGCAGACAATGCAAAAGCAGACGATGAAAAAGCAGACAATGCAAAAGCAGACAATGCAA
>JANKOE010000002.1:63361743-63372413 GCA_026284465.1 Erythroxylum citrifolium | reverse complement strand
TGTCTTTTGCCTGTGTTATTGAATTTACTCTGTAGTTTGCTTATGTGATGCATGAATTGGGCGAACCATCGATGATGGTTCCTCACTGAGTTCGCAAACTCAACAAAATTACAACCTATTTTTCAGGTTTGAGAGTAGACTGATAGCTCCCGAGAGACTGTAGAGCTGCATAGATCAGACTGGCGAGAGAGGCTATGGCTCAAAGGTCGGTCAATTGGGATTTCTTTTAGAGATGACCTAGTTAGGACTGCTATTTTGTCTTGTTGTTCATAGTATTTTGAGTTAAGTGTTCATAGTGGTGTACAGACTGAGAACACTCACAGTTGTATAAATTACGGAGTTTAATGATATGAAATGGAACATAGTTTGGTTTTAAAAATTTTCAATTTACTATTACTGTTTTATTATTGTGATACCATGGGGAGTATAGTGGTGTTTTTCAGTAGTTCTCTTTTGTCGTAGGATATGTACCGGAATGACCTACGGGCGTTCCGGTAGGTGCTCTACGGTAAAGGGGCACTACAACTTTCCTGCCTCTAGGACATCATCAATGAGGAAGGAGATTTATTCAGCGAAACAATACTATGATGGGTCCTTGTACGACTACTGAAACCGTTTCCAAGACTTACTTTCGTGATGCCCTCATCATCAAATCCCGGATAAACAATTTTTGCAATACTTTTATGATGGGGTAAAGAATGAAGAAAAAGGAATATTGGATGCAACATCAGGAGGATCCTTGATTGACCTCACAGCGTCGGAATCTTGGGACCTTATAAAAAAAATGGCCCTAAACCAACAGAATACAGTGTACGAAATTCTAGAGGAGTACATGAAGTGGGAGCCTTAACGACTCAAGCAAAAAGAATGGAGAGCCTGAAATTGAAAGTGGATTCCCTAGAGAATAGGATAACTTCACAGTTGTCTTTCTTTATTGCCGAGCTTAAAAATTTGAATGTGCATCACCCATCTTCTTCAATGGATCTTACCGCACCCAGTTGTGAAACATGTGGGTCATTGATGCACATCTCAAGCGTTTATCCCGGAAGGTATGAAGAAGTATCAGCAGTATATCTTGGAAGACAAAATCTGAAATGGGACCCGTACTCTAGCACCTACAACGAGGGATGGAAAGCACACCCAAGGTTTAGTTGAAGAAATGATGAGGGCAGAGCACCTAACCGATTCCAATAGGGGAGCGGAGCTGGATCTTTAAACAACTAGTTTAAGAAGCGCCTCAATTTAAGGAGAAGACAATAAGATCATAAAGTGTCATAAAGGAGAATCTGTTGAAAGAGAAGAAATCAACAGCTAAGGAGAAAGGAACAACTTCAAGAAGTTCAAAGGATAAAGCTGAGGTTGAAAAGTCAAGTGAACATGAAGTTACTAGTAAGCAGGTAAATCTGAGAGACCTCCCTTTTCCAAATTCGTATTTAATGAGCCAAAAGATGAATGAGCTCAAGCATGAGAAGGACATAATTGATTTATTTGAAAAGGTGGGGATAAATGTCCCCTTACTTGATCTAGTCAAACGAGTGCCGGCCTATGCTAAATATTTGAAGGATTTGTTCACCAACAAAAGAAAGTTTAGGGCGAATGAGAGAGTGCAAGTGAGCTTGAATGTGTCCGCTTTATTCAAACCACAAATCTTGGTAAAATGTCAAGACCCCAGATCTTTCACCATTCCTTGCATCATAGGAAAGGTGACTATAGGAAGAGCATTGTTGGATCTGGGGGTAGCAATAAATGTGATGCCAAAATCCGTCTATGAAGCCTTAGGCGTAAAAAGTCTAAAACCTACTTCGGTAGTTTTACAATTGGCCGATAGATCTTTTAGGCATCCCATGGGCATAATTGAAGACATTCTTTTTCAGGTAAAGGGTTTAGTGTTTCCTACTGATTTTTATGTGCTTGACATGTCTGCTGAAGTTGTGCAGGATACATCATTGATTCTCGGACGACCCTTCCTGCGGACAGCTAGCACGATGATAAGAATGAAGGAAGGTAAGATCATCATGGAGGTTGGCGACCAGCAGGTAAGCTTCAACATGTATGAAGCCATGAAACACCCCCATGAGGATTACTCACTCCTTGGAGTTAATATGCTTGATGTAGTTGCTGATGATGCATACTGAATTTGAACAACATATGAATCCTCTAACTTATGATTCCTTTGGAGGAATTTTTGCTACTGATATTGCAGGTGAACCCTCGAGTGTGGGCGTGGGCACAGAACTACAAAGAAGTCAAACTGCTGAAATGAAGCTTGAATACAGGCCGGATGTCCATCCCGAGCTGAAGGAACCACCATGAGAACCAGGTTGTCTCTTCTTTTTCGCTTACAATATAATTGTGCATATTAAGTGACAATAGCTTGAATTTATTGTGCATGAATATATTGGCTAAGTGTGGGGGAGAGACTAAACCAGTAGGAATAGTTTAGCTAGGTAGGTTTTGAATTTAGTGTTTTAACAACTTAACTTTCTGTTTTAGCCCTGGACCTTTTTGAATGAATGATACGTGGAGCTTGGTAGAAGAGATTAGTTAATGTGAGCTTAATATGTTTTATTGATCATACAAGACTGCTTAGGATCCTTTAGGTTCTGTGTTTCTTTTTCAGGAACTTTCGTCGCGGCGTGGCATCGCTCGCCACGACGTGGCTTGTCTATCTTGTTGTTACGACGCGACGTGCACTAGTTGATATGCCGTGGCATGTCCCATTTAGCACATCGCGACGAGCAACAATTCTTTCGCCGCGACGTGCATAAATTCCCACGTCGCGACGTGTAGTCAATTTGCTATAAACCTAGACGGCAAAATTCCTCTTTTATCCTTATTACACGGAGGTCCTTCCTTTTGACCAATGACCATTATGTCATTTCACACACTAACTTCTCTACCCTTTGCCGCCTCCTCTTCATTTCAGTTTATTTCTCTCTTCACCGCGACCTCCTCTCACTATAGCTGCTGCATATCACCCTCGCATCCTGTCTCCGCCGACAACCATTGTTTGTCATCGTCCTCCTTTGTCTTCGTCTTCTTGCATTCATCTCTGTAAGCGTCCTTTCCTTTTTATGTTCCTTTCCGTTCTTGCTTAGTATCTTAGAATAGGTTTTCGCGGCGAACTTCGTTCGTCACGATGTGCCTGAAAATCGCCTCTCATCACAACGAGTGACTTATCTCGTCGTGATATGCGAAGATTCAAGTCTCGCCGCGACACACGATATGTCTCGTTGCGACGTGTGATTTGCTACGTTGCGACTTATAGTCAAAGAACTTGTCTCGCCGCGGCGTCCAACCATACGTCGCTGCAAGGTGGCAGATTTTTGTTGAATTTTCTTATTTGATTTTTCTATGTCTCTATTTTCTGCAGGACAATGCCTCGTACTAAGAACGCAAGCAGGTCCGACCAACCCTCTACCCCCTCCCATATCCTTCCATCTTCCAGTTCCTTCGACCTTTCCTCCAACCAATCCCTCTCACCGCTCCTCGCTATCTCTTCAAATTCTTTGGAGTTTTCCTCAGAAAATTCCTCATCTCCTCAACCTTCCCACTCGTCCCATCGCCTAATTTCCCCAAAACCCCCCTTCTTTTATCAACTTTAATTGCATTTTTGACTTATAGGCTAGCTTAAACCTTTTTCGTCGGTTCCAATTTAGAGAGACGACCCGAGGTTACAACCTATCCTGTAATCTTGGAGTTTATTATTTTTGACCAATTTCCAAAGATCGATTTTAAGATCGAATCGACAGAGCCGTGATCACCCACTGAAGATGTAATCCTTGATATTCAATATCTCCTACGTGCTGTAGAGGGTATTCATCAACTCACTAAAGGTGTAATTCTTGCTGTTGAGCTCATAGTCCAACTTAAACTGGTGAAAAGGAGTTTAAGCTATTGATGATCATAATCATCTGCGTGTCTGCATCCATATCCGCCCCAATCATCCTAGCCTCAGTGTTGGACCCCAAAATTTTTTTCTTGATGAATAAGCATGATTAGATTAATTTGGGGTATTGCTAGATTAATGTATGTTGGAACTAATTAGCTTGTTAATGTAAGTAGTTTATATGACATAGGTAAATTGAATTAAAGTTAAGGTGATAAGTTACATGAGGGGCATTTTTGGGAGATTACTTAAGTGGGAAAGTTTTAAAGCATTGAAGGAAGGGCAAAATGGGAAGAAGAAATTGTGGGCTTATGCTTTAGAAGAGAAAAACATTGGTGAGGAATGAAAGAAGAGAGAAAACACACAAATAAGAAAGAAGGGAGAGAGAGTGTCATGGGCTGAGAGAAAAAAGAGAGTTGAGCTAGGTTTCAGCTTTTCTTAGCCTTCAAAAGGGATTTTAGGGTTGAGCAGGAAGGAAAAAAGGAAGAGGAAGGTTAAAGCTTCCAATAGAGCCAAGAAATTCATTGTTTGGTGAAGATTCAAGGTAAATTTATGTTAAATCTTTTGGATTTTTGGAAGGGTTTTAGTTCAAAGAGCTTATAAATTGCATGGGTATAAGTATTCTAGGATCAATTTCATGCCTTTGGTTCTTTGGGTTTTCCAATTTGAATTCTATTGAATTGGGAATTTTTTTCATTGTTGAAGGGAGGAAAGAGAGTCAAGAGGAATAAGAGGAGAGACATCCTTGAACAATTTTTCAAGCAAGGAAATTAAAGTGGGTGACATTTTTGTAATTGAGTTAATAAGCCATTAAATTTTTTCAAATAAATGGAAGTTAATGATTTCCAACTACCTTGATAATGTGCATTTATTGTCCTTTAAAAATGCTTTGAGAATGTGTAATATGATTTTGTATGTGAATTTCTGTGAATGACTTATGCGCTGATATGAAAATGATTTCTAATGGCTTCATAATAGTTGTATTTGTCGCTTTTGAATGATTTGGGAAATGGTTATATGATTGGTATGAGGTTTTGGTTGATGAAGTGTGAAATGATGATGGAATTGCATATAAAATATTTCATGCTCATGGAAGACAAGTTTTCAAAATGTGCCATTTGGGCAATTGGTTTTCAAGTCATGAATAACATGTTATGTGGGTTTGTGGTTGTCTATTCCATCTGTCAAGTGCACTTGATTAAAAAGGCCCCTCCTGCCTGCCCGCTAGTGGTATGGAACTTCTTCGCAAACTCCCATAAGTTCATGGCTACGCAAGATCATTTTGTGGGAATGCGATAGTACGTTCTGTTCACGGCTACATAGGACCTTTAAGGGAAATGTGTAGTATGTTTTGTTACGAATCCACCCAAACCATTCTGAAGTGATTATTTGATTATGATGTATTGGGAAGTTTGATGGATATATAACTTATGTGAGTTGTGAATTGACTTGATATATTAAGAATTTTGTGTTTTATGATTCAATGAGAATGTTGCTATGATTATGAAGGTTTTTAATGGTTTTTGCTTATTATCGGTTATCAAACTGTTACCCACGAGCTTTAAGCTCACCCCTTATTCCATCCCATCTTCAGGCGATGAGCAAGATATCGAGTGATCGAGTCGAGAGTCAAGGCATCACTCCAATTTGCATATTTTGTTTTTGAAGCTAGATATTGTAAAAACAAGGCTTTAGTTACATTTTGAGCAATTATTGTTCTTGTAAAGTTCGTATTTTTGGATTTTGATATCAGGAGAATTGAAATACCCACTAAAGCGTTGTAAAACTCTTTTTTTAATGTGAATGAAATACATATACATTATGTTTGTTTATGACTTTTCAAGTCTTTACATTGCTAATTTCAAGTTTTCATAAGGGTAGGATTTGTGTTCTGACTTCAGGAGAAATTCTGGAATAATTTAAGTAGAAATGGTCAAAATTGTCTTCTTAAAAGTTATAGATAATCTTTCTAGTTTTCCAACGGTATAAAGTTTGTAATTTTTGGATACTAGAGTGAAAAGATATGATCGTTACAAAATGTGATGCTGCATGGAATATATACACAGGACAGCTATGGTAAATGATAAGAATGTGTGGTTTTGATGAATCAAATGGGTTGAGAATTGAGAGTTTTATGAGATAATTTTGGTATTTGAAATGATATGAAGTGATTTTACACTATAAGAGTTGAATTTGAGAAGATTATGAGTGAACATAATGTTATATTGGATATAGGAAGCATTTGAGAGGCTTTGGAGGGATTTGGGGAAACCTTATATCCGTTAAACGGACCTTCTCAGGTCTAGGAGGACACCCAACATCACCAATTTCCATTTAACGAACTTCAAGTCCATTAAACGGACCTTCTCGGGTCAAAAATGTCCCCCAACCCCGTGTATGTCCATTAGACGAACATGTATGTCCGTTTAACGAACATACCCTGTGCGCTCGCGGTAATTTATATTTTTGACCCTTTAAATGGAAAAATCTCACTTTGTGATCTTTATAAAAGTTGTATATCTAGAAGTTTTCTTTCAAAAAATCTAAGAATTAACTCAAGCAGACATCTCTATTGAAAGTTATGGCAATTGAGCTAAGTTAGGTACAATATGATTGCGGGTATAAACATGTTTGATTCTTTCGGGCATAACTTCCTCATCCGACCTCCAAATGAAGTGATTATTGAACCAATAGAATTATAACACATGTTTCTATACCTCCATAAAAATTGGTATCTTTTGGAGTTGATTTGAAAAATTTTGATGGAGAGAAAGTGAGGGTCGGTTGGGAGAGTATGATTGGGATATGAACCACACTTTGACTCTTTAAGCATATCTTGATCTATAGAACTCCGATTAAAATGGTTCTTGCTTCAAAACAAACTAGAGACTTAGAGCTACAATTTCTTTAAAGAAGTCAAATTGTAATTTTGGTGATTGACTGGTGTGGGTACACCAACCTTGAGAGATGTTGGCTAATAAGGGTTCATTGAAATAACCCTACAAGAGAGCCCACTAACGCTTTATGTCTCCGGTTAGTTGGGCTCCGAAAATGGGGTCCAAAATATCATATGACTTGTCAATATATGAATTGTGAAATTGGCAAATGGTTAAAGAAAATGTTACAGTGCCTGCTCTGTTGTCCTGGTGGTGGATAGATGGACATGCCTATAGGGTTATAGTGCAACTGCTACATTTTGACACCACCAGTATCCACAGTTTGATACCTTCGAGTATCCACAGTTCGATACATTCGAGTATCTATAGTTTGATATCTTCGGATATCCACAACACTCGTTATCCACACCCACGGAAAATATGCAGGCCTAACACAGAAAGTAAAGTAAAGAGATATAAATATGAAATATAGTATGACAATATAAATAATTGGTATATGAATGAGCTTTGACATTTGTGTTGATAATTTGTATCATTGAGTGTTGAATATCAATGTTTGAGTTTTGAAGGTGAATTTATGGTATATGCAAAAATATAGAAGCATGTTTGCATTATTTATTTGATTAAGTATGCCATCATTATTTGTATTTGTGGGATGTTCATGAATGTATGTGCTTGGTGGATGACTGCTATGAGTGGTCATCCAAACTAAGCGTTTCCCCACTAAGCTTTCAAGCTTAGCACGGGTGTTAATCCGTATAGGTCCAAGTCATAGGAATGAGGTATAGGAAACATCTGCAGGGACCAAGGTCAACAGATAAAAGAAAAAGTACTTATGGAAGGCATTTTTAGTTAAAGATGATTGTAAACTGTTTCCATCAAATGCATGTAGATATATGTTTTGAGTGTTGGAGGATAGGGTGTAGTCGGAAGAGGGGTCTTTATGGATCTAGTAGATAAGGCTATGGAAATGAGTTAGGTCCTAAGAGAAGTGGAGGAAAGAGACCAAGGTGTTTTTAAAGGGCTATAGTACCAGGGGATTCAATCATTTTGCCTAGAATGGAAGTAATAGACCTAGAGCGTAGCAGGGTTCTTACTATTACTAAAACAAGAAGCGGAATGAACAGAAAGCAAGGGTGAAAGGGCAGTGGAATTAAGAATAAAGGGGCAACAACAAACAGGTGGAATATTAGAAAGCGTTGAATGAGAAGAGTTCAAGGTGGAGAACATTGAATTCCATGCAAAGACTATTGGTTGGAAAAAAGAGAAACAAGAGTTTCTCTCTTTATAATTTTTTTCATTATTTTCATTCTTTATTAAAATTATTTAGCTAAACACACTTTTAAATCTTGTATTGTCTTCTTTAAGAAAATTAACCTTTATTTTTTTGAAAACCTTTACATCTCGATAATGATTTATTTATTTCTTTTAGTAAAATCTTTAAATATTCTATCAATTCATTACAAATGAATTTATCATCTACGTTAAGAATAGAAATTAGGTTAAATACTTTCAAGTGTTACAAATTGCATGTTTGATATCTCATATATAAATATTTCTTTTTTCCTAATCACTTATATTAGAGGGATTGAGATTTTACATATCCAAATTTATGACATCCATAACAAATCGTATTATTCTTCTTTTTTTAATTCATTTTTACCTTCATTTATAGAATTCTTTATAGGAACATAGGTAATTTTTACAAGATTTTCTATTCTATTAGATAAAATATGTTTAACACTGTAAATCGACAATTAAAAGAGTAAATGAAAGATGAACACTTCAAGAATTATTTGAAAATTTGAGTGAAGGAGGTGATGTTATCGCTATTACTATATGCAAAGTGCTTTTCACCTCATCCTTATTATCATCCTTGAAATTTTTAAAAAATGTATGTTATTTTTTCTTTTATTAGAGGTCTCTTTCTTTCACCACAAGAAAAATGGGATTTAGTGACGACAATTACCGATGGAATGTGAGGGTTTTTCGTTGGCAAACTAAGTTAGCGATGGAATTTACCGAAGGAATAAGTCGTTAGAGAAACAGTTGTAGGTAATAATTGGTGATGGAGTACAAATTTTTCGTCGCTAATTTATTGACAAAAATTTTCTGTTATGTCATGACAGAAGGTTTGTTTCGATTGGTAAATGTAGTGACGGATAAGGCTTCTCTGTCGGTAGCTTTACCAAAGGATTTCCCAAATATGTCGGTAAATTCACGACTAATTTTATCAATGGATCTTAGTGGTTCGTCCATAAATTCACATTTTACTGACGAATTTTTTTCTGTCAGAAAATTTAGTGATATTGTTTTTTTAATTTTCCCTGCGCTTAATTTTATTTGATAATCTTATGATTGATGTATAATTTATACAGTTGTTACTTATCTGTTGATAATATTTTAATTTGTTTCTACATTTAATTTTTAAAACAAAAAGTTGATTGATGATATAAAGTAAAAATTATCTTAATTGATAACAAAAAATATTATCTACAACAATAAGTATTTAATTTATACAAAATGACTATAACTACGCTATTCACACTACAAGAAAACTAGCCCTTTTGTGACGTTTTAAAAACGTCACAAAAGGTCCTAAAAACGTCGCAGAAGAGCATTTGCGACGTTTTAAAAAACGTCACCAAAAACATCATGGAATATAGTGTAAGTAAAAGATATCCACGACGTTTTGTGAAAAACGTCACAAAAAACACTAACATTCCGTGACGTTTAAAAAAACGTCGCGGAAAGTTTGGACAATCCGCGACGCTCGTCACAAATTATACAAACATTTCGCGACGTTTTTTTGAAAACGTCACGAAATGTCTTTTGCGACGTTTCTAAAAACGTCGCAGAATATCTTCTGTGACGTTTCTATTATTATTTATATTATTTTTTATTTTTTCATTTTTCAAAAATCAAATTATTTTAATAATTTTTAATTTTAATAATTGTTTTTTAAAATACACCTTTTTTAATTTTATTTGTTTAATAACTATTCAATATTATTTATAAATTTTATTTCTTTAATATTTCTTTAATTTTTTAATACATCATTAATTTTAATAATTATTCATGTATCACAAGAATTTCATACCTGCAGACAATGTATTATTTCATTGCAATTCGCAAACATGTCATAATAAACTTATAGTGTGATGACAATTAACTAATAAAATAAATTATGAAAAATCGATATTTTTTTAGAAGCATTAAACATATTTTGCTTATTTCATAGGATCAATAGATGTGATAAGAGAATAATTACATGGTAGGTATTCTTTTAGAAATTACAATTACATGGTAGGTATTCTTTTCATTTACACTCTTTGTTGGTCTCTTTGGCCTCTTGGATCTCTGCAATGGTCGATCTGCACTTGGAAAAGGATCGTCCAATTCATTGTCAATTGAAGTTGATTCATTCATCCTCTGCGAATTCCTTGACAATGCATCCCAAAGAATATCAAACTAAGGAATAAAACAAGAGTCAGGCATAGTATAAAACAAACTATGTATTTAAGAGTTTAGAGAGGAAGTTATAAAGATCATCATTGTAAATATATATTTTGAGGAAGTTATAAACAGGGATGATAAATTGGTGGTCCTATTACAAATTATATACAAAATCACAATAATGGAATTAAGAAAATGGAACTCTATTCATGTTCATGGAGTACCTGGGGTTGGTTGTAAAAATTGACTTTTTTCTGCTCACTTTGAGTGCTTGGTAAGGTGGAGTCTTCTTGCATTTACAACAGCCAATCCAGTCAGTTATTTTACAAAAGCTTTGAGATTTTACGCACAATTGTAATCACACATACATCTACTCCAACTAATTCCAGCAGCTTCCGGAGTATTGGTTGCATCAGCCAATTGCTTTA
>JANKOE010000002.1:63293143-63303804 GCA_026284465.1 Erythroxylum citrifolium | reverse complement strand
TGGAGCTTGTTTCAAGCCATACAAAGCCTTCACCAATTTGTAAACTTTCTGTTCTTGTCCACTTAATACATATCCTTTAGGCTGCTTCAAATACACTTCTTCATCCAACATTCCATTTAGGAAGGCACTCTTCACATCCATTTGGTGTAGCTTCCAATCATTGTTTACAGCCAACGCCAACAGTAATCTTATAGTGTCTAACCTTGCTACTGGTGTATATGTTTCGATGTTGTCTACTCCATATTCTTGCTTGTATCCCTTTACTACAAGTCTAGCTTTGTGTTTGTTAACAAACCATCTGGATTCAGTTTTTTCTTGTGAATCCACTTGGAGTCCACAAATTTAGTTTATGGACTTGGTAGATCAATTGGCAACTAGGTTTCATTCTCTTCAATAGCCTTTATTTCTTCATCCATTGAACTTTGCCACACTGCTTGCTTGACAACTTGCTTGTATGTTTTCGGTTCAGATCCTGCAGGCAAAGCACATTCAATAATTGTCAATCTTCATCTATTTCCTCTTCATCTGCATCAATGTACCTGAAATTAAACAAAGAGTTAGTTTTATTATAAATCGAGGCCAGGTCCCTCTCCTTATGATCACTGTCAGAGCTTGATGTCTCCTCCTGAGATTCTGAACTCAATTCATCATTTTCAGGGCTTGGTGAAATTTCCTCTTGAGATCTTTGGCCTGCTGAGTTATTTGAGCTATCTGCAGCAGTCATCTCCTGATGTGAAGTTTCCCTCATGATTTCATCAACATTCGATTCAATCAATGGAACTTCAATTTCTACTCTTCCTAATTTTTTGACAGTAGGTTCTTCCCACTTCCAACCTTCATTTTCATCAAACTTTACATCTCTAGACACCAACATTTTCTCAGTTTCAGGATTATAGATTCTCTACCCTTTGGATTCTACACTATATCCCATCATAACTCCTTTAATTACTTTCTCATCCAGCTTTGTTCTCTTAGCTTCAGGAACATGCATGTAGGCTATGCATCCAAACACTCTCAAGTGTTGTACCTTCGGCTTAACACCAGACCAGACTTCAAATGGAGTTTTTTCCTTCAGTGATCTAGTCTTTAATCTATTTTACAAATAAACTGTTGTAAAGCATGTTTCTGGCCAAAATCTTGTAGGCACCTTCATTTCAAACATCATCGACTTTGCCATCTCTACAATAGTTCTATTTTTTTCTCTTTGAAACTCCATTATGTTGTGGTGAATATGCAACTGAAAATTGATGAAAAATGCCTTCCTTCTCAAAGTAATTCTTCATTTTAATTGAGACATACTCTCCTCCTCTATCACTTCTCAAACATCTCACTTTCTTTCCACATTGACTTTTAGCTTCTGCTCTCCACACTTTAAAGAAACCAAACACTTGGTCTTTACTTTTCATGAAATAAATCCATGCATATCTCGACACATCATTAATGAATTCCACATAATACCTATTTCCTCCAACTGATGGTGTGTTTATAGGTCCACAAACATCCGTATGCACCAGCTGTAACTTCTCAATAGCTCTCCAGTTATTAGTTGGAAAAGGCAAAACATGGCTCTTTCCCTTTGTACATGGTTCACACATTGTTTTCATCTTGCTACTTAGTTGTGGTATTCCATGAACTAGTTCCTTTTTCTGCATATCAATAATGTAATCCATGTTTGCATGTCCATACCTTTTATGCCATAATTTAGTCAATTCTGTCACTTGAATAGCAGCAAATCTTAATATTCTTTTGATAGTAGATTCTCAACTTTTCCAAGTACAGTGCATATATAAATGTTGATATATTAGAATTGCCTTATATAGGAATCTAATCTAGATGTTGAGACATAATATTCGTTTGACATTATTTGGAACGACAATGCATACCATTATGAATGAAGACATAATCAACAAACTATGAGTATTCACTTATGAGCAGATCAATAATTTGCAGATAAAACTTCATTAGTGTTAGCTAATGATCATTAAGTTATGACTCTCAAGTATCAATCGTACAAAACTCGACCACACCAACTGCTGAAAATGAATAAACCATATTAATGAGATTTATGTTTTTTCCGATGAATCATAGTTGCATCTGCATAATCCATGGTAAAACCCTTTGGACTATCATTCCTTCCTCACAACATTTGACCTAATTAAGACCAAACGTGGTTAATACAAATGTAGCTAAGAAAATATTGCATAAGATGATAACATATTACCAATAAACACAATCTGAATTCTGTAACGCAAATTTTCATAATTTGGGGTCAAATAAGAATTCTCAAATGTTCAATAAAATTACAAAGGAAACTCAAAACGGGTTCATTTTAACTATTAAAAAATGTTCACTGTCTCTCTTCACTGTGCACCATCACAAAACAATAAGAACTTCTGAACTATGAGCAGTACATCAGTACTTAATGTACTGTCACAAAACAATTTTTTTCCTAAGCCACAAAAGTGTTTGCAGTGGTGGACTTGCTGTAAAGCAAGATCATCGGAATGTGTCAAGAGTGTAAGCAACAAAAATCAAACTAAAAGAGTAAAGTATATAATAACTAAAAGTTTTGTTGAACAGATGATCACAAAACAGAAGCACAATCAACCCACAAACCACGTGACCATGGAATTCAATATACCAGCAAAAACGTTAAAGGTAACAATAGTACATGGTTCCTACAGAGTCCTATGATCCTTAGTTATGTACTTATCATCTTTTTCGTAATTTGAACTTTGAAAAACATAGTTAACCTAGGCCTGTATTTGGAGTTTCCCTGAGGTTAGTAAAGCAAAAATCTCTAAAAGCCCAAGCACCCGTTCACCTTAAACTTCTAAGGAGAAAGCTCACACTACTAGAAGGCAAATCGGCGATGATGGGTGAAGGGATTAGAGTGATTGGCAGTGATGGTTCATGAAGGAGGCTAAACACTGGATTGGACAAGATTTGGGTAAGTTAGAGAGAGAAAGAGAGGGTGAGTATACCAATGATTAGCAATAAATTTAAGGTTCTAAAATGATTTTTTAAAAATCCGTATCAATCACGTGTGTTTTTAACGTGACATCTAAGATCAACTGGCATGTCCATAATGATGCATGTATGTATGACACTTCCTAACTTTCGTCCAAAATAGCCTAGCATTGAGCAGACTCATGAACGTTTAGACCGTAATTGAGTAGCTTAAAAGGTTTAACTTTAAATTGATCAAACCTAAAAAGGATTGCCCCAATTTGGGCTCCCCCCCTTTTTTTGTTGAAGATTTTATCCCCCCTTTTTAGAAACTTTAATCAATTCATTTCAAAATTTTTTAAAAAACTAAGGATGTAATTTTCTTTCACCGATATTTTCTTATAAAATCAATATACTTTTTTAAAATTTTCATAACTTCTTGAATCATCTCACCTGACAATTCTACCAAAAGTTATGCTTAAAACACCAAATAGTATTCAATTTCAATAGCATGGTAGATCAATATGCCATTATATCACATTCTACTATTTGAATTCAATTTAATCACATTTTACGTTATCCTAACGATTATACAAACTCGATAATCTTATCAATATCATTAAACATAATCCTTCCAGCTTCAATTCATCGCTAAAATAAATCATAATAAAAATCAAGAAAGATATGAACAAAATGAGAAAATTTTAGGGCTCCCACTACCTTCCTCTGTTTTAAAAGTCTTGTGAGGAGGATTATCACTTGTTTCCTCAGTTCAACTTGAAAGTAATATTGTCTTTGACAAGGATAAGATAAGGTCAAAAATGGTTCATGGGATGACATTAACTTTTTATACCAAAAAAATATAAAAATTCAAACAAAAAAACTGTTTTTATTATATTTATTTAAGATTTAATTTGAAGAAAATTTTAATGCTGAATTTGACTCTTTTCGTTTACGTTTGCGTGTGCGAGCGTATATATATATACGAGTATCGAAACGCTTGCTCTAAACAAACAAACAAACAAAAATGGCTTCACAGCAGATAGCGAATCACAGAGAAGGAGCTGAGATCTACACAGGCGACGCAATCGGCAAACAAAAGTCCATTGACCTTCTGGACGAGATCCACCTCCCAAAGGGTCTTCTCCCCCTAAGTGACATTGTCGAGGTCGGATACAATCGCTCAACAGGTTTCGTCTGGCTCAAGCAGAAGAACCGCAAATACCACAAGTTTCAGGCCATTGGAAAGTCGGTGTCCTACGAGACGGAGGTTACCGCCTTCGTGGAGAAACACCGCATGCGGAGGGTCACCGGTGTCAAAAGCAAGGAGCTTTTGCTCTGGGTCACTATTTCTGACATTTTTGTGAACGACAATGATCTGGGGAAAATAACGTTTGGTAATCCGACCGGGATTTCTAAGACGTTTCCTGTCACCGCCTTTGAGCTTGAGGATGAGAAGAAGTAACTGAAATAAAATAAGCAATGTTGTTGGTGATGTGTTTCGTTATTATGCTATTTAATGGTATTTTGGGTAACATATTGTTGGGATTGGGAGGGTTTATCTGTTGTGTTTTTGTTTGTTTCAGTAAGACTACTCTATCAAAGCAGACATGACTAGGAATATAATAACTGAAAATTGCTGAATCCATGTTTTTCTTCTTTGCCCGTTACTTTTCTTGCGTTGGAATAAAGCAAAGTATCTGTTAAGCAAGTTCAGTTCCATGTTCTCGATACCTGTAGACTTGATTCTGACATGTCAGACACCAACCTTCACCAACATCAACTGAATTAGTCCAATTCCAACACAGTAACTGAAGCGCGCTTTTGCTTTAACCAGTGATCAATACTCAAGATTTGGCCTAAAACACAAGATTTAAGTTCAAAGTTCAGGCCTTCCATATTGACATCTATAATAATGACTTAAAAGTTCACATCAGGAAGCAAATAGAATAGGATTGTTGAACAAACATTATACACTTGTAAGATAAAAAGTACCTAGAAATTTCTCATTCTTAGCAGGTGGTATTGATGGCATAGGCATAAACTACCATTGAACAGTATCAAATTTTGAAGCTAAAAAGCACATAAAGCTTTTCTTCCACAAAGGTAATGTGTTGTTATCCTATCAAAGATCAGATATCTAATAACTAATACTTGCCGCAATCTTTTCCAACCACAAAGTTCATATGCAGTTGAAAGATGTGGAAGAGTTGGAATCTGCGAGTTCATACCGTTGACTTTATATTTTTATTACATCCAAGGTGCTCTGTTGAAGTGTCAGCTTTAGTTGGATACACAATGACTTCCTTATTGCAGATAAATTTGATTTAACAATCTGTCCTGCATCAGATGTTCTTGGATCCATTGATAAAGTTCGCATGTAAGCATGTGAACCCAATTCTGGAATCTTCAGAAGCTTTAAGCTCCCTAACTTAATCACATAACATGGGAACAACTTCATATAAATGTGAAGTAGAAAGCAGACGCTTCAATTAGCGGAAATGTCTCCTGTGATCTTTCAATTGCAATTCAGCCTATTGATCTATATAAGACCTAGGTTTGTTTATGTAACTATCTGCTATCTGTTTTTGCCTGTTCCAATATTTGGTGCTCCCCGACCTTCCTCTAGCTCCCAAGTTTTTCTAGCTTCAAAATGTTGAGTTGCTCAGAGGAGCAGTCACTCATCTTTCCAGTAAAGATATACAATTCTGACAAACAAGAAAAGTGATTGAACCAATGCATTCTCTCAGGCCAATCTCCAACGTCAATAATTTCATTTCGCTGAGCTCAACTGCTGCCTGCAACGTCTTCCCAACAAAACAAATATGATTGCATTCGAGGTCATCCAATACCATCCCACATATGAACTTACATCACAATTCGGATGCTTTCAGTGGGGATTCATGGAGTTCAACTAATGGCTAAGATCCTTTCAGCAGAATGTGAAGGGCAGCGACATGGTTGATAAATCCATGGGGTTTTAGTCCAAGAATCAAATATGTTGACCAAAATCACCACAGCGTGATGTCTCCTCCAATTTTTTACCGGCATTATGCAATTCTTTTTCACCAGTAGAACGATATCTCCAAATTCCAAGAGTTTTGTAATCCCACACCATTGCAGATATCTCATCTTGAGGCAAACTCAAACCTCCAAGTTTTATTGACTTGTGTAATTTACAAAAAAATTTGGGGTCATGCAACTTTATATACTCGTGCAAAACTTGCTCATGATTAGGGATCCAATTCCTTGGAAATGGTGTGTAATCACAAGATGGAATCAAAGACATACGAGAAAACTGAACACCTTCAATTGCATCAACAAGTCCCATTCTCAATAGATCAGAAAATTCAGGAGCAGAATTGTTACTGGTATCCCTAAGTGGCAGACTCAAATCACGATTAGCAATCTTATACACCTTAGCACGTGATTTTAGTCTATATCTAGCAGCATAAAGTTTAGCCAGCGAGCTACGAATAACATAAGCACAAAATCCAACAACTTTTTTCCTATTGTCAGCGTATCTATACCAATCAGCCATAGTCTCGAGAAACTTATTCATTTGGGCATTAGTATGAGCCTGTCCCGAGTAAAGCATAGGAGTGCACGGCAAGGGCTCAGGATCCTTATCACCCTTAACAAACTGAAGCCGCCTAAATTGCCTAATACATTGCTGCAAACTAGCAGTCACAGAAAGCAATGTTCCAACACCCTTTTCACTCACAATTTTGCCTCCACTAGCTGTGTAGCGAAGAGTAGGGTATATTACTCTGCGGCATATCATATGATCCAAGAATTGAATTCCCCTTGTAATGTGTTCAATCTCAACCTTGGAATTATCCAGCCTAAGCCCATACTTAGACTCACAAAAGTTGATCAATTCTTTTCGAATTCTCACTGCTTCTTCTCTAGGCCCCCTTATACCAATCAGGAAATGACCCCCATATCGAATGTAATCCATTTTCCTTGTCTTCTCCTTTCCACTCGAAGGAACAAACTCTGGCCAGGAAGGATTATGACAACCATCATCAATGGAGTTTTTCCATATAGAATCCAGCTTATTTGGCCTAAAGAACTCAACTATCTTCTCCTCCATCATCTGGTCCAACTCATTAAGGCACACATTAGCAAGCAATGGACTCAAGATACCACAACACCCATAATTGGGTACCTTTGCAGCCTCCTCGGGAGCAAAATCAAAGAAAGTTCTCAACCAATAAGGGTCAGGCTTGGGCTCATTCTCATTCAAAATCTTTTTCTTTGTCGATTTCCTTTTCTTCTTCCTAACCGATACTCCGCCATCATTATTCTCTCCTGATTGTAGGCTCCTAAAGGGTGTTGTAAGCGCATCCTTAAGCAAACTCAACACTGTTTTATCTTTAACCACCTTTTCCACGCACACCAATACAAAACTAACATCAATGTCCTCAAAAACCTCACTCAAATCACCTCTCAAAAACCACAGATACCCCGCGAAATTACTCCTTATAGTCCTAATCACCGTATGCGCATTCCTTCCAGGCCTAAAAGCATGAGACTTGCTCGAAAACCGGGCTTCGAAGAAGGGCTCCAGCACCATAAGCAGCACCTCCTGCACTACACGGTCTTGGAAACACGGGTCATCGGAATCAAGCATTGCCCTGAGCTTCCTGTTCGAAACAAGCTTCGTCAACGGTTTGTCGTTGGGGCTGCGCAGGACCTGATGTGCCCTGTCGTTCCATCGAAAGCGGCGGTGGACGACAGCGGTCCGGAGGGCAACGAGGGAGAGGAGAGTGTTGGAGTGGAGGGCATTGCGCGGAGGGAACGTGCCAGTCACGTGGGCACATGAGCGCTGGTACGCGAGGACCCATAGGTCGAGCTTGGAGATGAAGCCAGTGAGATTAGTGAAAGTATACCTAAGTGGTGAAGAGAAGGATTTGAGCCACAGAGAGGAGCATATCTCAACTGGATCTTCTTTAAGGAGAGAGTACGGATCTTGTTCAACAGAGATTGAACAAAGAGAGCGCAGGAGAGAAAGCGATTTGACGTAGGAAATGGAGGACGTAAGGTGTTTGATGTTTTTCCTCAGAGACATTTGTTGAATTTAGTGCTACGTCCTGAAAGCGAGAACTGTCCTCGTTGCTCCCAGCGACATCATCCCGTGGAGGGGGAATAGGCGAGGTCAAGCCAGGACTATCTCACCTATTGACTTGCGAGGTTCCTTTGGTACAAGGATGAAGGGTACGTCCGTCCGTGAAGATAATGAGTACCCAACAATATATATATATATATCATTGACTTCTATTTTTTTTAATAATTCAATTATTGATTAAATCTCTATATCTTTATATCTTTAGACTCTATTTTGGATGCTTTGCACACTTTTTTTATAATAAAAGAAATAGTATTTATTATATTTTTGGATAAAAATAATGATTAAAAAATTCAATTTATCCATAAAAATCTTGAATCGTCTTTTTTTTTCAATTTTCAAGTTTCATATTTGATTTACTTTAATAATTTTCTGTTAAAAACTAATTAATTTATTAATTAGTCGATTAATTTTCGTAAATTAATATATTCTTATAAATGAATTAATTTTCAATTAACATCCTCTTTTTTCAATTTAGATAAGAATTTTTTTTATAAAGGGGAGAAAAAATAAATTACAAAATGAATCAAGGAAAACTAATTCCCGACGTATCCTTAAAGAGGATAGAATAGCACCCACTTAATATAGTATTTAGATAAGTAAGCCCAAGATCAAACTGTTTCGCATAACTGGCCAGTCAGTCTACATAATGATTAATAAGAATTATTTTTTAATTATATTATAAATTTTTTAATTTTATTTAAATTTTTAGGAGTTATTTTATTTAATTTTTAGTCAGTCTTATAATATCTAATACCAATTTAACCTGTTATTGAGGGACAAAATCACATGATCAAGTTATTTTGTTTTTGCCATGTTCCATGCATAATACGGCGTCGTTTTAACATAATTTTAACTATAAAACGATATCGTATTATTCATATAATAAGGTAGTAACAGAATGATAGGATCAGAGGATCTCAGCCCGATTATGCAAGTGGGTGTCGTCGTGCTTCCTAACTTTTCTTTCTTTAAGTTTCAGGAGTATCGCAGATTAAGGTCAGAGTCTGGTCTATTCCTAATATAAATCATATATATTGGTACCAGTACTACTTGCAATTCCCATTTCGTGCATGGAGTACACGCTACGATAATGGAAAGGATCCGAGGAAACAATAGCCCTCCAAACGATGCAAAATCACATGATCCTTAATTTCAGTAAAATTCCGGACAATGGAGCACCAGATCATTATTGCATTTAATTTCTATAGAATTATTCTTGGAATAAATGTAATAAGAGTCAAAACGACTAACGAGACGATTTTGCTTGATCCTCTGATATATACAACGTTAAACTTGAAGATCAGGAATGGATATGGAGCTGAACAGGTGTTCTTTATTGTAAACTCATCGATTGTGTTTTGCAGAAAATGAAACTGATACTGGTACATACATGCATGCCAGTATAATTAAAAAGAATCAGCAGGATAGCTTCAAAGGAAGCCTTAACATGGGAAAAAGAAAAAATAAGCAGGCTCTACGGGTCTGCAATGGAGAGATCGCAGAAAGAGGTGGCTTGAGAGTTGGGATTGTAATTGTGACATGGGGATGAGCCAGAAGGAGGCACATACCCCTTTGGAAGCATGGCAGAGAAAGGCCTGTTCTTGATCATTTTCTTTCTCTTCTTCACCATCTTCCGCTTCTTCGTTCCGTTATTCTTGTTGGGTTGTTCTTTACGGTCCAGGAAGAAAGGTGTGGTGTTCTTGACGTAGAACACTTGACGAGACGGAGTGGGTTCTCCGGAGACAGGTTTGGCTTGGGACGAGAGAGAGCTAGTCGGAGATGAAGCTGCATGAAAGGAGGAGACGAGAAAGATCAAGATAAGGGCTAGAGAGGCTGAGAACAACCTGAACGCTTTCTTGAAACCCATGAGAGAGTCACAAAGTTAGGGTTTTGGAGCATTTGTACTGTGATGAAAGGAGCAGCGAGATTGATGAAATCGCCAATCCCAAAAGAGCTTATTGCTGCTTTTGAGAGAGACGACTGGGGACGTAGAAACGTAGATGTGCATTATATCCTCCGTCATATTTTCCATTTACCTGCTGAAATTTGAGAGATAAAATAAAAATAAAATAAAATAGACAAAAAATCCTAGCTCGCGTTATAACTAGACGGATATAGTTTTATCTTACAAGTACTCTTAATGACTGCAATTTATTAACCATAATGTTTAGTTATGAAAACCATAAAATGAAAGCAGTCGTTTTAGTTTTGTTGTTCCAACCTGTTTCAATCCATCTCATCAACATATTTATACGAGTCCTACATAAATATGTGGATAAAATAAATTAGAACGAGATTGAAATAGCTAAACTGGCACGGGTGATCATGTCCCGAAAAACCAATATCTTAAAAACCTAGATCGAAAGTTAACGAACTGTTTAGTTTCATTTATATTTTTCAATTGTGATTTTGAAATTTTATTTTTAAATAAAAATAAAATTATGTCTAATTGTTAATATCAATATAGTTGATTTTAAAATTTAAAATATCTTCAAAATATATAAACTTCAAATAAATTTTAGTTTAATAATTAAAATATATTTGAAATAAACTTTAATTTATAAATAAAATTATTTAT
>JANKOE010000002.1:63259369-63272999 GCA_026284465.1 Erythroxylum citrifolium | reverse complement strand
GTTATCGTTTTAATGTCACCATATGTTTCATAACCCAGAATAGCAAACTAAAGGAGAAGTGGCCTTGGTAGCTCCAGCCTTCAGTACAGATATAGACATGCAAGTTATTTGGTGAGAACAAACAGACACCTCTCTAAGTGCCCTTTTAAACCTCTGCGTGCAAGTGCCCTTTGACATTGACTTTGGGTCGCATTATCCCATCTCTATAAGTGTAAGGGCATCAGATACAAGTATCTGAAGTGCGCATTGGCCTGAGAATTTCAGTTGTACAAAATCAATAATAGTTTCACCAGAATGGTTTTAGGCTATCAGTGCACAAACCTAAACTTTGTCCTTTGGATAAGCTTCATTTGCAGTCTTCCTTTTGGTGAATCTCTTTGCATTATCCTGTGAAGGGACACTGACCACGAAATGTGGCAGGCGAATCTCACTTTCATCCAGGCCTGATCCTTTAAACACATGTATTTGAGAAGTAAGGATTCTCATTCTAATTTTACGTTCAACTATTTTCAAATGGCCAAAATCACTAATTTTATGGTGTCCAACCGTGTCGTTTTGGCTATTAGACAGAATTAAACAGTCTCTAAACTCGTATCCATTGGTTAAAACGACATCGTTTTAAGTATTAGACAGGATTAGATATCATAAAATTAAACAGAAAATCTGAACTCATATTTGAGCTACACTTCACATTCGAGTTTAACTCGCAAAGCAATCCACCAAATGGCATTACCAATTAGAATCCATGATGTCCGTTAAGACGATCATATAATTTTGCGAGAGTAGTCTAATTAGCATTCTTAAAGAAGATATGTACCATCGAACACCAAAGTCCAATGGTAAGGTGTTGGTCTTTGCTTAAGTAAGGTTGAGGGTTCGACCCCCGCTTGTGCATACAGCAGTGTTAAATACTCGATGATAGTACTTTGCCGCCCTTTGAGGTCCCACCTGACACGAGCGGGGAATAGTTTGGGTATAGTAAGGACTTAAAGATATCATTGACAGTTCGGGCCCACCTAGGATATCTCGTGGGTTAACCCAAAAAAAATGTTATAAGGTCTTTGAACACTACTATATAAACAATTACCTATTTTTTTATCATACTCAATTTACTAAAATTCAAGTTTAATATTTCTTTAGATGTCTTAACTCAAAACTTTTTAAATTGAGTTTACAATATTATGATGATCTTGACCTCGAGCTGAGTCAAAATTATTAATATGATCAAATTTTATAACTAAATGTACTTAACAAAAAAAATTATGAGGTTAGCTTTAATGTATCAAGCTTTGTTATAATTTTTAAAAATTAAGTGTACATATTATAACAACAACAACAATAACTTAGTAGAAATCTCACAATCACACAGGATTTAGAGAGAACCAATAGTGCGTAACCTTACTCCTAATTGTTGGATAATTTTGTCCTTTCCCATAAAGTTGAACAACATTTAATTACAACTTTGGTTTTTCAACAACTTATCAATTAAGTTACGTAATTTGATCCAGATAAAGATAATAAAATGGCTCAATAAATGATCTAAATCAATGGGTCAAAGTCCGTGTGAAAATTATATCTCAACCAGTATGGATCGGATCCATATCGGTCTTGTGATGGAGAAGTCTGATATGAATGCTATATATAAAGGTTAAGGTCTCATTCAGTTGCTTATATATCAATTGTAAGCATAAGAATTTTCTGACCCTTTAAGACAGCTTACGTTTTGAGAAAACTGTAGAAAGACCTTACCCGCGTTTCAGAAAGCAATTCTCGTGAAGGCGACAGTGGATTCGCGCTCATTTCGACTTTAGAAAGCTCGTTTGAAGTTACGAAAACCGAAATCAAGTATTTTCCGCATTTTTTCTTTTCCTGCCCTTTCACGTTCAAGCTGGAATACGTAACTAAGGTGTTGTTACGTATTACATGTGGTATCAGAGCACTGACGTGATCGGATGTTAAAAATGAAGATTTTTCAGTTTTCTCTCCATCAATTTTTTAGAGATTTAACTTCTGTTTCTCAGTTTTTTCTTACTTTGTATTGCATGAATGTAGTATACATGTGTTTAGCCTTGAGAAACGGGGTGAAAATGAGCCTGTGAGTGCGAAAAACTGACCCAAAACTCGTTAGAAATCGGCTTTTTCTAGTGAGGGTATGCCTCACTGTCGGGCAATACTGACAAGACGCTTGTCTGGTGTGTGTGACGCAAGCGCTAGCGTCGGCGTGCGCGACACATACCAAACATGTCCTTTGAGCGTCTAACACGAGCGTGTGCTCAACACATGCCCTCCATGACACACACGACTGATGTCAGTCGCTGATGCGTCCGTTGACGTTAGCCGTACAGAATTGATACAGTGTTTTTAAAAAAACACACAAAAATTTTAGATTTCCCGTAAAGGTGCCCCAGGGTGTTTTGGGTCAGTTTCCGAGTCCGAAAATTTCATAAAGTGAGTTTTTCCATTTTTCTGGATTTATTATATTAGTAATAAATTAAAGTTTAACTCTAGAAAAAAGGTATTAAAGTATTCTGAATCCGATTTCAAGTAAATTTTCATGCTTCGGACATCACATGAGGGAGATACTTCAAGTTTTTGTGTCTTGGGTCTTATGCTCAGTGTTCAAGATAGCATGATAGTGGCTTGGAAAAGGAATTAAGGCATTCTGAAGCCATTTTGTGAGAGAAATTTTGTGCAACAAACTTGCCATAAGGGAGATACATGAGGTTCTCATATCTCAAGTGGTCAGTTCAGTGTCCAGTGACGCACGATAGTCGCTCTAATGAGATTTTTCCTTTACAAAATTCTCAAATGAAGTTTTCAGAGAATGTCTTCAACATGAGTGTATGAAAATGAGACTGTGCATTTAGATTTTTGCATTTATTGATGTTACATTGCCACATACCATATGCCCTTAAAGAATGTGAGGATAACATAAAGATGTATCCCTTGTGTTTGTGGATTTTTTGAGTGCTAATGAGGATGTAGTCACCACAGCGGCCTTTCAAGTCAGTACTTTTAATTGTTATGTTTACACGCTAGAGGATGTCTCTGGTCTCATATTTGGTTATTCTGCTCACAAGTGTTGCCCTTATATAAGACTTGGAGATGTGCATAAAGGCATCGGGTAGAGGAAAGTCGTTAATTGAATGATCTATTCACCCACAGGTGGTAGTGTCATGAGAGTTGATGGTTTGTACTCTGATCGCATTTATGTGAAGGTCTGGTTGCATATATTATGTATTCAGCCCACAAGTGTTTTATAATATGTGTGACCGGATTTTCAGTAAAGGTACTATTTAATGGCTTTGAGTAGCATTGTTGTCCTACATTTGTGCTTATTTAAACATTATCATCTTGAAGTCACCTTTTCGGTCAACAAAATCAGTGTCACCATTGAAACTTTAACCGGTTTCAATATGAAGAAGTGGACAGAAGATGTATTGAATGCTATGGAGATAGCTGAGATTGATATGACCATATGAACGAATAGCTCATCTTCACCTACATCCATGAACTCGAGAGCTCATAAAGCAGCCCATGAAGCCTAGGATCGATCTAACAAATTATGTCTAATGACCATTAAGAGATCCATACTTGGCCATCTGCTAAGTGGACTTCCGGACACAGATATAGCAAAGGAATTTCTTGGTAATGTCTCCCAGAGGTACACAGTCCCACCTACTATTGAGAAAATGCCTTGATGAAAAAATTATTCTCTATGAGGTATACAAGAGGAGGGGGAGTAATGAAGTACATATCAAAAATGATTCATCTTCATAATAGACTGAAGATGCTGAACATTTCTCTTCCAAATGTCTTTATAATTCACCAGATTCTAAACACACTCATTTCAGAGTTTAGTAATCTAGTGATGACATATTATTCGCTGGATGAGGAATGAGACTTTAATGCTTTGATTGCCCATTACATTGCTGAGGAGGAGAAACTTAAGTTTGCTACTCCTATATCCCTCGAAGCAACTAAAGGGAAGGCAAAGATGAAACCCGCTAAGATCATACATAGAAAGAATAAATCTTCTCCATACGCTGATGCTGGTCAATCCAGTGCTGGTAAAGGTCCGCATGACATAAAGAAACCAGCAATATAAGGCTTAGAAAGACTGAGACCATCAGGTAACTCCTTGGCTTATCAATTTATGAATTTAATTTGTGATAGTCAGATTAAGTATTTTGTGGCTATATAGTAGAACATCTTATCACGATGCTTCCACGACACAGGGGTTCATATCCAGGATAAAGCCAAATAAAGGGAATGAGAAACTGTTGGTTCACAACAATGAAGAAGTAGAAGTAATATCTATGGGGAATGTATGTATTGAACCTTGTAGTAAGGTTCATTTGGAAACACATTTTATATGTGATCTTTTAATCAATTTTGGGCAAAGAGGGTTAACGTTTTGTATTTAATGCTTCTGTTGTACAGCTGTTGTTTAATGCAAAACATAATGGTATAACTTTCTTATCATATGGTTTGTATAGAATGTGTCTTACCCCGAATTATTGGATATATACTTCTTTGTATCTTGCAAACAAGTTATGAAATGAAGAACCCTAATGAATGAGAAGTCATACATGGTGTGGCATAAATGTTTAAGCCACATTTCCAGAGCTAGGGTTGAGAGATTGATCAAGAAAAGCATTTCTCAATTCTAGATTATGATGATATGGGAACATGTGCTGATTGTTGTAGGGGTAAGTTGACCAATAAAGATATTGAAGTCAACTCATGCTTTTGACTTGTTGAGTCTGATACATAAAGATATCGGTAGACCTTATACAGTTGCATTGTGCAATTCTAAATGTATTTAGACGTTTGTTGATAATTATTGCCATTATAGTTATGTGTTCTTGCTTAAAAACTGAATGTTGAGAATCAATTAAGAAAATTCATCAAGATAGTCAGATTTGACAATGGAGGAGAATATCATGACAAACATAGTGTTTTAGGAATTTAAAAGGCTTGTTTGCTAGATATATGGAATCAGTTGGAATAGTGACTTAATTCACTATATTGAGTAATTCTGAGCAAAATGATATGTTGTCGAAAGGCATAACTGCACCCTAAAGTACTTGAAGAAGTCGATGGAAAACATGGCTATTCTACCTGATTATCTAGAAGTTTGGAAACTCAGCCTTGCACACATTCATGTATGAGGCTACCCTAAGGTAATATAATCCTTATAAAGAAAGATTGCATGCTCATTCCACTCACTGCTATTTAGTAAGATATCTCGACCATTTTAAGGCTATAGTTTTTACTGTGTAGAAGGTGAGACTAAAATAGTGGAATCACAAACAGCTAAGTTTCTGGAATACAATGCCTATGATGATGGTGGGCTCTTTGACCCTTTGGGTGATAGCAAGGTGGATACGACAGTTATCATGTACTCGCTACTCATACAATTAGATCCAGTAGATCTACCATACTTGTATAGAAACATAAATCCATACCTGTAGACATAGTGATTCCTGGGGGTATAAGATCTAATGTAGTTACGTAAATCCACTAGAGTGAGATGACCTGTTATCTCATCTGATTACATAGTCTATCAAGTGTGCAGGACTATGATATTAGAGATGTTTCGAATCTAGTTAGTTTTATAGGAGTTGTTTCTAGACCCAATGCAGATTTGTGGTGAGATGTAATGACTGATGAGATGCAAGTCAAGGAGCATAGTAAGGTTTGGGAGCCAGTTGATTTGCAGCGGAACTGCAAACTCGTCAGTTGTAAATGAATTTTTGGACCTAAAGGATTGCAAGATAGAGTTCAGCGGTTTATGGGCTCGCTCAGTTGCCTAATGGTTCACTCAGGGAAAAAGGTTAACTTTATATTACCTTTTCTCTCGTATCCTCGCAAGGATACATTTTGAGTGATTAAGGAAATTGTAGCTCATGATGATATAGAGTTACATCAGATAACTATCAAAACCACTTTCTTGAATAAAGACCTTTATGAAGTGGTCTATATGGTACAACCTAAAGGATTCAGCAACCAGATAGAACTGACATGGTTTGCACGTTATGCAGATCAATATATGACTTACATCAAACCTCCCGAAAATGATACCTTACATTTTATGAGGTTGTGACCTCTTTTGGCTTCATGGAAAACAAAGTTAAAAAGATGCTTGTACTATAAAGTTAGGGGTAGCAAGGCCATCTTCCTATTACTGCATGTGGAAGATACATTGCTCACGTCAAATGTCTTGGCCACGTTGCATAAGTTTAAGCAATTTTTGGCTAAACATTACAGAAAGGAAATTGGTGAAGCATCTTTTTTCTTAGGTATTCAGATTCACCAGAACAGGTCTCTACACTCATTAGGCCTCTCACAAAGTGCATACATTGAGTATGTGTTATAGAGGTTTAATACAGTTAACTGTAAACCTGTCGCATTACCTATCTCTCATAGTGAGAGATAATCTTTGGCTCAACATCCAAAGAATAAAGTAATGAGTGAGGCTATGAAGAATGTTCCATATACTAGTACGATATAGCCTAATGCATGCTTAAGTATGTATTAGGCGGGACATTGCATCTACTGTTAGACTGTTTGGTCAATATCTGGTTAACCCAGGTATAAATCATTGGAATATAGTCAAGCAAATGTTGAGATACTTAAAGGGAATCAAGGATTATATGTTGACATGTAGAAAAGTCAACAGAGTAAACCTCGTAGGGAATTCAGATTCAGATTTTAGCCATGTGTCCAGATGATCGATAGTCCACTTAAGGTTACATACAGATGGTACAATGTTGTGGAAGTGTGTCAAGTAGATACGGGTAACTTCCTAGACTATGCATGCAGCATGCATACTATAGGGCTGCTTCACAAACGGTTTAGCTCAGAAATTTAATTTCTAAGTTGTCTATGTTTGATTCAATGGCTAGACCCCTGTACTATGGTAATCTTCTTACTGTGTTGTTTAATAACAACAAAGAATATCACAGGGTCTTAGCATTTAAAAGTCAATTATTTGGTCATAAAGGCGTTGATACAAAAAGGTGATATTAAAGTTTGGAACATTTAAAGACTGAAGAAATGATAGTCTATCATTTAACTAAAGGACTTCACTCACTTATGTTTGTAACACAGTTGTATAATATGGGTGTTTTGAGGTACTTATACATTGTTAGTTAATGGATTGTTATATTTGCTTCATGTACATTTATACATTTTGATATATTATGACGGTATGATGGTTCATCAATAAAGATGATCATCGTTTATTCTCAGTAATACATGTTATCGTATATTGTCATAATACATATAAAAGTCTTAAGATTTGTGTCGATCTTAAGCATTTAAATATTATTGGGCATATATATAGATTGACCTTGAGCCTATGTCATCTAGACGCATATTGTTTTATACAGATATCCATGAAGTTTGACATGACGTAGGGGATATAAATTTTTAATTCCATAAAGGTTCTCTAATGCAGTTTAGTATTCAGTTGGAGAACATAAAAGTTTTCTATAATATAGTTTAGCATTTGGTTAGAGGAAACAAGTTTTCTCTAATATTGTTTAGCATTCGGTGGGAGAAAACAAGACGTCTCTAATGTAGTTTAACATAAAGTTGGAGAAATCTAGATCTACAAATGAAGATGATATAATTTAGATTATAAAGGTATCATCCTAGTTTGTCGCACTCTATCTCCCCATTCATGTTAATTAGTGAGGTATTAGGTATACGTGATTGTATTGGATCTGTGTGGCACATGGCACATGCATTTGATACTTTTTGGTATCGAAAGCCTTGCAGGACGGAATGATGGACTTTCGTTATCTTTGGATCAAATGTTTTGTTTTTAAACCTAGTCAACTAATTCAGTAGTGTGGCTTAATCGAGTTTTTAAATTATTTTTAAACTTGAGTCAAAACTGCAATTAATGCTTGTCCAATGGGTAGAATGTTGAACAATTTTGTCCTTTCCCATAAAATTGGATAACATTTAATTGCATTTTTTTCAATAACTTACCAGTTAAGTACGTAATTTAATCCAGATAAAGATAATAAAGTGACCCAATAAATGATCTAAATCAATGGATCGAAGTCCGTGTGAAAAATGGATCACAATCAGTGTAAACCGGACCTATATGGGTCTTGCGATAGGAAAGCCCGATATAGATGCTATATATAAAAGTTAAGGTCTCCGGCAGTTACTTATATATCAATCGTAAGCATAAGGATTATCTGGCTCGTGGCGAAAGTTTACATTGATAAAATTGTAGAAAGACCTTACCCGCGTCCCAGAAAGTAATTCTCATGAAGACGGCTATAGATTCGCATTCGTTTCGATTTCGAAAAGCTCATTTGAAGTTACGGAGACCGAAATCAAGTATTTTCTACATTTATTCGTTTCTTGCTCTTTTACGTTCAATTCAGAATACGTAATTAAAGTACCGTTACGTATTATACTAACTAATAGAGAGGTTGTTTCTTAAGTATATGCGCTCAAGCACGTGTTTATATATATACACTAAGTATCAAAGTTAGGTCTGAAAATAATTAGAATGCTTGGTGGTGCAAGTGACTTCCTCGTTGCCATTAAAATCCGTGAAAATAGGCATAGTCAGTGTCAAGAATGCGACAGCACTTAGCAATGGTGTGTCGGCAACTTGGTGTGTGAGGGCTCGCTAAGCAAGCAAAGAGAGACTGCAGGAGCAAAAGACTTGTGAATGCAATGATCATGCATTAGAATGCGATGCTATTGCAGAGCAATTCAATCTATCACAAGCACAGATACAGGACTGGTTGCAAGTCTAATGGAGCGCAAGTTGTCACCTTTCGCTAATCAAACATGCAAGGTGAAGAGAGAGTATAATCCCACGTGAGAAATGACTGCAGAATAAGCTCGTATCAAACTAGATAAGCACAAATAGATCTTTCTATGTAACATCAATTATCATGTTTCATTCCTTTTCTTTTAGCTTCTCTGTGTTCATTTCGCTTGATTCATGCCTTGCAACTAATTGATTACTCATACATTTATACATTCTTTATTTCATATTTATTTAATCAATTTATAAAATAAAATATATGAGATAAATATTTTTTTTTAATAAATATTTATTAAAATATTATATTAGGTTAGTTTGCTGTTTGGTTTAAGTACTCTTCATTTTTAATCATCGTCAAGAAGTAAAGGAAATAGTTGCGAGTGGAATGATATTCTGATATCTTTAAAGAGTGGTCAGAGTTAGTGAAATAAAGAAGTATGAGGTTAAAAAATCATGTGTTTAAATTTTTTATTTACGTTTTTTTAATTGAGCTTGTCGTATAAGTACTTGATTGACGTGATTTAAACTATTGTGTCAATTCAAAAATTTATTCGGTGTGCATATAAAAGATAACGACCGTAAGTTCTTCCGTTTTGAAAAAAAAACGATTGATCTTCTACCAACCGGAAAGAAAGGGAATAATCCTGAAGACATCCTGTCATCAATCAGCTTATCCATAAGCCCAGAAACGAATGAGCACAGGGCATTGGGACTACGTGGAATACACGATTTGAAGGTGCAGATTTGAATTGATCCAAAAACACTTTTTTTCAGGAACATGATATGCATACTTTGGAGGACCATATTCATGCATTGTTTCTTTTGTGGGTACGAATCCAAGCGAGGGAAGCTAAGGATACACGTACACCAATCGTCAGTCAACTGATCGAAATAACGACTGCTTCAGAAGACGATTCATGGAGACATTTAATTGCAGGTATCCTGGACTGGATTAACTTATCTTACTCTGCTGAAAAACAATTTGTGCTGCTACTATTGACCGCTCTCGTGTTTAGCTCAGAAGAGAATGGTAAACGACAACAGTGAAAAGGAAAAACTGATTTATATATCCTACCAAATCATCCACCTAACAACTACTGATGGCTTAATGGAAGACTTCAAACCTCTTTTCTACCGGATAAATCTTTCCTTGACATGGCTACTATATCAGGGTAATTTGAGCAACTTCCACATCCACCATCAAATTTCATTCTTGAAATTTTGTGAATAAGTTGTAATTATCCTTCTAACCACAATTAACAGGGAATGTGTTCCAACCCATAAATTTTGATATATGCAAGCTACAACATCCAGTGATCAGAAACTACAAGGTGACAGAAACAAAAGTTTCATCAAACATATTGTAGTGGCAATTACAACTGGCCGAGGGAACACATTGAAAAAGAAGAACTAAGCCTTCGCTTTTCCAGTCTGAAGAGATTGAATCCGCTGTTGTAACTTTAAGACCTGTGGAAATGACAAGATTATTGGAAAACATTACCAACTATCAACCTAATAGTCTACTGAGTACGGATAGTAAGGCAATAGCCACAAACAACAATGAACAGCACAGTTGAATTTTGGACTCAAACTAATCCCTCACTATTATCGTATTGAAAAGTCCTAGGAAATGCATTGTTCCAACTTCAACAGAAAATGCCCATTAATCCCTTCATGTGCAAGTGAAACAGACATAGGAAGAGAAACTAAAAATTTCGGAGATAAAGCCAATTAAGTCAAAATGAATGAGTGGATCAGGACCAATTCACGATAAAACCGTTTATATTGAAACCGAGTTCTCCGATAAGAGTTCAGCTTGAATTGAAATTGCGGAACTAAATAAGACAAGGTTAATGAAGGCTAAGAAAATGGTGCTCAATATATGGCATAGTGATACATAGCATGCTTTACAGGTTAAGGTCAGGATCTGATAAGAAAATGGTGCTCAATATATGGCATAGTGATATGTAGCATTCTTTACAGGTTAAGGTCAGGATCTGTAATTTAGAACGGATGTTGAAAGAAAATGAAGGTATTCACTGTTAGAAAGTTTTTGATTTTGAAGACAATGAAAATAACTATGAATGTATTGAATAATGTATTCCCTAGAACTTACTAATACAATATCAAAGAACTAACAACAAAGTGAAGCAGTGAAGTGGAATTTAATCTATTATCCTAATATGTGATAATTTGAAATGTGCAAATATTTACTCATACAGCTAGTGGTCGAAAGCACAAGCCTTGTTTCAAAAGTGGTCCCAGCAGATAATATGGTATATCATATCCATCCAACACGATTTCTGTTAAATGTTTAGCCTACTTTGCAAAGTTACACCAATTTCACATACTTCACACTCCATGTAAATTGCTAAACAAGTAACTTGAACCCCCACTCATTGGAACCAATAATTCAAGTTTTAATCCTCAATTTTTGACACAGCTGAGGGTGTTTTCTTGTTTGAATGGTAAGAGTATGGTCACAGAGTTGGCAAACCACTGTCACAATTAAGACAAGCTACATAGCTACTGGATGGTCAAGAAGTAGAATCCAAATATTATTATATCAACACAATAGTAAGCTCTCTTATGCAGATCATGCATTATCCTAGTGATATTCAGAATGAGTGAATAAAAACAAGGCAGAGGAATCATTAGACCAGAGTCCAGAACATTACTGCATCTCTCTTGCTATTTTGCTTCTCTTCCAGGTCTCGAACGGTTGCATCAAGACGCTTCCTACAGTGTATCAAAATGGATCTAAAGTCAAGGAAAAGAAACAATGACATACAACATACCATGACAGCATATATCACCTATGGAACCAAGAAAAACTTGCACAATCTACAGTTACCAACATAAACACCTAATTTAACATTTAAACACAAATAAACGACCCAAATCAAAGGGAAACACAAAACAAAATCTTTAGTCCATAAAATTTGGTCCACTCTATAAGTTTAGGAAAACAAGAACAAATCTGCAACTAAATTGTTAGAGAACATACAATTCAGCAGAGATGTAGTCAATTCTCTTCCGGACGTTGGCATTAGCCTCGGCCAAGTCCTGCTTGACGAGCACCGGACCTATCAACTTGTAAACATTTGCACCTTCACTCAATAAATCCAACTCCTACTACCAGTAAAACCCAATCAATGAATCAGATACTTTTCAGAAAAACAATAACTAAAAAAAAACTAGAGAGACAGGAACCTTGAGGACGAGCTCGTTCTCCCCGAGCTGGATGGTGTACTTTTTCCTCACTTGGTGGTTTTTTGCTATATCTGCGTGCAAAAAGAAATATTCAACAAGAAGAACAAGAATGAGAAAAAAATCAGTGATTGAAACTCATACCTTTCTGTAGTTTGCTTAGATCATTGGCTTTATTCTCTAGATCGCGTTGGAGTTCCCGTATTGTCGTAGACGACGCCATGTCTGTTCGCCCTCCGCTCTGTAAGTTTTAGCCGACTAGTCGGTTTAATTAGGGTGCACAGAGTTTGGACCTTACTTGTTTGGTCGGCCCAAATCTGTAGTCGTCAAAGTCCAACACTAAGTCAAGTCAATTCAAATTTGTGCACTTGCATTTGAAGAAGTTATAAGAAGCTGAAGAGGTGGAGGATACTTATAGTGAGAAAAAGTATCTGGTGACCATGATGGATATTGTCGGAATAAAGTGGATAAACTAAAACATTGGTAAGAGTAGCATCTGTCTGTAGGATACGTTGTCTTTGATCAGGAATCTTTAAAGGTGGAGGATCTTGACAAATCTACTTTAGATACTTGACAACCTTGGTTTGTTCCGCTGTTTAAGGTAGTAAATTCTTTTTCAAAAGTTTAGATAAGCTTAAAGTATAAGCTGCCACGTGTGACATGAACTCATGGATATAGTTGACAATCTCAAGGAATTGTTGTATCTGTTTGATCGTTAGATGTTCATCAAGAAAATGTTCTTTGATAATCCATCAACATCGTTTACAGACAGTCTCAATTAGACGACAATCTACTCATTGCTTCTTCATCCTTCATCGTTCAAATAGAGAAACACATACTAGTGTTCTTTACATAAAATATTGTGTCTAATTTTATCATACATCTTTATATTGGCCACAACATCAGGACAATGTGCTTCAATCGTTGCGAGATTTTCTTAAAGAGATTAATCACTTTCCAGACACACTAGTTCTTTCTACTTCTATTGGACCATATTCTGGTGAATTTATTCCTGGTAAACCAGAAACACCAGAGTTGATTGTTTAAATCCAATAAATCAATAATCAACTTGCATTAAATATAAAATCAAAACACAAAGCCTATCTTAAACTTAATCTCACCTAAGCCACTAAATAAATTTAGTTAATAGAAACAGAAAACATAGCCAAAAATTCAGTAGAAGAATAATTCATTGTATATCCCCTTTTCTCCAATACAATTCATAGATATTTGAATAGAGATGTGGTCTTTATCGGATCTTTAATTTAATCTCTACCTCTCTGTCTGCTTTAAAGTTAAAAAAAGTATTTTAAGCTCGAACTCTCTTTGATTGCCTTCCTTAATTGCCTTTTATGCTTCAAAGCTAGCTTTGTATTGGACACGATAAACCATACCGTTGTACACAATAATCGTATCACTTAAAATCACTTCAAACTTAACAATCACACAAAAATAGGGTTTATAAAGCTTACACGAACAATGGACATAGTCATGTCCATCACCGCTTCGGCATGTCTACCTTAACACAGGAGAAAACTGTAAGTGATAAGTCGACTTGTATATTGTGTAAGTCGACTTACACGCATTCAGCCCCGACAAGTCGCCTTGTACAAG
>JANKOE010000002.1:63215140-63243271 GCA_026284465.1 Erythroxylum citrifolium | reverse complement strand
CACAATTTTAATTTAATTTATAAAATTAATTTAATAATTATTAATAAATATAATTAAATTTAAAATATATTTTAAAATTATATAAAATTCAAATAATTTTGATTTAATAATAAAAAATATATAAAATAAATATTAGTTTATAAATAATAAAATTTAAATTATTTATTTTAAAAAATAAAATATTTTATTAATAGTATATTAATAAACATTTAAATAAAATTAAAAAAAAATAATTTATTTTAAAGATCTATTTAATTAATAATTATTATTAGTAATAAAAATATTTATATTATTTTAAAAATAAAATTAAAATTTTTTGAAGTAAATAAAATTACTAATTAAATTTTTTTTGAAAAAAAGCAAAAGGAGAGGTAGGAGGGAGGGAGGAAGATTTTATAAATTTTACAAAAAAGTATTTCTATTTTTAAAAATTTTCAATACTAGCCAATATTTAGTCGAACAGGCTGATACCAAATGATATTTAAATTTAATACGATCAACCTTTGTTTCGTACTAATTTTGATTTGATACTAGTCGATAAGAAACGGTATTCATATCTTTGATCCGAGCTTGGGTTATGTTTTAAGTGACAAGATTAGATCCTCTATTTTAATTAATCAATTTTTACTCTATTTTATTAAATCTCATATATAGATTTACTTAAATGTATGGATAACATTAAGCTACATATTAGCGGAGTTACAGCCCTAAGCGGGTATGTATTGTTTGTCTGCATGAGATAAACCGAAATTATTCTATTTTTTTTCTTACTCCATGCACCAAACATGTTGAAAGAGACAGAACTGTCCTTTGATGTCTCTAATAAGTATATCCAACTGCAAAACGTCACCGTATATATGTATGCGAACTGTATTTAAAATGAAACATGGTATGACGTTGTCGTTTATGGAGACTAGCTGTCGTCGAAGCCAAAAGGCGTAATGAAACTTGGAACCGTTTACTGTAGTGTCCCTATAAAAAGGAACGGGAGAAGGCCAGAGGACGGGACAGGAGGTCTTTCCATTTCTCTCTTTTCTCCTCCTCCTCCTCCTCCTCCTCCGCCTCGGCATGGACGGAGAAACAGGGCCCACCGACGTCCCCCGAGACACATCGTCGCCGCCGCCTCAGGTCATACCGGTCGGAACACCTGAAGGCTCCTTCGCTGAGATTCACGCTTCCAGGTCTGATGAAGACTACGACCACGACGAGGATCCCGATCACGGTCATGTTCAAACTCAGGATCTCAAGCAGAGAATCATCAAGCAGGTGATTTTTCAAGATTCTGTTATGTGTTTTGCGGGCCCTTTCATTTATTTATTTGAAACTGTTGAAGGTCCTTATATTTGATCTTGGTGAGTGCTATATGGAAGCTGTTTGCTGATGTCGCAGGTTGAGTATTACTTCAGCGATGAAAATTTGGCCACCGACAAACACCTGATAAGCTGGATTAAGAAGCACAAGGAAGGCTTTGGTAAGTACTTTTTTCTTTCTTTCTTTTCTATTTCTTGATTATTTATAACTGAGCAGAGGATACCGGCCTGTGTATAAGGTTTTGACTGGCTATTTTTCTTATGATGCGCGTGCTGCATTTTAGTGTCTAGGAATTGCCGTTTTCAAAATAGAATCTTCACCCAAGAAAGGGGCTAATTCAGTGATTTGAAAACTGGAAGTGACTATAATCAATGTTTTTCTTCCACTTATGCTTACATTATGAACTGACCTCCTTAAAGTGGAATAGGTGTGATCATACAACAGTCCTATAACCTGATTCGTACATTTTGTTTGGTCCTCTGTCAAATATAGACTGGATAATCCTGAAATAAGTTACTACTGCCTGATAAAACCCTTCTTTTTCATCCATTTTCCGTGATCAATTTGTTTATTAAAAGAATTTGTTTCCTTTAAAGACCATTGGAAGTTTAAGAATAGAGATGTGGAAGATGAAGAATTGAAACAGGTACTTCTGAGAGATGGCTTGGCCCGGATGTTTTCCTGGTGCAGCCTGTTTTTGTTGTGCCGAACATCAGGGCTTGATCTTCATGATTAGCAGCTATATTCCGTCTGATTCCATCTCTATTAACAGTTATCACTTATTACTGTATTTTGAGGCTTCTAAGTGAGTTCTAAAACAGTCTTAATATCCAAAAATGTTGAAAACGTCATTGTTCTTCCCAAACAACTTTACAATTATGAGCTTTCCATGGATGTTGCTAATTGTTTACTTCTGATCTGTGTTTCCCTTTTTCTTTATGGTTTATGTTCATTTATTTTTATATTCATAAATTTTTATATTCACAAAGATGAATTTAAAACTGATAACAAGCTTCTGTTTTGTCTCCCATTGATGCACTTCCCTAGCTTCTTCTGAAAGATCAATATTTTGAAGTTTGAACCATCTTTCCTCTTGCCTATCTAAACAAACTATGCTCCTTGCCCTGGTTTACGGTTCCTAAGAGGCTTCGTAACCATGTGGAGCAGCTTCTTCATAGAACAGATGGTTATTTTCCATACAACTATGCACACTTCTTTGAAACCCAGGCATGCTTTTGACATTTATCAATGGTCTTAAACAGAGATATTTAGTTTTGTGATGATTGTAGAGGATGCAGAATTGGTACCCTCGGTTGTTTTCTCATGGTCCATAGTCAGAGCTTCTAGTAAATGGTTTCTTCCCAACATTTATAATAATCAATAATATAACATCAATATATTCACACGCTCAGCATGCTCTTTTTCTGAGTTTGCTTGAAGAATGCAAACCATGGAAAGTTTCTCTGCACCTTTGTAAACTATTATTCTAGTGATTACTTCTAATTTCAAATCCTACCCAACTTGTATCATGTGAATTGCTTATGTTTTGAATTCACTTCATGTATTTCTTGCAGTTCCTATTTCAATTATTGCTTCCTTTAGGAAAATGAAAAAGCTCACCAGAGACATTACAACTACTGTGGATGCACTTAGGGATTCTTCTTTTCTGGTAAAAAGCCCACTCAACATCTTTTCCATTATGACATTCCACATTAGTTGAACTATGCAACATCAATTCTGGTGTTCTGTTCATCGGGCGAAAAATAGAGTCATAGTCATCTCCCGTTGATTTATAGGTTGTAAGCTCAGATGGAAAGAAGGTGAAACGTCTTCATCCTTTTCCTTTGAATGAGGTTAAAGATCCAAAGGTATTTCAATTCAGGTGTCTTAATATATCTTTTTTCTCTTTTTGGTATGTAACGTTGGAAACCTTTTAACCTGCAACATGTGGGCCAGTTTTGCACTGTTCTGGTAGAGAATCTTCCAAACAATCACTCAGAAGATGATATCCAGAAAATATTTGGTGGAGCTGGAAAGTATGCTTTTTAACATATTCTATGTTTTCCTAATGCATTGCTGGTTTGATCATCATTTTTTGTTTTCTAAACATTGCAGGATACAGAAAATCTCCATCCATGACCCGCATGCTGTGGAAGAGTCAAAAAAAGGAAGCAAATCGGATATTCTGATCAGTAACAAGGCATGCATGTTAATATCCTATCTGTTGAGAATTTGCATTTTCTAGCTTTTTATTGTTATCTATAATCATGTTTTTTTCACTATGGGGTAACTACTTTACTATTTTCCCAATTTCCATTCTGTTAATTTTTTGTTGGCCTATGCTTGGACAACTGCATCTTCTAAATGAAATGGTGTCTGCGTTTTTTTTGCTTCTATAGCATTATAGATGGAATATGTAATGGTGCATTCATGATATTCTACATGTAGGAAAACATTAATTTTGTGCTTTTCAACTGTCACTTTAGTATTTTAGTTGAAAAATATGCCTCTTCTATATGAAAGAGTACTAGAAATATGCTAGTGATGTTATAAAATTACTTGTACCTGATTTCAACCTGCTTTATTATCACATATTCGTATTTGAACACCTTCAACTAGAATGTTACATGAAATTGCTTTCAATTTGAGCCAAGGTGTTTTTCGTTTCTTTTTTTGTATTCATTTTCTGTAAGCAAGCATTTTGTTTTAGGAACATTATGTTGTGAATGAAAAAACTTTAATTCTACTTCTGTAAGCTTGTCTCTGGGCGAAATTGTTTTTTTTAAAAACATCCCTCTTCAATTCTTTGGTTTCCGGAATGTAGGTGCATGCAATAGTGGAGTATGATTCTGTGGAGGCTGCTGAAAGATCTGTGAGTCTCAGATTAGAATAAAAGTTCTTTTTATGGATTTGTAATGACTGGTTAATGAATTCAATTCATCACTTCTTCTGGAATTTGGAGCAGGTTGCTACTTTGAACAATGAACAGGATTGGAGAAATGGCATGAGGGTCAAGTTACTTTCGCGAATGGTGAGTGGTCGCTTTTTGTAGTCTATAGTCGATTATATTAAGGTTTGATGTTGCTCTTCTGGATTTAGGGGAAATATGGAACGAGAAAACAATCTTGGAGAGATCATGACTCTGAAAAGAATGGCGCTGGCCATGTATCAAGTCAGACTGGAGATGAGGTCAATCATAACTTCAGTGAGCATCCCAATGAGGCTTCTGAGGAAGAGGTAAGCATTTAGTTGGAGCCTTTATCAGTTCACGTGTTAAAACATTTTAGGTTCTGTATCCTGTGGGTTTAAACTAGGATCATGTGAGTAACCGTATGTGGGCTGATGTTTGAGGTTGTTCTTGAGTCATGACTGTTTTTGCGTTGGTTCAGTGATCTAAAGTCAAGTTGATAATGCTAGCCAAATTATCAAACAAACTCGGATTTGCTCTAGGTTCTGAATGGTATTATAGTATATATACATGGAGTAACTCCCACTATAGCAGTAAAAGTAGGACGTGTTGGCGGATCAACTCATCAAGTTCCTTAGGATTCAGACGAGAAAAAGCTCTTGCCAATCGTCGGTTATTAGGGGCGGGAGCATGTGGAAAACTATTTAGAATTGAGGATGGTAGTTTGTTTTTATTCATTTGCAAAATGGAGCTAGAATAGTAAGAATTGTTTGCGATGCAGACCGTGTGAAATCATTACCATCTTTGTCTGAGTTCATTTATGTTGTCTGTGCCGACTATACATCAGACAGTGGATCACTTATCAAAGGAGAAAAAAGGTCAACAAGGTCGAAATCGGAGAACAAGAAAGAACAAGCATCATCCCACTAATGGGATGGGTAATTCACTTGCCGTTTCTTCTGGATTTCATTTCTATTGTTGTTTAGCGTTTGTTAATATTAATTTTCCCAGGACATGGAACTACTCATACCGTTGAGCCATCAAAGCCGCCCCCGGGCCCTAAAATGCCTGATGGAACCAGAGGATTCACCATGGGACGAGGTCGGCCTCCGTTACCAAACTAAAGTCAGCCAGTGATCTGACTACACGTGTAAAAATTATATATGTTTGATTGAATTCTGCTTGCAATCCAGGGTATCCAAGTGAGGGGTCTGATTTAAGGGGTATTGTATGAAACATGATAGCTTCTTTTGACTTCCTTTTGCTGTGGTGTTACTGTTTTGCTTTGAAAATGATGATTTCAAAAGGAGTATCTTTCCGAGTCATGAATTAGCACAATGATTTCCTTTACTCCAAGGGTAAAGCAATTTGCAAAAGGAAAAGGAAGATGCAATTATTGTTTGCAAAGCAAGTGGTTATGGAAAAGAGAAGGCAACTATAGGGAGAGAGTAAGGTCTTTAAAATTAGACACCAAGATTTAAATCAAAGAGATGAGAGTAATCAAGGAAGAATCTAAGTAACTACATAAAGAATGCTGGGTACGTTATGACTCCTTAGATTTCGGTAAAGCGGGGAGTCTTTTATACTTTTTTTTTTCTGAAACAAAGTCAATATTAACAGCATTAATCAGATAGTTAGGGGGAAATCTCAACTACAACGGCTAACATATAAATGTGAGACTCTTTTTAAATTATGAGCCTCAACATTGGCTTGCCTACAAATCCAACCGATCTTGATATGAGGTCTGGCGTGTAATAATTGCTTATATTCCAAAATGACTACCAAATTCAGTTCAAGAATCATGAGAATTATTCATAGCAGAAACTACAATTTGGGCATCCAAGTAAAAAGTCCCTCTACCCTGATAAGGTAAAGAAAGGACTAAAAAGTTCTTGGTCATCAAAGGGCTTGATCCTTCTATATCCAAAGGAATTATAAGAAATTTTCTATTAATTCCTAAATTTATTTACCTAAATTTCTTCAAAACAAAAAGAAAATGTCTTAATAAATTTATTTGATCCAAAATTAAGAAAAAGTATAAATAAATACCAATTAAAGAAATTATTCATTAATTAGACTAATTAAGATTTAAAAAGAATAAAAATAAAAATAATAAAAGAAAAAAACTAAACCTAAAAATGATGCAAATTGAACGCTGCAAATCGAATATGATAAAGATTAAAAAAAAGATTGAAATAAATTGCATGCAATTGCATATAAGTGTATTTAATTTAAAATTGATCATACAAAATTATATAAGATAAAAATAAAATAAAAAGAATGTAAAGAATAGGAAAAATTAACTATTAATAATAGGAACAAATTTTTTTATAAGTCATAATATTTATTATTATAAAATAAAAATAAAAATAAAATATTTGATACGATTTACCTTAAAAAATATAAAATTTTCTCGGGTCGAGATGTCAATGGGTAAGGTAGAGGCTGGCCCCATTCAGGCACGTCCAAGCTAGACTTGGGCCGACCCCTACTCTCTCAAGCCCAAGCTCGAGCCCGAGTTTGTGAGGCCCGAATTATTATTATTTTTAAAATATAAAAACAATGTTGTTTTGTCGTGACAATTCAAGCCTCAGGTCAAACCAGTTGGGTCTCGACCCTTTTGCCATCCCTCGTCAGGCTGATCGAGTTCGAGCCTTTTTGCCATCTCTACGAGGGTTTAGAACGAGAGCCTCATCTTCAATTCATTTTGGGCCTCTTCTTTTACTTACTTGAAATATTTATTTTTTCTATTTAAATATGTTAGCCCAATGTAAAACCCTAGTCGTCCTCTACATATAACAATAGGTGACAAGCAGATCCAGCACTTCGTTTAGTAGGGTTTTCATATTCTAATAGCAAACACCCAGCTGATACCATCCTTCTTTCTTGCTCTCTCGCTTCCGCAGCCATGGTAACTCTATCTACATCTCTTATTACTATTAATCCTTTTTTTCATGCTAGAATTTTCCTCTCATTGACGTTAGATTATGTGTGAGAGGTTCCGCTTTCTCGAAATTCGCTATAACTTGCTGCTTATTAGGTATGGGAATGCTAGCTTTCTACATCTTTGCCTTGTGGTTAATGGTGATGGTTTTGAGTTTATGTGGTCATATTGGATTGCTGAAGATATATCTTGTGCCTTTTTGAGGTTTGTTATCCAAAAGTAGTATTGGTTGTTGACTTGGTCATTCTTGGATTTGTTGCTCGTGATCTCTAGTCGAGAAGAAAGGTTAGAGAACCAAAGGAAGAAAATGTGACTCTTGGACCCGCAGTGAGAGATGGCGAGAATGTTTTTGGTGTGGCTCATATCTATGCTTCATTTAACGACACATTCATCGTAAGTGATGGAGGTGTTTTTGCCAACTTGTAGTAGTATCCAATAGTTGATCTTCAATTGTAAACTGATCTGGTTCCCCTTAAACTGCAGCATGTAACTGATCTTTCTGGAAGGGAAACCCTTGTTCGCATTACTGGTAAGTAATTTTGTCCTATCGTATTTATAATATTATTCTATTTATTACAAATAATACTTTTTGTTATAGATTGAAACCTCACAGCTAACTAGTGAAACTATTGAAAGATATTATTCATTCAGGATTGTTTGATTATAAATTTACATGCTTGTGAATCAAATTGTTGTGCAACTAGAAAGAATGAAAACCTGTTTGGGCGTATGTGAATCTATTTGTTGTGACTTATCTAGTTCATAATTCCCTTCAAATATTGTGATGTTCTTCGGAATGTTATTGGCATATGGTCTTACTTTTCTTCATTTATTCATTACTACGTTTTGTGGAGTTACTGTTATTTCTAAGTCTGATTTCTGAAACAGGTGGAATGAAGGTTAAAGCTGACAGAGATGAGTCTTCACCATATGCTGCCATGCTTGCAGCTCAAGATGTTGCCCAACGATGCAAGGTTATTTAACATATCAATTGATAAATTTATCCATAACTTTTATGTAGAATTTAAAGTAGTTGTCCTTACCACTAGGTCTTGCTACCAAGGGAAAAGCTACTTGCTTTCCTTTAAGGCACTTGAGGCATATTGTCTTATAGTTGGACTGTTGGCTTCGTGTACTTTGAAATTCTTTTACCTTTGGATGAAATGTTTCTGAACTAATTATAGACCACAAAGCTTTCTTCAAGGACCTTTACCTAGGGATGGCAATCTTGGCCCGGCCCGGCATGTGACCTGACCGGAATGTGGAAAACGACGTCATTTGTCAAAGTTTTTTTTAAAAAAATAGTGTAGATCAGCCGGCAGGCCCGGTCCGCCCATTGCCATCCCTACCTTTACCACTAATCCTCCCATCTTTGTAACTACCTTCGGTAGCCTTTCTTTTCACCCATCTTTTCTTACTTGAAAAATAACATATTATCAGGCATCCTTTGATGCCTATTTCTCTTAACTGCAATGATGAGTTGCAATTTCATTCTTCTCCATTGTTTCTCAGTTTGCAGCTTGTACGAATTGTATCGTTGCCTGTACTGACTATTTTCTGGTTTGAATGATTCAGGAACTCGGTATTACTGCCCTTCATATCAAGCTCCGTGCTACAGGTGGGAACAAGACAAAAACACCTGGTCCAGGTGCTCAGTCTGCTCTTCGTGCCCTTGCACGTTCGGGGATGAAGATTGGTCGTATAGGTACTACCTTGTGTTCCATTTATTTATTTTTGATTTGCTGCATACTTGCAATTGATGTACTTAAAGGTCTTCTGTGGGTTATTTCTACTGCAAAACCTTTGTTGTTTAGTGTGTATTTACTGGCACCTTCTTGGTGTTATTAGTGTCAAAGAGATACAGGTTAAGTTTAACAGGATTTTATATTCTGTTTATTTCTTAATTGGTAAGTAGTTCCTTGTTAAGAACACCAAGCAGGATGCACTCCCTCTGCATGTCTAGCTTGACATACATGTTCAATATAGATTGATACAAAAGAATATAAAGTCTTATCATGTCCTCTATTCACAAAGATCAACGCAGGGAAAAATCTGAATTGTTTTGTTGTTGACCTTTAGTGATGGTTTCTGAATCTACTGTTTGATGTGTCTTAATGTTTTGCTATCATTTTGATGTCTTGTTATCCTTTACACTGTTTTGATTGTTCTGCTTTGCTGCAAGTCCTGTGTAATTTAATTCCAAAAATAGGGAGATAATGATGTTTGCTTGTATGTAATTTTGCAGAGGATGTGACTCCTATCCCAACTGATAGCACCCGCAGAAAGGGCGGCAGAAGAGGAAGAAGGCTTTGAGAGTATTTACCAGCTTGTCGCATTTGTACCTTGGATTTGGAGATGTCAAAGTGAATCCCAGGTGTTCTATGGTTTTGCCTAGACCATTCATCAATCATTATGTTGAACTTATGTAGGAGTTTTATCATGGAAGAATTTTTGTTCATTACTAATACAATGATGGGTTACGCCTAATATTGCTGTGTTATACTTATCGTCTTAATAGTGAAACTGGTTTTGACATTTTGTTTTAAATCTTCCAATGTGTCTTCGTGATCTAAAACTGAAAACCAAAATTGATTTACATTTAGGTTATTACCAAATACGCATCATCCCCATAGACATCCACAAAATTGCCTTTCGCACTCACTCAGGCCATTATGAATTAGTTGAAATGCTATTTGACTTCACCAATGCTCCGTCAACTTTTCAATTAGCAGTGAATAATATACAATGTGCATTGGCTTCACCAATGCTTCGTCAACTTTTCAATTAGCAATGAATAATCTATTTCTTTGACGATATTCTGGTATGATAGCCCATCTTTCAAGCTACATCTTACCCTTCAGCTTCTCTAAGATAACCAATACTACGTCAAGGCATTTATATTTTTATGTGGTCATACCAAAATTTCCTTTTTGGGACATGTAGTTTAGACAAAGGAGTCGCTGTTGATCAAGACAAGATTCAGACAGTTATGTGTTAGCTGATACAGTAATGTGAAGGAGTTACAAGAGTTTTTGGGATCAATAGGCTATTGATGTAAGTCTGCTTACTGATCTCACTAAAAAGAATGCTCTTCGCTGGTCTCCTACAATAGAGAAGGCTTTCCAACAACTCAAGCCAGCTTTGACCGCAGTAGCAATCCTCGACTACCAGATTTCACTTAGCCATTCATGGCGGAGTGTGTGGCGCTCTTTCAAAATGAATTGACCCTATAATATTGCAAGCTGATTATTCCATTGCTTATTGAAATAGACCTGTTTTTGATAATCTTGCAGTTTGCCAGAAATGAAAACACTATCTCTTGGGATGCCATTTCTTTGTTTGATCAGATCATTGTAGCCTTAAATATCTCTTCAGCCGGCATATTACCGCTAACGAACAACATCAGCTTCTCATTTTAAATTGGTTTATAGAAGGCAACCTTATACAATTTTTCTTTTTGTGATTGGTTAAACATGCGTTGCTGAGATTGAGGAACAACTTCTGACACGCAATGCTATGTTCAAGATCCTTGAGGAAATCTTGAAAGCTGAAACTTGGATGAAGCAACAAGCTGATGCGCATTGGCAGGATGTCACTTTTGAGGTTGGGGACCTGTTTTTCTATGTTTGCAGGCCTACTGCGAATGCTCTTCGGCCCGCTGCAATCTCACTCTTTCCTAGTTCTGGAAAGAAGAAATATTTGGGTTAATGGGTGGTTTGGGTCGGGCCCGACGAAAAACATATTCAACCCTAAAATCTAAGCCCCGTTTGATATCAAATTTGGGATCTAGGGTTTTACGTGCGATCTCGACATATATAAGGATTAGATGCAAAACTCTTTCATGTCGTCTAGGTTGGGACTACTTAGCTGTGTACCGTCTCTTCCCACTCGAAACAATGGTTTCTTTCAGGGTAACAGACCGATGTTAATTTCCAAGTTCTTCTGATTATTCTTCTTAATTAAGAGTGGAATTGCCTTTGTTTCTCTGTGAAGAATGAGATAGGAAGTCTCATTTTTATCTGTCTGTTTTCATATTGAATTTTCGTTTTGAAAGACGTTGCTTATTTGGAGTTCTGATTATTTTTGTTTTTGGGGCTGTAGTTTCACCAGTACCAGGTTGTCGGAAGGGCGCTGCCGACGGAGAGTGATGAGCATCCTAAGATTTATCGCATGAAGCTTTGGGCCACCAACGAAGTTAGGGCCAAGTCTAAGTTTTGGTAGGTCGGATCAAATGATTTTTTGAGTCAAAGGTGGAATTGGTGTTTGGTTTTTGTGACATTTGTTTGTTGCTTTGTTTTAGGTACTTTTTAAGGAAACTGAAGAAGGTTAAGAAGAGCAACGGCCAAGTGCTCGCCATCAATGAGGTATAAATGCCTTCTGCCTTGAGAGTGAATGTTCTAGTCAGTTGCTTGCTTGTGACATATGATCTAGTCTAGTTACATATGATAAATTATGTGAATTGCATGGATTACTGCCTAAGGTTCTCCGTAAATGTTTTCATGTTATGTTTGCTGCATGTTACACTTCATGTCTCTTGTAAAAACATTGAGAGACAGCGATCAAATTAAGACATCTTTTTTTCTGTTTTCATTTCTCTTAGTTATTGGCCTTTTCTTGGATTGTCTGTTGGCATATTATGTGCTTAGAAACTTGTAAAATGGAATCTTGGGAGTAGTTTGGAATGCTTCATTATCTGGTCGGTGGACTTTTCGATGCCCACATGACTCGTTCCCTTGAAGCAACATTAGTTGTGTTGCTGTTTTTCTATCTCCCCTTGGCTACTCTGAATTTATGGCTCTGGGGGAACACTGGAGCAACTACATAATTTTAATTTTCTGGTGATAAGCTGTGCGACTATATTATTTCTGCATTTTTTAGTAACTGAATTGGGAAAAGAATGCATTTTTTCATTTTTCTTGCTAGCAACCAACATTGATGGAGTGGAACTAATTGTGTTGGTTATATTATCTCTTATACATTGTTTCTTGTACAAGCTCATTGCTAGAGTAAACTACTTTGACCAATGACATCTGATGGTTGGGTAGTACAAGCTCATTGGTAGAATAAACTACTTTGACCAATGACATCTGATGGTTGGTATAATGTTTTATGTAGTGTTATACTTTGCGTCTACATTTAACAGGTTGCTAATCCTTTTAATGCACTTGCATCATATATCTCATACTGATTTGTAACTTTTGTTTATCGACGGAAGATAAAATAAGTTACTGCATATGTTTTAGGATAGGTGGTAATTTTTCCATCTGTTATCTCTTGACTTAATGTTCTTTATAGGTTTTTTTGTTAGAGTTCTAATTTAATTTTATGAAATGGCTTACACTTGTGAACATTTGAAGATCTTTGAGAAGAACCCAACCAAGATCAAGAATTATGGTATTTGGCTGCGTTACCAAAGCAGAACAGGTTACCACAACATGTACAAGGAGTTTCGTGATACCACTCTCAATGGTGCTGTTGAGCAGATGTACAATGAGATGGCCTCTCGCCACAGGGTTAGATTTCCTTGCATTCAGATCATAAAGACTGCAACTGTCCCTGCTAAGCTATGCAAGAGGGAAAGCACGAAACAGTTCCACAACTCCAAGATCAAGTTCCCATTGGTGTTCAGGAAGGTTAGACCACCAACCAGGAAGCTGAAGACCACATACAAAGCTTCAAGGCCTAACATATTTATGTAACTGTGATTTTTCTGATGATAGTCATGGTTTAGAATCTAAAGCGTGTTCCCCTATGAATTTTGTTTTGTAGAAGACTTCCAGGCATTTTTTGTTTATTGGATATTGTTTTCTTTCCAAGTATCTTACTATATCAGACATTATATTTGATAATTGAGGTTTTTGTTACATTTGGTGAAAGTGATGTTTGGAAATCTCTAGTTCAAAGCTTTGTTAAGTGATGCAGATTGCTGTCTCGTCTCTTTCGCAGTAAGTCTCAAGTTAGAATACCTTCTATGACTCCTCCAGATGCTAATTAAGAAAGAGGTTACCAAAGTTACATGTATAATGTTTCAGACTAGTGTAGTTAAATGTCAAGAACCTATTGATTTGTCATATGCATTTGTAATTATGTATTTCATATGGTGTCTAGTCCAAAATTCTAACAATGTGCCCACATAGCAAAATCAACAATCATATCTAATCTCTATAACAATCTTTTATATGTACAAGAATGAAGATATGTCATCTAAACTAATCCCATCCATTAGTTTCATTAATACAAGGACCAATGGGAGAGTCTGCTGCCATTTTTGCAACTAAACCCACATTGATCTCATTCATCAACTTAACTAAATGACATAGATAAATTATGAATGTATAGCATGGAAATTATGCATAATGTGATCTATACATGCCTATTTTCAACTGGTCCAACGTTAACCAAATGAGATCATATTTCAAAGTAAACCACAGAAAACTGAAAAAGAATTGAATATTTTATTAATGTCTTGACATCAAGTACAATATCAAGCACAAAGAACACGACATGAATTCCTATTAATTAAATCAAATGATATCAAATATAACAATGCTCATATAAGTAACATGCTCGTGAAAGACCTTGGGCTCTAAAGCCTTAGTGAGCAAATATGCAATCATAGATTTTGTTCCTATAAGCTCAATACTATGAACTCTTCTTTCTTAACAAGGAACTTAATATCTATATGTTTATCTATAAGAGCTCCTATTGCTATTTGAATACAAAATTATTGATCTATTGTCATAGAATAATTTGCATGACATTTGACTACTTGGGTCCTATAATGAAATTTCGCAGCCATATTTCATAGTGAAAGATGCAACAAGTGTCTGCTTGGCACTCTTCCAAGAAATCGCACCTTTGGTTAATAAAAATATATAACCAGATATCAATTTAGGCTGTTCTAATCCAAAAAAGTTAGAATTAAAAAATCCAATAATCTTAAGTTTATTCAACCTCTTATATGTGAGCATATAATCCTTAGTTTCAATGTTCTCTTCCTAGATTACTTTGGTATCTACCAAGCATTCCTATAATGTAAAAAAGGTCAAGATGGGTGCAGACCTGTGCGTGAGGGATATTTACATAAACTTGGATTTGGTTTTAGTTTTTGGACATTGTTTCATATTGAAGTTATCTTCTTTAGATACAAGGGTGTCATAAGGTCTAAAATTTTGCATGTCAAATCATTGCAACACCTTCTTGATGTAACCCTTTCATGATAATCCTAAATCTCTTCACAGACAATCATGGTGAATCTAGGTCTCTTATACGAAGGATGCTTCACTAAGATCTTTCATTTTGAATTGCTCTGAAAGAAATGTCTTGACTTCTTAAAGCAGTTCCATATCACTATTGGCAAGCAAAATATCATTCACATATAGGACCCAGAAAATGAATTTACTCCCTTAAAACTTGTGGTACACACAATCTTCGTCAACATTCACTTTAAAGCCAAATGAGGGAACAACCTGATGAAAATTTTGGTACCATTGATGTGAAGTTTGCTTGAGCCCATGGATGGATTTCCTAAATTTACAAAACAATTAGTTAGTTTCCTTCAAATTTAGCCCCTCTGGTTGTTTCTTATAGATTGTTTCCTTAATGTCACCATTAAGAAAAGTTATTTTTACATCCATCTAATATAGCTCAAGATCAAAATACACCAACAGTGCTATAATAGTCTTAGAAGAGTCTTTTGATGAAATTGGAGAGAATGTCTCTTTATAGACAATGCCTTCCTTTTAAGTAAATTCGTTGGTGACAAAACTAGTCTTATATCTTTTTACATTGCATTATAAGTCTCTTTTGGTCTTAAAAATTTATTTACAACTAATAAGTTTCACACCTTCAAGCAATGAGAAAAGATCCCAAACGTAGTTGTCTCTCATGGTTTGAATTTCCTCGCCCATAGCATTAATCCACTTATGAGAGTTAGAAATTATAATATCTTTATGGAAGGTGAGTGGACCATCTCCTACTAAGTCAACTTCTACCTTATATTCTTGGAGAAATACAACATAATTATTTAGAATTTCACTTCTCCATTCCCTTATGTATCTTCTTAAAGGCATTAGTTCTACTTAAATTTGAGTTTGTTGAGTTTGATTCTTATGCTTCTCATGAACAATGGTATGAGGAATGATTAGATGATTTTAATGGGTAGTAGGCTCAATGCTGTAATGTGTTTGTATGGATGTTATTGAATCACTTAGGAATAAAAACTTGATTATGATTAACAACTACAGGAAGAGGAACATTGATTGACTCCTCTTAAAAGAAGAAGTGATTAACCTTATCTTCTCCCCCAAAGTCAACATCCTAAAAAACGCAGGCATTTCCAGTCTTAAAGAATGTTCTTATATTAGCGTCGTAGAATTTAAATTCCTATAATCTTTCAAAGTATCCTAAAAAATAATCACTAACAATTTTTGCATCCAATTTCTTTTCATTTGGCTTATATAACCTTGCTTTAGCTAGACATCCTCAAAACACATAAATGCTTTAAGAACGATTTCTTACTTGTCCATAACTTGTAAGTGGTTTTGTTTGTAACTTTTTTAGGAACTATGTTTAGTATGTACATTGTGGTCTTTAGTACATCTCCTCATTGAAAGTTAGATAAAGTTATATGACTAATCTTACTTCATACCATATCCTTAAGAATTCTATTTCGTCTCTTTGCTACACTATTTATGTTTGGAGAAACAAACATGGTGTATTGGGGAATAATCCCATACTCACTTAGGAATTAGGCAAATGGACTTGGATGTTGTTTACCAAATATGTCGTACCTTTCATAGTATTCCTGTCACGATCGAATCTTATGGCCTTAATAGTTTTACCAAATTAAATTTCAACTTTAGCATTAAACAACTTAAAATTGTCAAATGCTTGAGACTTCTCATGAATTAAGTATAGGTAGCTATATCGAGAGTAATCGTCCAAATGACATTCCAATGTTCTAGCTCTCTTATGGAAATTTAGAACATTATTTTTCAAAAAGAATGGAATCCGGTGAGTCCTCTATAATCAACACCGAAACATGAAACATAAAAAAGAGAAGAGAGCTTATTGTTTCATTGTAGTTGTTCTAAATTGTATTATACGAAGAGGAAAGTGTTGATCCATATTGTACTTTTTCATTGACCATTAGTATTGTCATACTCTTATAATTATTTTTAGATTTTATAGTTATATTTATACTTGTTTCAACTAATTTTATGCCTGTAGAAGACTAGTTCATATGGTGTGTATTATAAGTTATAAGTTATAACCTACTTTTAGCTGGTCAATCCTTTGACTTCGTATCCTACACTAGTGACTCGTTATACCGGGATGACCAATGCATGTCTTGAAAACATTTAGTTTGATTTCCAAAATTGTAATCATCAAAGCTGAGATGAAAGTGACCACCTACCAAACTCCATGATTCTTTTTTCCTTTGGATATCTTTAAGTCTTTCTTCATGCATATAATGCAGAGGGTAATGATTATGAGGACTTTGTAATGGCTGTCATCATCCTTTTGAATTACCAGAGTTGTTGGTTACAAAAAGGACGTTATACTTTCAGCTTTCATGAGGACTGTCTCTACGGAGAAATGCTCTTCTCAGAGTAAAACGGAAAGTGCTAACTGGAATTTAAAATCTTGAGCTTCTTAACACTTAACTATGTTTTGATGTTAACGCACTCATGAGGTAGTGAAATGAACACATATATGAGATCACACATGTATAATCAACTCTTCCTTGTCACTTTTATGACTATCTTAAGAAACCAAATATCAGTGATCGATTGGACATGGGGTCCAAGTTCACGTTCATTTCAGTGATTATGTTTAGTTACACCATCAGAAAAAGTTGAGTCCATCTTATCCAGTCCCACTTGTTCACATACCAACACAAAATGCCATAATTTGACCTCTACAAGACGATGGTCTCTTAAGAATTTGTCACTTGTATCCATTGATCGTGGAATTCCCTTATGAAGATAAGCTTTAATCAACATTTGAGTGGTAGTGAAAAAAGTATGTAACTAGGGGTTGATGTAATATCCGAAATATGTTTAGAAGAAACTAACCTTAAGGATTAATTAAGATTAGGAAAGGTTGAATTCATACATACTTGAAGGGAATTATTACACTATTGGTATGGCTTGAACCTTAGACGACCTAGCTAGCTAGATTTGAATGAGATCAATATTAATCATATATACTTACCTTTAGGAGGCAACAAGGTGGGAAGTGTTTGAATTGTAAAAGACCATATTTGATACATTAAACATATACACAGTTCATGATTATCAAATAAGAACAAGCAATGAAGGTGGTGTTAGTGCTTGTTCTTGTATACTAAAATCGTTTTACATCTATAGGTCGACGAAAAGGTTAATAGTTCTGCCTAGCCCCCATTAACATAATGCTATCTCTACTTCGCATCAGGTTAGAGAGTAATTAGAAGAGCAAACACAATGGAAAGAATAAGACAATGATTAAATGGCACAAATTAGTGGCACTTGTCAAACTCGTATCACGTTATAGAGTATGATCATAACATAAAATGATATATATATCAAATCCTTAGATATGTGTATCAAGTTATAGGGCATGATTATTTTAGGGTTAGATTATATCAAAAGCCTAAAATCTCCTTTAATATGAGCAATAATGAAGTTAGGTGATAACCTTGTTATAAGGATCGAATAGTTGACATATTGATTGATTGATGATGTAGTACCGAATGTGAGTGACTAACATGACAAACAATTTCAACTAATAACTATATGACAAGCTATTTTAACTTCTATGGTTGTTAACACTATGATTTTAACATAATCAATTGTAATACACTTGGTTAAAAGAAATTACTCACCGTAAGAACCAATGTTTTGAAAACTGACATGTTCAATCAGTTTAACAGTGAAAATATTGAACCGACCAATTTTTTATTAATTAATGGACTAATTTTCCTAAACTAATAAATAACAGATTAAATTTTATTTAATAATCTCCTTTTTCAATTAAACTTTATTTTTAGTAAGGATAATCTTCTTCAATTATTTTTCAATTATTTTTATTTTTATTCGATCTTCAACTGATTTTTTGATGATCTAATACTAATTGAATCTTTTAAACTTTAAATTTCTTGTTTTGCTGGTTTAACTTTCGGTCTAATTTTTAAAACAATGATAAAAAAGCACAAATCTAACACCATAATGAGATATTAAATAAAGTAAAAAGAGAAAATAAAGAAAGTGAAAAAAAGCCAATAAATTTACATGATTCAACCTTAAAGGCTTACCCCACAAACATAATAAAAAGCTCATATCTTTCTCATTAGATTTAAAAGTTCTCATCTTTTTCATTAGATGTGTCTATTCACTACATAAGAATGATAGTTCTTTTTTATCTCATTATATTTGTATGTGTTATTTACACAAAAATAATAATTCTTATTATGTCATTAATTTGTATGTCATTTACATAAAAATGATATCGATTAGAGGTAAAGCTGTCTACTTTTAGACCTCGACCTCACTGTCAATAATTCCACATTAAGCAAGTAAAGAGTATTAAAATAGTGTATAAATATATGACAAACTTACTCTTACAAATGCCATTTAGGGTAGAATTAAACCCAAATTTATCATGATATCAGAGTCAAAAACTTGTTTCAATGATAGTGGTGCCCGACATGTTGTAACCATTTGTCCAATATGCCCATCAAATGTCCAGTTCTGTTTTGGGTTGAGGAGAGTGTATCGAGAATCTCACATTAAGCAAGTAAATAATATTAAAATAGTTTATAAATGTATGACAAATTTTCCCTTATAAGGTGCCTTTTAGGGTGAAGTTAGACTCAAATTTATCATGGTATTAGAGCCAAAAACTTGTTTCAATAGTTTGTGGTGGTGTGCGGCCTGCTGTAGCCCTTTGCCCAATATATCTATTAGATGTTCAACCCTGATTTGGGTTAAGGAGGGTATGTCAAGAATACCACATTAAGCAAATAAAGAATGTTACAGTAGTTTATAAATATATGAAAAATCTTCCCTTACAAGGTGTCTTTTAAGATAGAATTAGACAAAAATTTATCACATGTGACGAGACATCTACTGAAATGTTGTATGTGTGATTGTGATTATAACACAAAATATTCTTGATACTTATTATTTTAAAAATTCTCTACTCAATTAATTGAGTCTTTAACAAGACATGATTTCTTCGTTTGAGTAATATATAAATAATAAATATAATTATAAAATCAATTTTAATAAAAAAATAGTAGTATTCAGTATCATAATCCTCTTATTTGATCATTTATTATTGATTTGAGTTGTGTAAAGGTAATTTGACCTTATATCACACGTGTATTTTGAACTTCTTCACTTGAGAATTAGTGATTTGATAATTTTCAAATTAAAACATGTATCGACAATGTGAAATTGATGATTAGTTTGAACTTGATGGTGTTACACTCTAGCCTTGACTTGTTTCATGTGGATGCCAATTTATTCATAGAAGACTCGCCAACGGTTTATGTGTTTTGAATACGTCATTTAGAATAAATTAAGTTGAAATTAGGAATTTAAAAAGGTCAATACTACGCAACTTTATCCTTAATTAATAGAAAGGTTGTTTTCAAACGTGGGTTCATGTGTTTTGAATGTTAGTGGAAATTCAAGTTGTCTTGGTTTTTAGTGTTGATTTGATGAAACTTGAGTCTCTTTGCTTGTAGATTTAGTGACACTTCTGCTCGTCTTAATGTGAAATTGACGAAGTTGTAACAATATTTCATAACTTTTATGAATTTGTTCTTTTGTTCAATCCTTTGATTTATAAGAGTTTGAGAGTATTATATAGTAACAATTTAGATGCTAATTATAGTGATTGACCATATTTCATTCTTATCCTCAATTCAGTTTATCATTAGCTGATGTTTAATTGAATAGACGACAAATAAGTAGCTTTTTTTTGTAATTTCTAAGGCATCAATTTACTTGCAACTTTGTTTAAAAACGGAACTGAAAATTAGACTTTTCAAGATTTTTACGGTTGACTTGGTTGAATTTTTTAATCATTGATAAATTTCAACGGAATTACATAGCTTGACATTTTCTAGGCATGCATTGGTGGGTCATTCCCAGACGTCAATTAGCTATTTTCAATGTTTTAAAAATTAGTTTAGAAGTCAAACTGGTAAGACAAGAGGTTTAAAGTAAAAGATTCAACGTGTATTAGACTATTATATATAAAACGGGCTTAAAATTAAATAAATTAAAAATTTTGAAATATATTGAAAGAGATTGTCTTTACCTAATGAACAATTTAAAGTTTAATTAAAAAAGATAATGTTAAATAAAAATTAACTTATTCATTCATGTCATTTGTTTTCATACTGATATTCTTTGTGCATGACTGACTCCTTTAGTTGGCAAATTATGTATTATTTATCGTAGTTTTATTTTATTGCTATTTTAGTTGGCAAATTATTTATTATTTATCTTTGTTTTGTTTTATTGCTATTTTATTATTTATTAATTTTCTAATTATTATTAGTTCCATATGTTATTATTGTTGTTGTTGTTGTTGCTGTTTCGTATTTATTTCGTGCTAGTTATGCCTTTTCTCTCTCTCACCTGCATCACTTTTATATTGTCTCATTTATATTGTGGGTCTACCAGAAACAGCCTCTCTACAGGCTGCGTATTATCAGACCTCCTCAGACCCCGCTTTATTGCGGGACTTCAGACTGGGTGATGATGATGATGAATTTATAAGAATTTATTATTGCAGCGTTTTCATCTTTTTCTCCGACGAACAGCAACAATAACGGTTGGCAACTTTTCATTGACGGAGCGGTATTCCATCGTGAAGGTAAGCTTGGCTTTGGAGCAGTGTTGGAGAGCGCTGAGGGAGAGTTTATTAGAGTTTTTTCTGGTCATTATGTTGGTGGTGTGGATCTCTTGATTGCGGATGCACTAACACTTCGACAATCATTGCAAATTCTAAGACAGTAACACATTGAAGGCGGTGACACTATTTTTATAGATTCTCAAATTTTATTTTTTACACTTAGCTCACAGGACTTTGATCTTTCTGAGTTGGGTACTGTTATTTGTGATTGTAAGACTTTGTTATCACTGCTACCGAATATTTCTTATAGGTGGATTCGTAGGCAAGCCAATAGATGTGCTCATTCCTTAGCTTGAGCATCTATTCGATTTGGGTTTCTACTCCTCAATTTTTGACTGAGCTTTATCATCATGAATGAGAATGTGAATATTTTGCTCTTCAAAAGAGTTATTAAAATAAATTGAACCAGAAAATTAAAAACTGAATTAAAAATAAACCCACTTTATAATTAAGGATCTGTAATTATGATTTATAGCAGCAAACTGCAAATTAGAGTACCGGCGGTATAAAAACCTTTACCTGTAGCTGCATTCATGAAATCATGTTTAAGTTAGCTTACTTAATATTTATTTTGAATCACTACACTAATAGCATGTGTACGATAGAGTGGAAGAATGATACTCTCCCTGTTGCTTAAATTATAGAATTGCTAGTTTATCTCTATAGTCTTCGGTGGAGTTCATCAGTGCATATCCCACCTGATGAATTAAGAACCAACCATGACTACAACAATATGCATAAAGCTGTACGTATAATACTTTACATATGTATGAAATGTCGACCATCGATTGCAAACTTGACCAACTTGTGCCTTACCAGCCTACTTTTCTCTTTTTGGTGTGACAAAGGAGCCTGCAAATGTCAACACCACTTCATTAGGATTCCTATAGATTTTCATGGTCGACCCACTTTTTACCTTTGTTCTTTCCACTGGCTTCCGTGCTCGTAAATTTATATATAAGCAATGAGACACCCCTAGCTATATAGTTACAGCTAGCTACTATCCATTTTTATATCCTGCCTGCATTTCGTCGTATCCAAGTTAACAGCTTCAATTCTAATACTTCTCGGAGGCTTAACTTATTGATCATATGGTCCTCTCTTACTTTTCAAAAAGAACCGTGAAAGAAGCTGATTATGTCTGTGTGAGAGTAGGGTATGTCAGTGGCTTATTTATCATTGTTTAGCTGCATGATGCAAAATTTTCATCAGCTGGCATCTTTGTCTATCCTCGTACAATTTGTTTCTCTTCTTCCATATATTGCTTGCTTACAACATGAAGATCATCTCCGTAGTCACAAAACCATAATTAGAGACCACAAGGTAACTAATATTTTTCTCTTCCAGTTTTCATTAGATGCAGACTGCAGTTATTTTGGTAATCTGTCAACACATTTTCTTATTCTTGTTCTTTTTGGCCTGAAAGCTTAATTCTTGCAATTCAGTTGTCATAGTTTGCATTTTGCAGTTGAGTGCTAAATTGAAATCAGAGATTGCTCTTCATGGGGTTCTCTTATGGATTTCCGTGGGGTTCTTGATGCCTCTTGGGATATTTGTTATTAGATTTTCTCAGAAACTGGAAGGTGGAAAACGTAAAGCCATCTTCTATCTCCATGTTGTATTGCAGGTAATTCAGTTAGTTGCTGTTTCATTTTTGCTTCTTCATTTTCAAGCAGAATAAAACAAATAACAATTTAAGTTTTTGGCTTGCATCGTGATATGGGATTCACCACTACGGAAGGAGGGTAGAGAAAGAAGGAAGAGTATTCGATCTGTCAAATTGTTTTTTTTTTCAACACCAGCCTGACAATGCTTCTTTTAGTTCATAGGTTGAAATCATGAAGAAGTGTTTTGTCATGGTCATCATCATTCTTCACTTTATCTTTTAACAATGATGATGTCTGCTACTTCTTGGGGCCATTATATATAGTTTCAATAGTATATTGCAGATTATTAGCCATAATAATTGTCATCAATACTTCAAAAGGAAGAAAAAGCAAGTGATGATTTAACTATTCTACTACCCATATATCTCCAGGAAAGGCAATTTCTATTTTGAAAAGGTGTTAATTTGTTGTTAAATGTACATGACAGTTTGTCATTGTTGATCTCCTTTCAAATTCTTTATAAACTATTGATTGTGCATGGTTTAGAGTTTAATCGAGTTGATTTCAAAGTACTAAAAACTGCACTCTTAATCACAACTTATTATGAGCAGATACTTGCAGTGCTTACTGGCACAGCAGGAGCTATAATGTCCATAAAATCCTTCGAGAATACATTTGATAATAACCATAAGAGAATAGGTTTAGCACTTTATGGTGCCATTTGGGTGCAAGCCGGAATTGGATTTTGGAGGCCTCAGAGGTACAATGAATCTGATATTCTTCTTTATAAACTTCATTTACCGCATTTATAAGCAGACATTTCTGTTAGCCAACAAAGTGACGAATATCCATGCATCTTCCTGCAGAGGGACTAAGAGAAGAAGTACATGGTACTGTGTACATTGGATGCTTGGAACAGCTGTCTCTCTTATTGGGATCATCAACATCTACACAGGCTTGGATGCCTACCATAAGAAAGTATCTAGAAGTACAAGGCTTTGGACCACACTTTTCACAGCTCAGGTCTCTTTCATGGCTTTCTTTTACCTTTTCCAGGACAAATGGGAATATATGCAGAAACAAGGAGTGACATTAGGCAATCTTGAATCAACCACCCCCACCAATCAAGCGAGTGTGGAAAGTGAAACTGGAAAGGTGTTGGTGCCTGAACCATGTGGCAAGCAGAATGCTCTGAAAAACTTGTTTGACTAACTCTTGGATTTGATTAATAATTTATTTTCCCATTATTTCCTGTTCTTTCCCTTTTCAAAGTGGCCTATCACACTTTACTCTTTGATGTTTGCACTTTATGTCATATTACATCGATGGAGTGCTACCATCAAAAAGTATAGTGTATTAGTTGCTTATTGATTTTCTTCTCTACAAATTGCAGCCTTCATGGGGCATCACTAGGTAGTTATATATACTGGTTCTTGGTGTAAGATATAATTCAAGTTTTGTGAGATCGTATATATATGTATTGAGGAAATGAGTGGGTGATAGCAGAATATTATGTATGCATTGATGTATAGGACACTGAAAGAGTTTGATGCTTGTATTATTATTAAAAAGTCATTGTGCAGTATATCAAGTGGAGGACTATTAAGAAGATGGATTGAACACCTACTGGTTAGCAACTGAAGTGAGAATCTGTCTTCTTGACTCCTGTTCTTAGACCAAAATCTAACAAATCATCCAAAAGTAGATTTTTAAAAAAAATCCTGGAGGGCCTTATATCAAGGTTTTCACTAACCATCAGCACACCACATTTGCATCAGAAATGACCTGTTGTCACCTTACTGTCCATCAAGTTAGAAAGCAAAATAAATACAAACGCAGAATTTACTTCTGGTTATTGTTGCCAACGCAAGTGCGTAACGAGCTTCAATCTTGTTGATGTGAATGGTGATAACTTGGATCTTATTGGCAGTGACCTTGTTTCCCACAGGCACTCTTTCGCAGTAGTATTATTAGAAGCTACGTTAACGTGTCTTGTACACGCTTGAAGGTTTTCTTCTGTGCTCGTGTTCCATCCATTTAGGATTGTTTGGGCATCCATTCTCGGTATTGCGTTCTTGGTAAACAGCCTTCACCATGGAAGTTATTTTTTGAGTATTGAGCAATATGAAACTAGGTTTGATGTATATATGCAGTGTAGTAGGAGCAGCAATTTCTGGTGTGGGACATTATAGTGTAATATGGGGCCAAATCAGGGAAGATGATAAAAGCAAGGATCTCTATGTAGAAAGCATCAAGTCTACTGATGAGAAAACCCCTCTTCTTCAAGAAGATACACTAGTCAAGATAAAGGACAGAACTCTTGGATAAAGCTTTTCAGGAGTGAATGTTGTTAGCTTCCCTGTAAAGGTTCCCGACCTTTTGATTGTTTGATGGCTTGATGTCGGAGATAGATTAGTCAAAGCTTCGCAGGTGGGATCAAATATGTTAATGGATGGTTGGGATGGAAAGGGCACAGGGTGGCACTGGGAAAGTGGAACAGCCACCCCGTGCCCTTCGTAGTTATGTCGGACAGATTGCAGTATCTTTGCCATGGAAGAGGCAACTCGTGTTCCAATCAAATGTCATGTTTCGTTTCGATGTAACTATTATCCATGGCGAGAAATTGGAAGAAGTAAAATATTTAGGAAAGTTTGGTTTGAGCACAAGGTTGGGTATGGATATGGGTATTGGTTCAGTCGGGTTCTGGCCGAACGGTGCGTTGCCGTTTGGATCCATTGATTGGTTGCTTCCTGTGATGATCTTCGTAGAAAACACCTGCAAAACAAAGGAAGGCACGTCGGGGGTGAGATCCCAACTAGCCCCTCCGACGTTCAAGTTAGTCTTTTGGTGAAGGTAGGGTTCGCAGAATGCAGAGAGGAAAACTGGGTGTAAGATGGCATACCTCTGTTAAGAAAAGAAGGTACCTTATATAGGACTTCTGGTTAGGTTTCAGGTCTTTACGTCTCTTACGTTCGTGCATGGGAGGCTTCCTCATGCTGACGGGCTGTGGATGCGTGGATCAAGCCCAAGTCAAGCTATGGGGTGAGACAGATCGATCGGTCTATGAAGTTGGACTTGGGCCAGACATATCCGACCCAACCACATGGTATTGGCAAAAGGAATATGTACGGCCTTAACACAAACTATAAATTCCATTCTAAGTACTGTAGGATAATTGTCCATAGGAACTACATAGAAATCCATTAGACCACACCATCTTCAAGACGTACCTTGATATTACTAATAACCCCAAAAGTAGCTCTTGGCTCTAAGTTTACAACTTGGAGCCACCCTTGCTCCTTACTATAGTTGATGCTCAACCGATTTGCTTCTTCTACTTGTATGAAGTTGTTGGAAGCTTCGGTATCTACTAGTGCTTTCATTACTTGGCCTCCATCCTTAACTTTGAAATATAATCGTCCCTTATTGAATTTAGACACTTTCAACCTTTGCTTTAATGGTACTAAGGACATTTAAAGAGCTTATATTTGCCTCCTCCCTTTGTTTCTCTTGCGCCTCCTTTTCTCTTAATAAGCCGGAGAGCTTTGCTTTCTTACGGTAGTCTTTTACCTTATGTGGTCCTTCAAAAAAGAAACCATTAAGAGTAGGTTTATTTTTATCATCTTTGGAGTTTTTAAATTTGATTTATGAAGACTTCCTTTACTTTGTTGGCTATCCCCCCGGTTCACTTTTCCCATTGTAACCGTTGTCCTTGTGGGATTTGGGCTTCTTAGACTTCTTAAACTCAATCAAGGACTCGACAATAGAGATAACCTAGTAATATCTTAGGCAACATGTATTTGTATCTACATCTTTATCCAATTTCATATACAGAAAGCTTCTTTATCCAGATAGTCGAGAATTTCCACAAGTACCTAAAAAAACTCTTTCACGTACTCTTGAATGCTTCCTTTTTTTTAGACTCCTTAGCTTAGCCCTTGCCTCTTCTTCGACATTCTCAAGATAAAATTGGCTCTTGAGTTCTTGAACTTACTCCACTTCTCAATGGTGTAAATACCTCTTTCAATGTTGATACATCGCCTCCTTCACCATACCAACCCGACATCTTTAAGGTAGATAGTAGTATTGCTAATATTATTAGCATCCTCCTCTGTGCCAAAAACTTTGAAATATTGCTCTAAGATCTATATGAAATTGTCCATCTCCTTCACATTCCTTGACACATGGTATGCCTTTAGTTTAGGAATGTCTACCCTTGAAGGAGTGGAGACCACCATAGGCACAACATTGTTTCCCTCTTGAGCGATGGTCTTTTTACAAAGGACCAACTCCTCCTTTGCTTCTTTGAGTTCTACAATAACCTTTGCAAGCTCCTCCTTAGGGTGTGCAATCTTAGGCTGGAGAGTTTCTTTCAAGGCCTTCACATAGTTATGACATTTAGACGTGGTAACATTCAAGGCATCTTCCATATCACCATAAAACTCCTTATTCCCATTCTCAAGTCCCTCAATATGTTGATTTATCTCCTTGGATTTCTCTTGCATCTTAACTATTACAAGCTTCACCTTGACGAGGCTTATGTTCATGTTGACCATGGCATCTCTCGACGATGACCTCTCTTTCTTTAATTGCTTAGAACCTTCAACGTTGGTGATCTCACTTTGTGCTCTCGACATCTTCAACCTAGAGCTTTGATAGCAACTGTCATAGACTTGGACTTTTTTCCAACAAACCGTATGGCATTTGATTATTATTCTACTCAACCAAGTCAGCCTTAAACAAAAATGCTAAGTACAAGACTAGTACAGTTAGAAAATAACTCAATAAACTAAAGGAGAGCTTGGAAAATACTTGCAAATAAAGTTACTTATAAATAAAGCTTCTTCTTAAATGTTGGGTGTATCTTATAAAATGTAGGATGTAGGATGCTTACAAATGAGGCCTCTAAGGCTATTTATAGTCTTCCATTCCCTTAATGGACGGCTATGACCTATTTGATCTAATAGTCTACATTGATTCTCTAGGATAATTTATACTATTCATAAAACTCCACAAAATTCTCACCACAAGGAAATTCATGATTTGCGACCGATCAATACCGATGGTATTGAAAACTGTTGGAAATACCGACAGAAAAAATGGTTCGATCGGAGAAGTTGGCTGATAGTTGAAAAGTAGCGACCGACCAGCATTCCGTCGTAAAACTTAAGTGATGGTTATTTACCGATCGAAAATTCGGTCGGTACTGGGGTCGGTAAAAACATCGGTCACTTAAAACCTACCCCTCTCTTTTTTTCCTCTCCCCCGCACATACTTCTCTCATTCCTCCCTTTGCCGCACCTGCCTTCGTCTCCCTTGGTTTCTCTGGCGACTGGCTTTTCTTTTTCTCTGGCGACTTGCGTTTCATTCTTCTTCTTCTCCCTTCCGCACGTGCTCCTCTCCCTTCCGCAGCTGCTTCTTCTCCGTTGACAGATCTGCCAGCTTCG
>JANKOE010000002.1:63192870-63206282 GCA_026284465.1 Erythroxylum citrifolium | reverse complement strand
AATAGAATCGTGGTCATGTTAGAATAGCATGTCAGTAGCTTATTCTTACACATTAAGTATGTCAAAGTGATTCTTAAAACCCTTGGAGTGATCTCATGACCTATTCTTTTTATTTGATTCCTTCCTATTAAGTATCAGTACCCTAATTTGCTCCTTATACATTTGTATTAAGTATTGCTGGCATATTCTTTAGTTATCCTACATCAAGAGGAGGGAGCGAGGGGGAGTTGGCATTCTGGTTTCTCTTGTTTTGGTTTATGGATTTCAAAGCTCGACCAATGTCTATATGGTGGCATAATGTAATAACATATCAATTTGGCTAGATATTTTTCAATTTTACTTGAGTACTTCTTCCTTGGTTTCATTCTTTCCTGAAATTTACCATTTGATGATAATATGAGAATTTATTTGCATTTGTTTGGCATGAACTGTTGGTGAACTGAACCAAACTTGTCACTTTTGGGTTCTTGTTTTCTTGTATTTTTTGGTCTCACGTGCATCAAAAAATGTTGATTAGGTAATGAAACATTTACAAAATAATGATCAATCTTTGCTTTTTAAATCCAGGGACAAACTCGAACTCAAAGCTGTTAATGATGGGTCAGCTAGCTATGCCGCTTTGGAAAAGAAAGCAGAGTTGTATGATAAATTGGTAAGAGGAGAGCTCTCTGATGAGGAGGACCAGGAGAAGTACTGTGTTGATTTTTTCCGCAAAGGTGTTGAGTTGGAGGAGTCACAGCAACCACAACATCAAAATGTTCCTGCAACTATAGCACCAGAAAATGAAAATGGTGACAATGATGCCTCCACTCCATTCGGTGCAAAGTTTATGGGGCCTGGTCGAACAGCTGGAGCATTAGATAGAGATGAACATAAGCGCTTTGTGAGGTGTGCCTTTTGATCTCATCTAATTGCAAGAATTGAATTGTCCTGCTCTTGATGGGGATGAAAAATCGGATTAGCATAAGCATTTTCTTTTAAAGAAAATTTTATAAAAAAATGGAGAACATATAAAGTTGGTTATTTGTGATGTGCAATGATTTGTAATGTACTTTGTTATACTGAGGAAGGGAAAAGGCCCTAGTAAAGCTAGTCACATACCAATGGAGTGAGACAAAATGCTGCAGAAACGACGAGAATGGAAGAAAGATGTGATAATTGTTTCCTGTATCTATTGGCTAGCATGAACTTAAACCTATCTGTTGATTATCCTTGGTAGAAATTGGTTTGAATCATGTATATTTTATTAGGCTTCTGTAACTCTGTTTGTGCATATGTGGAACACATATGAAACATGTATGGTGAAACTGGTAAGTAAGTATACCCTGATTATTTTTCAATTCCGTTTTGCTTAGGGAAGTTCATGAACAAGTAAATGAAGCAAGAGAGAAAGTGTCAGAGCTGAAGTTGCGCAGGCAAGAACAGGCTGCAGCTAACCGTGAGAAACTAAGGCAAGCTTATCTCAGGAAAAAGCTGGAAAAATTGAAAGCCGAAAAAGCAGCTCAGACAGGAGCCGTGGAAGGTGGAAGTTGATAGTCTAATTTTGTTGCTTCTTGTTATCAGTTTCATCTGCTCAAGGATGAGAAGATGTTGAGTAAAAGAAAGCAAAATGGTATGGATCCTCAAGTCCTTTGGCATAACACTCACTCTGCATTTCATCTGTTCTAACTTGTATATGAAACAATTTAAGAACATAGTTTGTAAGCATAGTTTAGGTTAATTGCATGGACTTTTTATTATTTCAATTCTCATATTTTTTAAATTTCTTCAGACCCTTTTCTTTTTTCTACTAAAAATGTTGATGGATTGTACATTTAATGGATTTTTTTTTCTTTTTATAAGTTAAAGGTAATGATTGAAAGTTGATAAAATGATAAGTTGATATGTGGCAAAAAAGTTATTTATCATTTTCACATGTAAAGAATATTATTCTTTAATATTCCACATCACTTTATTATGTTAAAATTGATATTTTGTTATATTTATTGATTATTAATAGTGTATATATTAATTAATATGATTTCAATTTTATTTTTATTTTAAATAAATAAATAATTTTATTTTTGCTGTTAATAAATAAAATTATAAAACTTCTTTACCATTTTATTAGTTTGTCATATTTGCATCTTAATATTTATATAAAAAATATAAGTAAATATTTAATACACAATATTAATTTATATTATCAAAAAATTAATATTTTAGCATACAACTTAGCAGTTTGTATTAAATATAATCCGGCATTTTATAAGTTTTTGGTTTTGTTTAACTAAAATATATTTTAATCCCTTTTGATCATAAAATATTTTATTAATAAATTTTATTTAACTAAATTTGCGTGACGTAGATGAGTAGCTCATGATTATATAACACATTAAAATCTTCTTCAACTCCTTGTTATCATTTATAACAAACTCCAATTCATAATCCATTTGTTTTATTTTTTCATCTAACTCAATTTGTTCCTCCTTATTTGGTCTTCTAACAGCTCAATTGCACATCTCATCTTCAATTGTCCCTTTATAACTCAATATTACTCATTCGGATATGAACTCTAATGATTTACCACTCGAGCAGAAAGAATGTGTTGTCCTTCTTTAACAAGGATTGATTGAGTCTACTAAATGTGAGTAGGACTGTTGACGAAAGAACTTATAATTCCCAACCTTGTAAAAGTCACAAAAACAAACATTCATTAACATTTTTATTCCCATATTGAAAATCATAACAAAATACTTTTACTAATTGGATATACAACCTACACTTAGATTTTTTCTTTCTTCATAAAGTCCTTAAATAACCGTTGAATGCTTAGATATCATGATATCTTCAATCCTGATTGCTCCATTTTTATACTATACGCCAAGCAACAACAAGAAACAAAATAACCATCATTCACCAACAATTTAATATCCTATTCATAATGGAGATGCAAACATTTTTTAACCACATTGTTAATTATTGTTCAAAAATTAGGAAGTCATTCTCTTCATTTGGAAGAAAAAATGCAAACAGACATGGATGTATGGCAACATTCACCCTAGTAGTATTTAATCTGATCTGATTCTAAGACGCTATTTGTCGGTTGTTTATCCTTATCTAGTGGCTAGCATGCACTTAAACCTATCTGTTGCTTATCCTTCGTAGATATCGGTTTGAGTCATATACATGGAACGCATATAAAACATCAATGGTGAGGCTGGTAGGTACATATACCCGACTATTTTTTCAATTCCGTTTTGCTCAGGGAAGTTCATGAACAAGCAAGAAAGTGTCAGAGCTGAAGTTGCGCAGGCAAGAACAGGCTGCAGATAACCGTGAAAAACTAAGGCAGGCTGAAAAAGCAGGTCAGACTCAGAAAGGAGCCCTGGAAAGTGGAGGTTGATTGTCTAATTTCATTGGTGCTTCTTATCAATTTCATCTGCTCAAGCATGAGAAGATGCTGAGTAAATGAAAGTAACGAAATGGTATGGATCCACAAGTCCTTTGGCATAACATTCAATCTTTATATGAAACAATTTAAGAACATAGCCAATTACAGAAGAAAAAAGGTCAGACATAACAGTCAACCAACATGAGCATTCATGTGCACCTGTATGACCTCTCACAAAGAAAATTAACATCGAACATAGCCATTGAATCAAGAAAAGAAATTCACAAAGAGCAGACCGAAAGGTAATCTATTCATTTTTAACATTTCAGCCTTCCATGTAATAATTAATTATAAACAAAAACAAAAGTCACTACTAAGTTCTACAGTCATGCATGTATTGGAGCTGGCCTTCAAAAGGAACTTATGGCAGTACACATTATCTACTTCTAGTACATCTCTTGCTTCAAGGAGTGAATAATGGATAATTCTCCACCCATAGCTTGACATCAACTTTGCCTTTTGAAGCATATGTTGACTTGGTACCTATGAAACACTATTCAACAGCGTAATCGTAGTTTAGTTATTTCCACAAATATTATTCATCAAATGCCAGCATGAAGATGATCATAGGAAAGAAAGAGAAGAGCTTATGGGGTGCTTTCCTCACTATTGAATATAGTACTTGTTGACCTTATCTGACCTTGTAGATTTTCCTCAATTCTTTCCTTCTATTTATCTAAATATATCAACGATAGCATCCGTGGCTGGGTATCTAAGTTTACGTCTTTCATGCTATCAGAACCATCAATATATATTAGCTACTTGCTACAGCAACGACATACCTGTCACAAATCTGCCATCGCAGGTTCTGCTCTTCTCGTATGGCTCATGATATTACCATATGGACCTTCCCGTCAGCTATCATCACTTTATTCTCATCATGTAATTTCTGGACAATCATAAAATATTTTTGTTACCAGAATTGTTCACATTGCAAGTCATTGAAGAAAACCAAACAGATCATATGCACTTCCCAATTATATAATTTGGTCCTTAGAAACAATCGATCTAATTTCAGAAATCTGGAGTTACTGATTCCGGCAAACCAATCCCTTCCATTTTCTCAAAAGAAAAATTTTACCTGTAATAGAAGCATTATCTCTTCTCTCGAGTATTGGGAAACTCCGGAGTTGATAACCTTCTCTAGATCATCAATAGTTATGCTATCCAAGTAGCGCATGTGCTGACGAAATGACGTATTAAATGCTTCAATTCTGCAGTCAGCAGGGAAAAACAGAGCTCATCACCATTATGTCTAAATTGGGCATAGAACAAATGGATTTGTACACCAATATTCTCTACAATATCAGACCTTTCTGGAGATAAGTCAGTAGTAGATTGTTCAGGAGGAGGCTCGTCAACTTCCATGGAATCCACCATTCTGCCACAAAACAAGAGTAGAGACAAATGTTAACAGTATGGACCTTGGGAAAATGTGGTAGCACTGAAAGATTTTATTTACTATTAACTAATCTACAACCCATCCTTAAGGGCATATATATACATATAAATTGAGATAACCATCCATCCTCCCTTTGTATTGCCAAATGATGCAAACTCATCTAAAAACCAGTCAGATATGACACAGCACTCAGAAGAGTGAGGGGAATTCAGATGTACCATTCTTCAGCTATGACTGTTGTCAAGTAATGTGATGGAACTTTGGAGAAACTATAATTCAGGTTGGATTTAGAACCTAAGTTCAAGAAAAAGAAAACATGCAAGCATCCTCTATTTCACTGGTTGATCCAGATTTCTCCAAGGGAATGTTTTTAGGCTATAAATCATGGTTTTAACATTCATGAATCGGACGAAAATCAGAAAAAGGAAACTTATCCAATTGCAGCAAGCTTGTTACAGGGGTTCAAATAGAATCTTAAGTGAACATATTGCTCAATGCCTGTCAACTGTTTTGCCTAATGCTACATTACCTAGGGCAAAAGGTGATAACAACAATATTTATTTTGAGAGATTCTCAGCTCTAATAGAAAGGCACATGCATACGTACACCACAAAAGTAAACTGTGCCTGTGCATTGTATAAAGGCTTTTGTACGAATGCATGCAAGAAAGATGCAGTTCATTAAAGGCATGTAAAAGGAAAAGAAAGCAGCAACTCTTAGTCTGGAATCTCTAAGGTACTAAAAAGCCAGAAAATAGCTTCTAGCTAAAACTTTAGCTGACTTGAAGTCCTACCCTTCGTTATCAACAGCGGAATGGTCATCTGCATTATGCCTATTTGAACGACGCTCAGTTCGATGATTTCTCTCTGATTCTCTTTCTCGTTCTTCTTCACGTTCCTCCATCTCAGTTAATTCTTTATGATATATAGCAAAATTTAAAACTTTCAAGGCAGCTTCAACATCAGACTTAGAGACCTGGTAAGACAATTTAATTAAGAAATGTGGAAAAGGCATCTTGTCCAATAGGCATTAAGGTAAGATCCATATGTATGAATATAAAGAACACAGAGTAAAAGGATGGATCAAATACCTTTCTGCTCAATTTCAATTTTGCATGAGCAGTAGATAAACGTATTATGGTTTCCAAGGTTCTGGCAGTAATTGGGAGTGTTCCTCCGGTCTACCAAAAGCAAGAAATGTTTAAGCTCAAGAAAACACTAACCATTTCGACAGTTAATCTAACAACTATAGTTACAATACAAACCTTTGCTGTTGAACTGGCATTTCTGAGCTCGGCATATACTGCGGCAATATGATCAGATGCCTGCAGATAAAACGCTAAAATTAGCTTGGCAGGAACACTATATTTAGGTGGTATGTGACAAAAGAAAACTTCTCATAAATATTGGCAAGAAAAAGAACAGTTTGCAAAAAAAATACATAATGACCTCATCTGTCAGCTCTGGTTGAATCCTATGTTTTGCATAATGGATGTACTTTTTAAGGAACTTTATTGTGAGAGTATCACGCTTGCGGCCTCTTTCTGTTTTCTTCCCATGAAGCATTCGGTTGTATTTAACAAAGACAGATGAGTCTGCATCTGCTTCATCTTCTCTTCCATATCTTGAACTTCCATCAATTGCTGAATCACCTATAATATTTGTCTCCATCTTAGAGATGATTCAAGTACACCTTATGTATTCCAAGAAAAAAAAACTCATTTACCTCCATCTATCACAGAACGGTAACGGTGCATACGTAAGACATGCTCTGAAATATGTCGATCAATATCAGGATCCATTTGATCCAGTACTATGAACAACAAATCAAAACGAGATAGCAAAGAGTCTGGAAGTCCGATGTTTTTGGTAGGCGTCAGTGAGCGATCATACTACAAATATACAGTAACGGCAAAAGTTAATTGAGGATTTGAAACAACGGCAATAAATAATATGACTACCAGCATGAAATTCAACCTCGCTGAAAACTCTTCTACTTACAGTTCCATATATGGGATTTGCAGCAGCGACAACACTGCATCGAGCATTCAAAGATGCATGAATACCAGCTTTAGCAATTGTAACAGTTTGCTGCTCCATGACCTCATGTATAGCAACACGATCTTGATCATTCATCTTGTCAAATTCATCAATACAGACTACACCTCTATCAGCAAGAACCATTGCCCCAGCTTCAAGCCTTCGTTCTCCTGATTAAAAGTATATTTCTTATCTACCAAAATGCAATTCTTGAAATGCCTCTGCCTAATAACACTAAGATGCCTGAGTCAATTAAATTACTTACCAGTTTCTTGATCAGAAGTAACAGCAGCAGTCAATCCTACACCAGAAGAACCACGTCCAGTAGTTGATATGGCCAGGGGAGCAATGTTCATGATTGCCCTTAACAGTTGGGATTTGGCAACAGATGGATCACCAACCATCATCATGTTAATGTCACTAAAAACAATAGGCATGACTTGACTTTAGATCATATAAGTGGGTAAACAAAGAATGTTCTAGTAAATGGAGAAAAAGTATAATATGCTTTAGTTAGGCATCTACTTACAGAGATGCATATGCCATATCCAATATTAACCAGTTATTTTGTGTGCCATGCCAAACCATAGAGAAACCAATTGAAACATTACTCACCCTCGTAAATGAGTACCATTCTTCAGATTCTTTTCCACTCCACCAAGCATCAATAAAATGACTGCCTTCTTTATCCATGAGTGCCCATATATTGAAGGTGCAAGTGAATTCCCAACAAGGTCAAAAGTATCGTCTCTTTCAGCTATCATTTTAATGTTCTTTAAGTCTTGTGGACTGTAAATTGGTGCATTTGCCTCTTTGTTAAGTAGACAAATGTTATTAGCTATAAGAACAGTCCTGGATGTGAAATCATTCATAAAAACTTTTGAAGTTAGAGAAGCATAAAAGTTTCAATAAAGTATTCAACTCAGTCGTTGAGCTACCTGAACACCCCATTGACACTGCCTTTACTTTTCCCAGATATTGCTTTGTAAATCCCAACAATAGCCACACGATCTCCAGGCTTGCATGAATCAACCAGGTCATCCTCAAGTATTACATCAACTGTTCGTGGAAGCTGTCCAGGAGCAGAATTCTCAGGCATTTCTTGCATTGACAAAGTTTGATGATCCTTATACTTGCACAACCCATACTCAGTCACCAACAGGTTACCTTTGTCATCCTGATGTGGAAGAATTTCCGTTACATACTTATTCTAATATATGGTGTTTGCAAACAGTAATTATAAGGACTTGAGAATACCCTTGTAGGATAGACAGACCCTGTAGGCAAACCCGTATTAGATGTGATGTCTCGATATTCACGGGAAGTGAAATTTCCAGTCGTAGGACAAAAGTGAACACTTTTGACAACCTTTGGCCTCACAAGAGAACCTAAAGTTTACAACCACAAGGTTAGGAGTATCCAGATAAACTCTAAATTCATCTAAAAGATGTCTTGTATTTGTTAAAATCCACTACGATATAATCCCCAATTTATAGTTGCCTTACATCTGTTCAAGATGTTATATAAAAGAGGAAAATAACTATCATATAACTTCCTTAAATTCAATAATAGCCATACGTAGTTAAAGCTGCAGGTTGGAAAGAACTCGGCAGTTCTATAAGCAAACAAGTTTCATACTAGCTAGTTCCCCAAGTTATGCCACAGTGAAGTACCACTTTCAACTATAAGAGGTTTTAAGAATTCAAAATAGCTGTCAATATGTCACGTCATGTTATACTACGCAACACTCATTTTTACACCTTAGCTATCAAGATACTGTCCGCTCAATTAATTATCTAGCTGGAAGGTCGATCTGAGATTTAACTTGATCTAATCCTACTAGTATCATAACTATCAATCTAAGCCAAAAGTAACCTTTCACATTAAACAGTTGGTGCAATACAGCATCCGTATTTCCTAAGCTTTCATATTGAGTTTAGCTCCATGAGGAAGCAAAGTGGTAGAACATAATAAATCTCTCGATTCAAGAGATTCAAAGAGAAGGCAAAAAGAGTATTCACAGAGAGGAAAGTACATTTGGTTACAATGCCCTCAACGCAAACCATGGAGCCAATGAATTCAGAGAGAAGTTCTCGTGGAGTGACACGGCGAGAAACAAACGGGCCCTCGAAACCCACAAGAACTTGTTCCTCTTCCTTCATGTATTTGGGGTCAATGCTACGAGCAATATCGGTAGCGGCATCACACAAGGGTTGTATATACTCACTGGGGTTCTTCAGAATCCTAAACTCCGGTTTAAAAAAAAGGCATTGCAGAAAATCAACTTCACGAACTATGCTTCTAAACTTATAAAAAGAGACTCAAACATTACAGAAAAAGGTGGGATGAGTAACCTGGGGGCGAAATCCTGAAAAGAGTGGAGATCAGAGATATTGATGATGAGACGGCGCCGCTTGTGGTTAATCATGGCCTTAATCTCGTCCTTGTAAACCTGAAATCACATACATCCATCCAAAATCATAACACTCAACTCAATCCAAATCCACCGACCTACCATCAGATGAATAAACAAAGAAGGAGTACATTTTGATCCAAGAAGTCGAGAAATGCTCGCTTGTGACTGTTTCTGTCGTCGATGTTAGCCATCTTCTCTGTTGCAGACCCAAGAATTCGAGAGAGAGAGTTTGTGTGTGCACTTGCTTTCGGCTAAGGCAGCAACGCGTGGGAGTGGGACTGCTAAGAAAGGGTTAGTTTTGGCGGGAACGAAGATAACTGTCTCGGCGGGAACTTTTGATGGGTCCCACTTTAATTATTTTAATTGAAGTATATAATAGTTTTAATTTTAACATAGACCAAGAGAAGGGATCAGATCTTCTATTTGTTTTGATCTACTGCTACTTGTGCCATGACTCCACCAATTTTACAAGATAGGAAGAAGATAAACGGCACGTAAGATCCAGTGCTTAAGAGAATGACTTTACATCACCTAATAGCCCTCAAATATCTCCCTATTTACTTAAATGGATGGCTTACATACTCTGGCACAGGTTAGGGCTAGAATATCTGGGATCAGCTCCCAACCTAAGGGGAATTCTCTAGCCCCTTACCTTGGCCCTATTCTGTCCCTCTCTCATCTGAGTCACCAACATGAATTGATGACTCAGATAAGAGGGGATAAAATAGAGCCCACATAAATGGATAGCTCAGATGAGAGGGGGATAGAATAGAGTTAGGGGAAAGGGGACATAGGATTTAAGGTCTCACCTCAAAGGACTTAGTTATGAAAACAAGGTAAACACATGATTATTGGCACAGGTGATTTGATTCCCGGAGATAAACCCAGTTGAAAATTTCAAATTAATTTTCAAAACATTTAAAACAAACCTTAATTATATGATTATTTTTAATTTTTAAATACAAAATGAGTCTTAGATACACTTTTTAATTAATTTGAAAAATTAATTATGTGACAAAATTCATTTTTATTTTAAAAATATAAAAACATGTCATATCAAACTATTTTTTTTAAAACAGAAGAACCCACACTGCTATCCTTTTTGGATGCGCATTGGTAAACCTTCGGATTGACATAATAGTCTGCAAATCACGCCAACCAAATACTCCGCACTAAGCAAACCCTATACGACAGGCTATATCGAGAAAACGTAAGTAGGAAAATTTGAATACAGGACATTTTATCCCCATGCTCCTCGTTCTACCAACTCGACCATCTCTAAAGGCGTCATATCAATCATGATATTGTTTTGAAACCGATACCAATAGTTTATTAACTTAACTAAACATTAAGTAGGACCCATTCCTTCCTTCCCAGCACGCTGTAAACTGAACTATCAAAATTCATGAGCCAACAATACAAGATTCCAAGAGTTACAACGGAAAATTAAGATACAATAACTGAGAAGACACAGACCTTGCTAGAGCTTAGCTCATACAAATGGGGGGATGAGAAGTAACTCTCAAGCTAAAAGTTGAAGCAGCCTCAGTGAGTAACTAATCAGCAAATATTAGAAAAAATAAGCAGACGAGCTGGATGCCAGGCCTTGCTTACAGCAAGAATTGCAGTATGTTGGATGTTTATGGCTTAAACGGAGCAAAGGCCACAACCGAGTTGTGTCCTCCAAAGCCAAACGAATTCGAAATACCTGAAAGCATTTACAAGGAGTCAACGAGAGATTTCAGCTTCTGGGTCATGGAGTGATTTTGAGTTTTTTTCTTTTGGTTCTTACCAACATTGATTTCATGCTGCTTTTTTTTATTTGCAACAGTGTCAAACTCAACCGAAGGCTCTGGATTCTGCAGTAATGGAAATAAGTTGTCAAGCACAGAAATGCAAGAAACATAGTTAATGTTTGGATGAGGCCTGAGTTACTTACAAATTGATTAATGGTTGGATGAAGCCATCCCGTAGTAATAGCCTTTACAGTGGCAATTGCTTCCAGACCTCCAGCAGCACCAAGGCAATGCCCTATCATAGACTGAAACAACAAGAATCAGCAAGACGAGACTGAGAACGGCTTCGTTCTCAAAAAAATTTTCTCAAGTATAATCCACAGAGGGAGTACCTTCGTTGCATTGATTTTGATATCCGAAGTGTTCTTAAAAACTTTCTTTATTGCATTTATCTCAGCAAGGTCACCAGCAAGAGTAGAAGTTGCATGTGCATTTATGTAGTTAACCTTAAAAGTAGTTGTACAAGTTAATTAATGCTCTAGAAAATCTCAGTTATTGAGTACACTGAAACAAAGAAGTGTAAGCAGCTGCACAGGCACTCCGATTAGGAACTCAAAAGAACCAATGCCTCCTAAAATGGACATCTAACAAAAGGATTTCCTTTCAGGGAAGAAAGATATACAAAAGGACTTCCTTTCAGGGAAGAAAGATATTTACCTCCTCAGGTGATACTCCAGCATCTTCAAGACTTCTCTCAATGCATGAAGAGACTCCAAGCCCATCAGCCCTTGGATCAGTCATATGATGAGCATCACAGTTAACAGCCCCTCCCAAGTACTCAGCAATTATTGGTGCACCTCGTTTCATTGCATGTTCTAAGCTCTCCATAACCTGCCAGAAACACAATAAATGTCTTTCTAATTCCTACCGATCAAGTATCACACATTGTCAACATAGAAAAAGAAGAGTCTTAGGAAGGTGAAAAAGAAAAGGGAAAGAAATGGACTTAATTTCAAGTTTGAAGACTAAGCAAACAAGTATTGACAAGCTTACCAACACGCCTGCACCCTCACCCATAACAAAGCCATCTCGATCTTTGTCCCACGGCCTTGAAGCAGCTTGTGGATCATCATTTCTCTGAGATAAGGCTCTACAGGCCACAAAACCTCCCAAGCCAATGGGGATAATTGCTGCTTCAGTTCCACCAGCAATCATCAAATCAGCCTCACCTCGGCGAATGTGATTGGCAGCAGCATAAAAGCAATAATTAGATGTAGCACAGGCGGTTGAAATTGAGTAATTTGGACCCATAAAGCCAAGTTCAATAGCAAGCAATGCAGAACCCATGTTCGTTATAGCATAAGGAATGAAGAATGGGGTAATTTTCCTGTGTCCTCTCTCAATTAGAGCCTGAACACCATCTGAAAAGACTGTAAGACCACCCATCCCAGTTCCAACAAGTACACCAGCTCGCACCTTATCAATCTGCAGTATAAATAAATAAACAATTTGGTGGCTCAGGCGACTGGCTGTAACCAAAACAAAAAAAGGATAAGTTGATCTAATTAAGTAAACTCACACCAAGGCATTCTAGAATCCATATCTATAAACTACAGCAATACTTGATACATATAGAGGATGGGCATTTTTGCAAGGATATCACTATTACATTATGAAAATCAAAAACAGCACATGATAGTTCTTCCCATCTCTAACAGTGGCATGATGATAATTGACCATCATCCCCAAAATTATTCAAGCAGTTCTTGGATCACATATTAGCTAAAGTCAACAGTACATCAGCTAAAGACATTTCTAAACCAGAAGAATAAAGAAGAGGAAAAGGATGAGCTGCAACCCAACTAAACAGTTAAAACCCTAATCATACACATATTAGCTAAATTCAACAGTAAATCAGCTAAAGACATTTCCAACTAAAACAATAAAAGAAAAAGGAAGAGAAAAAAGTTCAGCTGCGATCCAACTGATTTAGACATTTGAAATTCTAATCATACTACATGCATCACCTAGAACAACCATTCAATGTCAGCAGAATCTTCTTGCTAAGTGAACTAAAATAACTGGATGTAACACCAAAATGGAGACAAGTGTGATATTCACCAAATCTGTGAACTACTACACAACTTCCACAGTTCCTGAGCCAAAGGCTGAGCAAGAACCTTTTAGCTGGTGAACTACTACATAACTTCCACGGTTCCTGAGCCAAAGACTAAGCAAGAACAGTTTAGCCTGTGAACTGCTAAATAACCTTCACAGTTCCTGAGCCAATGGCCAAGCAAGAACCTTTTAGCTATCCAAAATTATTCCGATCTTTCTTGAATGACTTTAATCGAATCAACTTAAAACAGATATCACTACTAGATTC
>JANKOE010000002.1:63149230-63173154 GCA_026284465.1 Erythroxylum citrifolium | reverse complement strand
TCTTCAACTACACCAAGAGTTTCTTGGCTCAAAATGTAGCTCTAGCCTTCCTCCACACTTTTAACTCTTGAACTTTCCTCAAAATCCTCTTAGAAAGCTTGGAAAAAGTAAGACCTAACTCCAACTTTTCTTCTTTCTTGTCCTTGCTTCTCACGAACTCTTCTCCTTCTCTCCCTCTCAATTTCGTGACTTCTCTCTTCTTCTACTCTACTAACACATTTTCTCCTTTCTTTTATACTTCTCTAAGTTAACTTAAGCCCAAAGGCCCAAAGTCCAACTCACTTCTTCTCCTTTCTTTCATTCTCTACTAACTCATTTCACTTAAGCCCATTTCTCCTTTTCAGGCCCATTTCTCCTTTTTAACCCAACTATCACATTAAATTCATCTAACACTTACTACCTAACTCATTAATAACATATTTAATACATGCTATCTACTCATTAATGCCTCATTAATGTTATTTTTAATTCATGCTACTTACCTCAATTAATGCCAACATACTTGATTTCTCACACTTTAATTAGTGCTAATTCAACTTACTAAATCTAATCATGCTTATATAAAAAAAAAATTCGGGGCTAACAATAATATACCTACATTATATTATGTATTTTACTCCAAATAATGTGTGAGACCTTATATTAGAAGAATAAGTGGTTTCAAGTTTCACGATCCATTCTATATAAGTTGCAACTGGTATTGAGATTTGTGGCACTTCCATACCATCTAGCTTTGATTTTAAGCCTTTCTTTCATCGCAAGCCAACATATGAATGTTGCCTTAGTTGATAAGGAATTCTACCAAATTAGTTCGAACCAAATCACCTTAGGTTACATCACCATAAACAATTTGTAGCATTATCTTTTGGCAAATTCCTTAGAGTTAGTATCTGTCCAGATAATTTTGTCCTCCTCTCTGGCTAAAGAAATGGCAAGAAGTAAGTTATTCAAGCTAACAACCCCTTTAGAATTGCAATCCCAGCTTCCATTAAGAATTACTAAGCTAACTTTTTCTTGAATATGAATTCTGATTATCAAATGTCTAAGATCATTCTTGTTGATTAATGAACTCTACTCACTCCAGTTATCAAACTAAAACCATGTGATTCTCCATTTCTGATGATTTTCTTCATCTAGTGGTGTGTTTGATGTCTCAATCTCAACATTTGCTTAAAACTCCATGAGTTTTCTCTAGTTTGATTTAATTGCCATAAGCTTTTCTCCTTCATATATTACTCGTTAATCCACTTGGACCATAAGGTTTCATTATCTTTAAATATCCTCCATATCCTCTTTGTGAGCATTACTTTCTGTATAGAAATAAGCGATGTAATCCCTACGATGCCCCTCCTACTTAGAAAGACACAATTGATCCAATTTCACCATAGCCCCTCTTGAGTTTTCAATTTTGCCAACCTATAAAAATTGCTTAATATACCTCCCAATCTCCTTCACAACCTTCCTAGGTAGCACTAAACAAGCACTCCAATGCATGCTAACATTCCTCAATTGTTGGGACCCGATCTCGGAACCGAATCCCAACCGGAAAAAGACAGAAAATGGAAACAGAAGGATCGCGAATCAGAATACAAATTGAATCGAATCGGAAAACGAATGTCCGACATCCAGCAACGAAGATTGATCGAAAAACTATGCGAGTCGCGTTGGAAACCCTAAGACTAAGCAAAAAATCCCGATATAATTTTTCTTTTTCTTTTTTTTTCTTTTAATCCATCAAAACCATATAATTTCCTTATTCGGAAATTTTATCCTCATTCAATCTTATATAAAGCACTTAATTTCCCAAACGGAAAATCATTCTCAATCAACACTCAATTCATAAATTTCGTCTTAATCAAATCATACATATCCCAAAATTTCATCCATAAACCAAATTCTTATCTCATTTATAACAAAACCTATTCAAATTCTTACTTTGCCATAACCCGATTTTATCAAAAATCGGGCAGCATAACGGCTGTATTTTGAACAGCCCAAAAATCTGCAAAGTTTCAAAAACACTTCTATAATGTCCAATCACAACTCAGAATCATCGGACCTCCCGTCCGGAATCCGAAACACCAGCAGAACACACATCTATACCTAATACTTCAAAATTCTCAATCCAAAACATAAATCAATTCGAACACAATCCAATCATATTCACCTCACTACAACATACAATTCCAATATTTACTTACATATTTCAATTCCATACATAAATTTCATAATTTCTTAATTCTTCCTAATTCATATACAAACTCAACTCCATACATAAACTCAAATATTTCTTTACAATTTATACATCTTCTGAATTAATTGCTTACAAAAGAACCCCAAAATCAATACATAATCCATAATTGTCATACATCATAAATTCAATGCTTACAATACATTAATGGCATTTCATCCATAACGACGAAACCAAAACCAAACTCCAGAATACACAAATGACTAACTAAGCAAAAACGAACACAAGCCTTGACTTTCTTTCATCCGCTCTCCTGCTTAATACCTGGAGATGGGGATGAAAGGGGGGGTGAGCTTTCGCTCCGTGGATAACATATTTATACTCGAAAAATAAGCAAAAAGCATTTCTTAAAATATTTGTCATTTATAAACATTTCTTTTTTCAAAACTTAGTTCTCAAGCTTTTCAAATCATTCAAAAATATTCTTAATCAATTTCTAAAATTTTCACGATTTCAAATCTCACATTTTCATTCCTCGAAAATTTTCAAAACTTTGAATTGTTTCTCATTAATTTTTCTTAAGGCACAATTACAAGTATAACACGCTTCATATTCAAAAACACTCATTTAAAATCATTATAATATTTCTAATTTTCACCAAAAATTTGAGGTCCAACAAATCGTCCTACCAAATATAGCTTATTAGGTATATACAAGTGAACATATTTTAGGTCTGAGTTATGATAATGGCTACAGGGTAAGCATTGGAGCAACTAGTAAAGTTATCCATTTGTGATCATAAGGTCATAGGTTCAAGTCACGAAAATAATCTCTTTGTAAAAATACAAAAAGAAAGATGCTTAAATTAAGACGCTCTCTATACTCTTGTAACGGAACCACTAAATTTAGCTATTTACAAATCGAGAGGAATTATGTCTATCGTATAAAACCACTAAATAACTTTTAAGACAGAAGTAACCCTATAGATGTTGTATTCATACCATTTTAAAATAAGAATCATAGTATTCATTTTTATAAAAATGAAAATGAAAAGTAAAAAATTTTTTTTCTTGAAATATGAAATTTAACTCTTAAAAGAAGCACCCCGAAATTTAATTGATTGCACTGGGTACGTTGAATTTTACAACAATGGCTACATGACACATATACAAAATTTATCAGTCCACTTGTCTTCCACTATTTGATTATCTTTTGGTCCAAGTGTAACGATTCTTACTTGCACGTATCAATTCATCAAGTTAGGGGTTCGATCTTTGACTTTGGGTATGGAGCAGTCTTAAATTCTTGGGTCGCAAACTAGCGAGGGGATTAATCACTGGGGCCGCCGGTGGATACCCTAGTCTAAGACAAAAAAAAAAATCAATTCATCCTGATAAATTCCTCTAGTTCGCTAAGAACTATATGACTAACCCGAAAAATCAAACGAGGAGAGGTGAAATTAAATCTAAAATATATCTCCTTTTTTAAAAGCATCACATTGATGTTAGCCCCCACAGGACCTACGAGTTGCATTCTCATATTGTTTTTTGGTATTCGAATTCATGACATTGGACAAACTCAGATCTAATCTGGTGGCTCTGATACTAACGAATGATTCCGAAAGACATACCGAAAGTATGACAACCAACTGGTTAAAAGAACTCTACAATTTAAGGATATGCATAAGTACATTGATCAATCAGTTTGACAAAATGGACCGACATTAGTAGATATAAGTATGAATTGAACAATTGAGAACGTATGAACCCAAAAAGCAATTACATAATTTCGTCAATTCGGAATAATGTTTACTTTGTTAGAGTTTGTGATGATTTTAAAATGTAAAAAGCATCTGCTTTTGCCTTTTGCTCGTGTCTTTTTTGCTGTAAAACTAAAGAGAAGTATAGATCCTCCCCCTTGCCCACCTCATATGGATGCACAGATCATGCCCAAAGTGACTGCCAACCAAAAACATTCGACGGGAGTAGATTCTGTAGTTTAAATTAAGTTTTGTATATAACTTCGTTTCAATGTGTTTTTTCTTCTTCTTTTAGGTAATATTTAAGATGGTAAACTTAAGTTTTAAAGACCAACCCGGTTCGAACGATTTAACATTAAAAATCTTGAATTGCCCTAGTTTTAAATTTTCGGTTTTATTTAATTTAATATTTTTATTGTTAAAAATCGATAAGTTTATTAATTAATCGATCAATTTTTATAAACTAATTAATTTTTATAAACAAAAATAAACTAATTAATTTTTATTTACAAAGCTTTTGATTAGTTCTTCAGTTGATAGTGCTATTTTTCTTGTGCCTGTGTCAAGAGTAAAGTCGATTTCTTTTTCGTGTGGCCTATGAAAAGTTCCGTATATATAATAGCGAGGGTGATGGGGATCGCCCAGACTCGAATTACTATCCCTCCGAGTCCTCGCAAGAGGCACATCAGGAAGGCCATCCGGGATTCTCTCATCTCAACCCATATCAGGGGAAGAGGAAACTCGTGTCCGAACTAACCCGACATATAAAATTTTCAATTAAACTTTAAATTTTTATTAAGTAAAAACAATCCTTTTTATCATTTTTTAAATCTTCAATTGTATTCAATCTTTAATCAATTTTATGACGTCCTAATACCAATTAAACTTTTTAAATCTCTTTTCTTTTCGGTTTAATCTCTCTTCTGGTTTTGGAAACCTTAGTTATTTGTGAAACCTAATTTCGACTTTGAAGTTAACATTTGCTAATTTTGTTTTATGTATAACAATTCTTATATGCGAAGTCTGAAAGATTACGTAGTACAAAACGACAAAACGTTATTCCTAAATTTTGTTTATATGTATTTCCTAAAAGTGAAAATTTTAAAATTATGACTTTTTTTTATAAAAAAATAGGTGTTTTATTGTGTATAGTGTTTAGAAGATTCTGGGTTTTTTTTCAATTTCACAAATTCTTTTTAAATATTTTTAAAAAAAATTATTTTCGAAACTCCTTATTCTACTACTGGTCTAATACTACTCTCCCGTCTGGAGCATTCTACTTTGTCAAAAAGCAAAGAATATTTGTAAGACGCGTTTACAGTTTTCATTTACCCACAATTACAATATTACCCCCGCATGGGCCTTATATTCCTCCCTCTTCTCTTGCTCGTCCAAGAAAACAGAAAACAACCCACATCTCTGTCTGAGAAAGACAGAGAAATAAGAGGGTTGTTGGTGTAGTGAGAGAATAGAATGGGCGATGAGGTTGCAAAAGGTGGTGGGAGGCGGCGGAGGTTGTGGATGTTCAGGAAGTTGAAACTCAGGGAGGCATGGGGATGGCGATGGAGCTTTTGGAGGTCTGCGTTTAAGTGGAAGAGGCACGCGTTGCAGCTTTGGTTGATTGATGGTTTGATGTTCAAGATTGTTTCTGCTCTTGAGGCCATTGTCTTGGTGACCAGTCTCTGTTTCTTCTACCTGTGTTGTGGCTGCCACATTTGATACGACGGAAGCACTTTCTATTATATTGGGTTTTAGTTTTCTTCTCTGTGGGGGATACGTAAAGAAGACATGGGAGACATTTGTAGTTCAAATCAATGCAACGCAGGGTCTTGGTTGCTGTTTCTGTCTCTGATATATTAAAACATTTGACATTGACTACCATATCTGATACTCCATTAATGAATGTTCTATGTTATAGTTAGAATTCTTCATCGTCTTCCTCAACATTTTGATTGTTCGGGTGATTATGTTTTTGAGCTCTGTACATGTCAGCGACCTGAAAAGAAGAAATAGAACGCACTAAGAAAGCAAGATAATGGTCGCTTTCATAAAGCAAGACCATCCATTACCTGATCAGATGTAGTAGCTTGCTCTGGATTCTTATCTTCTCGGACTTTAACTAGGCGTGGAAACCGGAGAGAAATACCCTGGCGCAAGAACATTAAAATAAGAAGATGCAACTGAAGAGATTCCCAGGTTTATTTCAAACAACAAGAATATAAAAATCACAAATTGAGAATATTGTAAATAGCTCACAGATATGAGGCTGAATAAAATCTATGGTCTTTACTACAGAATCTAGAAGTATAAACTTTTACCCTAAGCAAGATCACCACTATTTTTAAGATGCAGAAGCCAACAGGAACATTAAAACACCATCGCACATAGATATTGACATAGACTTGGTGTGTCTTCATTCACGGAATGCCTCACTAAACAGTGGTAAAAGCAGAAAAGTATAATACTGTGATACCTAGTTGTAGAACATATCTTATGTCGGAAAAATGTGACTAACTGGTTTCTAATCTTTCTTTAATGAAGAATGAAACTTAGTTAACAAATGAACAGAGATAAACCTTGTCAGCATCAACATCACCAATTGCAGCACGATGAACTGGACTGATAGTCAAGTCAGCAGCCTTCACCTCCCATACCTGTTTGATCATCAGAAAATAATAACTCAGATAAATGATATGCTTAGAAAAATCAACATCCCATCATACAATAAAATTGATGTAATCGAGCCTCTTAGCAATGTCCTTGATCGACGTCATTCTACCAGCTAAGAGTTTCATGTCCCCGAGATTGAATCCCATACGATTAACAAGTATAAGTTATGAATAATGACGATAAGGTGAGTTTTTTAAAAACAAGTCACCCTGATGTCTAGTCCAAAGGTGCAATGGGTCCACTAGATAAAAAAAGGAAACACATGGATACCCAACCATTTGGAACAAGAGGTTTGTAACATACCCACCAGCCTGTGTTGAGTGCCTAAAAATCGCACCTACATATATCCACTTACACGCTAATATGCCTAATGCAGATGCAATAATGCAGATGTAGTCACATATCTCTCCTCTTCTTCGTTCAACACTTCATTACTGTATGCTATTGACTCAACGAGGTAGCCATGTTGAACTTAAGATGTCAAAACATCAATGGAAGAAAATATTCAAAATGATGAAAATGAATCTCACTATCTTTATGATATTTAAATGAAATCTGTGTTTCAACTAAAATGGTATAATAGTCTTATCTTTTCCTATTCCAGTTCTTCCCTATTCTCAATGTTTGGACTTGATCTGTGCCTCCTTTCACATATGAAATAGAAGAAAAACTGCAGCAGAGAAAAATATATATTACATCTACTTTATGACCTAAATCCACAGACCCAGGGACCATAAAGACTGCATCTTTTTTTTAATTGATCTTGTGTATTAGATAATGCATGATGAAAAATAACATACATACTTAGTAACACTATTTCTTATCTTAAAACCTTTACAATTAATTCTTTAACTTGTAATAATTGTCTTAACTCATATGGTTCCTTTTTTTAATTCATCTAGGGTTAGAATTTTCATTATATCGCTATTCAGCCTTGGAAGAGTTTTTTAAAGAGAAACTTGCTCAAGTCATCATCAGCTAAGTTGATCCTGAGGTAAAACTTGGGAGAGCTTACTGATAACAAACTAACAACAGGTTTGCTACTGAATTCTTTAACACAATGATAATCAACGGGAGAGTTCACACATAGAATCATACTGGGACACACACGAGGTGATTCATAGGACTTCTGTCATGTCAAAATATGAAATAAAAGAGAGTGTAGGAAAGAAAGGTGAACACGGGATTTACGCTACGACCTAAACCCATTGATACAAAACCAGAATGACATCTTTTCTTATTAATCTTATTTGTATCACATAGTCCTCAAGGTTCTTATTTATAGAAAAAGATGGTGACTATCTTTTGATGATATGAATATAATATCATCATATTAAAAATATATAATTAATTCTAAGGGTTGGCATTTCAGCATGTGTCTGCCCAGCCTGAAGTCGGATCAGGCTTTTGGTTAGGCTTGGGTTCAAGAGGGTCAACCTAGCCTAGCCCAAATGGATTCAAGCCAACTGATTGACGTCATTTTGTCAAATTTGAACAAAAAAAGTGGGCTTTGGGCTGTTTGATTTGAGCCCGATTGGGCCACCCCTACTAACTCTTGCAAACCAAAGGATGATTGCAATAAATCTAGAAATATTATAACAAATGTAAGAAGTTAGATACCAAGAATATTTTAAATTACATTAGTGATACTATGAAGATTCTAGATTTCAATTACTGAGTATAAAAATTAATTTAATTAACTTTAACACATAACAATCATTCCCCGCTTTTGTTTTATTCAATTTCTGACCTGTTCTAGGATTAGAAATCTGCCATTATTTAAATTCCTCATTGAAGTCTAACAAAAGACAATTTGAAAGATGAAAATTATAAATTTCACACCACCTATACATGAAGTAATGAGAAACTGAAATTCTAAATACATGTTTATGATTAATGGGAAATAACTAATCATTACTGATGGCAGCTTACTTCAAAACCATCCAGTCAAGCTGTCCACTATAAAGAGTTCAAAGAGGAATTATAGTGCAATAAAATCATAACCTGGTCTCATAAAACAGAAGTTACTGAAATTTTAAAATAGAAGGAAAAGGAAGTTTGAAAAACATTTGATTGTGATTATAAAGATATAAGTTTTTACAAGGTCATCAGCAAGACATAAGATATCATAAACCACCAAAACAAATTCAGTCTAATTAAACCAGAAATGAATCACCAGAACAGAGGTGAAACTAAATGTGTATCCAGAAAAAAATAAAAGGAAACAGATATTACCTCACTAGGTTCAAACCACACATCTGGTTCAATTGTTTCTCCACACCTGTAGTATGGCTGGAAACAGCTAGAATGTTAGTATATTAAAGTCAAAAATAAGAAATCCAGTGAAAGTTCAGCACAGACCTTTGGTGCTGGAATCACTTTAGGACGAAGACTATCGGATCGTTCTTTGAGCATTGCTTCAGTGAATCCAGTGCCTTTATACCAGAGAACGATCGAGACGAATAAATAATACTACTTGTTCAAAACAATTTACATGCCCTTGAGACAATAGAAAGGTCAATTCTCACGCACCTACTTTACATATGCTTTGATATTCTTCGTTCTTGCTGTCATAACATGCAAGAAGAAAAGCACCATAGAAACCTACAGAAAAAAAGCTCCACATAACAAAAAAGTAGTTGCTAGCCATGAAATTCACTCTCTTCCCTCCACTGATCACAACTCTGTTCCCTCCAAAGGGAAAAAATCATGCACAACTTTGGACTGAAATACAAGTGTAATAGTTTTAATCACCAACAAACATATACCTGTGCGTTTCCCACGACCATGAAAAGCAGCAATAGGTACTAGATCCAGTGAGTCACCAAGGCTGCAGAGCGCAGACCAAAATTTGTAAACTAACTTTATGTAATATATTGCCAATATGTTTTGCCTTACCTTTGCATGTAGTCTTTCTTTAATTTTAACCAGTTATTTGATCGCTTAGAAGGCTCATAGGTGGCATCTCTATTTAAGGTTTTGATAATTAATCCCTCACAACTGCAAAATAAGAAGAGCTTTCCATCAAAACCTACAAGATTTCAAGGTGTAGTTATGGGGCACTTCACACACATTCTAACAGTAGTAATTTCTAGCATAGAAGACATATAAAGAATAAGATTTGAAATCAAAACTGGTTTCATCTAACATACAAGTTATTACCAAATAACTAAACAGCCTCATGAAAAAAAAAGAGCAAAACTAAACAAAGGGATCACATCATTTCTAAAACACAAGTGAGTCCTTACTGACTCTTGTTGCTATTAACAGGCAGCACCAGAACGGCCAGAATACCATGTTTTAATTGTAAAATTAGCTTGCTATACCAGACACAAATTTAACAAGTCTTAACAAACTTCTATCTACCAATCTCACTATCCAAGTTAATGGTATTGGAAATCAAGTAACAACAATCCCTTTCAAAGCTCGTTAAACAAAAAACTTCCAGAAAGTGGATCTTTTCGAGGTGACACTCGAAAATTAAGTTCGTTATCATTAATATCAAGTCCATAATTCAGTTATACACTTAGTGGAATATTTTTTTGGAGTTTTTCACAGATATTGCTCCCAAAACCACTGAAGACTTCAGGTCATCTAGTCACCTTTCATTTACTCATGGCGTCCACTAACAATCAACTACTACTCAATCAAGCTTTCTGCTTTTTTATTTCATCTTCATTTTACTATTTTGAGCATCTTATTCATTAATCCTAATCAACTAAAAGGTTGTGAAGTCTTGAAACTAAAATATTAAGGGTAAAAGAGAAAACTTGCTAAAGGAAACTAGAAAAAAAAAAAAGGAGTTTCACATTCCAAGTTTGAGACTGATTAAAAAATAATTAATTTTTTTAAAAAAGGAAATCTCGAGGGAAAACTTGATTATTTTAGGATTTTCCTATTTAAGATTATCATACTTAGTTAGGCATGATCATGGGATCTAATTATTTTTATTTCCTTTTTAGTTATTAGGGTAACATATACAAAATTGGCTCTATCGTACAATTGTAAGCAAGTAATGTAGAAAATATTTTCTCAAATCTCAAATTCTGTCAAAAGCAATCAAAATCATGAGATGATTACCTTGCATCAACTGCAGCATCAAGGAAGTTTTGTATTTCCTCAACGTCATTTGATGTTATTGTTGTTGCAAACTGAAAATATCCAGGTTCTTGTTCAAATGAGTCATAAAGACGCTGCAAAAGAAAGAATTGGTAAGCATACCCTAGTTTGGATTTATGTTCAATCTAGACTGAAATTACTAGATCATCATTTCCATTAGTTCTGCAGAGATCTAATATAATTCATAATAAGAAAACTAGACTTTCAATCAGAGTGGAACTAAATACAGACACACAATCAAACTTTGGTGGTTAAATCTTAGATGCTAACAAGATCAACTTGTCAGTGTTATATCAATCACACCAAGGCTTTTCCATTAATCAAATAACCAACAACTAGTAAAAGCATTTACAGCCAAACAGCTCTAAAGTGTGTCTGTGTTATTGGCTCTTATCATTTAGCTAGTTACACAAGCATTTACAACCATACAACTCTGAGTGTATAAGAGTAAGGCTCTTATCATTTAGATAGTGTAACCAATAAACTGTTATGTATCTAAATTAACATCGATATCTTATCTTTTCAACTATGGAGAGATCTACATAATTCACGGTAATTAAATTCTGCTTTTGTTACCTTATCTTTCCATAAACACCCCAAGATAAAGGATTAGATCTCATAACTTTTTACCACCCATGGAAATAGCTCCTGATTCAAGGAACAACTATTCACTCAAGAGCAAAGACTATTTCTTACTGCAGTATGGGTAATATAATGCCATTGGTACTTAAGAACATTTAACACCATTTCAGATTTGAAGTTCCTTTAACTTCAGTTTTTTAATCAGATAGGAACTATACTGAGTTATGTGTCACAGAATTACATCTTGTATTAACACTTAGGCATTGGAATATAAATTCGTTAAAAAGGTATATTCAAAGTAAGCTTATTGGGAACATCCAAGTGAAGAAAAATAGCCAAATTTTATATGCGCTTGTGACCATACAGCTCTAAATATTTTGTGAGAGCAAGAGGCTGGATTCTTCAAGTTAATGACATCACATCAGCATAGGTAAATTTTACCAGTAAACTCTACAAATAAAGAGCAATAGCAGCATCAAAAGCTCTTAAAAACATAATGAAGCAAAAAGGAAGTCGGACAGAAATATGAAGTAATTATTAGCAAATAGCACATTTCAAATACGTTTCAACACTTTCCAAGCCTTTATGATTACCAGTGGGCTTACCAAATAATGTCACAATTTCTCCACTCAAATGTAAATCAGATCACAAAAATGATGAGGCTTGCTACCAACAACTTACACCAACGCATAGAAGCATTGGCTGCATGCTTGAAAATGAACTTGTAACAATGAAAAATGTACCTCTCGCCGAATTTCAAGTTGTTCTTGAATCAATGGTTGACCATTGAGATATAACATATCAAAGGCATATAAGCAGACATCCACCTTAATGTCAGTCAGGACCACATTTTTGCGGGCCCGAGTACTAAGGACCTGCCATAATTAAAAAAAAAGTTATCTTAGGTCAAAAGAGATTGAGCGAAAAGTGTTAGAGTAGGCTAAAAGATCTGTAAAAGGGTGTACAAGGAATGAGGAAAACTAAGTGTCCAATTTGGTTAAGCGCCAGTGAAAATGTTACAATCTTTAAGGAGAAACAGGAAATAGAGAGAGAAAGAGAGAGAGAGAGAAGAATATGAGGTATCACGCAATGTATTTGGACATATTTCTTGGGGTAGGAAATAAGGTATCAAGCAGAGTATCATAGGTTGGTCAAGGTTATTCCAAGAAACACCGACCAGAGTTTCAGAACCTGTTTTGCAATATGGCACTATGGGGGTTGCATTTACTTCATTGACAAGTATCAGTAATGATTCAAAAAGATTTCAGAGAGTCAGACGGAATTTGCAAAAAATGAGGTTTTATTGTGACTAATACCTGAAAGGGCAAGATTTTCTCTTTTTCTCGATCATATGCAACTAGCTCGCAATCCAAGATAAAAGATTTGACAGATGACTTCTTTAATCTGATTTGAGTTTTAGTGTCAGGAACTACCAAGTAAACAGTTTACTACACTAAAATAACACACAAGCTCCTAGGCATATCTAAAAGAACCATTCAGACGCTTAAGAAGAAACACACTTGGAAGTAGTGGCTAAAGGGAAAAAAAAAAAAGATTAAAGAAAGCCTTCAAAATTACTTGTATAGGGGACTGCAATTATGGCAGAAAACCTACATATGTTATGCCTCAATAAAGAGCAATAGGATAAGGTCTAAAATTACAAACATATGTCCCTAGGTAATGTAATAAAGAGGAATCATCCTATCCCTCCTAAAAGAAAAGATGAAAGAAAAAACTAACTTCCTGTGAAACTTCCTGTGAAAGCAAGAAGCTGGGGGTGTGAACTATTTGAGAACATTTATGCACATGACTTTTAACATTGGGACAAAAAGTTACAAGGTAATTATCAATGATTTTTAAGAGAACTAAAACAAATGTCATGCAAATATCACAAATAAAACACAATTCCTAACAGCATATGAAGACAACCTCGAGATTGTAGCAACAACATCAGGAAACTTTCCAGTATTTCTCTCAGCATTTCGACTGTATATCTCAACCAAACCATTATCCATGAAATGTATCTGCATCACAATTGATTGGAATTATCAAATGAACATACATCCATTATACAGAAGAAACCTGATCTAGCATAACTAGTACATCACCTGGGCACGTTCACCATCATACTTGTACTCACAAGTAAATTTCATATCCGTGAACTTATCTATGATCTCTGAAACTTCTCTAGTTGCCTTTGCTAGCATAGGGCTCACAGGGACACCCGGTGTAAAGCTACATGTTTTAGGAAGGTTCCATACACCATCTGCAAGAAGAGCTGGGATAATTTTGTCATAAACAGGGAGTACAGAGTAGACTTCCTTGATTATCCTGGTAGCCTGGAATAAACAAGACCCATGAACAACTATCATAAAAGCACACAATAAATTCAGAGACACAAAGCCACATGAAAGGTTTCACATGACATGATCTTTATCAGTGCGTGATCTGAAAAACTAGTAGCATATCAATAAAGATAAATTTATGAACAAAAACAAATAAGACCAAGGTGTAACATCATAACAAAGGTGATGAAAAGCAGAACAGTGATTTAGGAGAAATTATTTCCTAATCATAAAATAGGAAACAAGAGGATATCGTGGATATTTACTTTAGGAAATTGCTGCAAATAGGAAATATTTTAGTTACCTAAATTAAGCTAGGACTTGTGTATATATTCAAAGCCACTTGTTGTGCAAAAAAAGAAAAAAGATTACTTCGTGATCTGAAAGGTTTCACATGACATGATCTTTATCACTGCGTGATCTGAAAAACTAGTAGCATATCAATAAAGATAAATTTATAAAAAAAACAAATAAGACCAAGGTGTAACACCATAACAAAGGCCGATATATATTAGAAGAAATTAATCATCAAAGAAATTTTGACCAATATTTGAGTTAATGTTGGCCTATCTCCTTAGATTTTTTTACAACAGTAGAATATTTATATAGGTCGTCAAACCATGCCAGCCTCTATTTCTGACATTTCCTTGAGTATGGAATTAAAATTATGTTACATACCTTTATCCCTGACTCCGCTAACAACCCAAATACTATCCAAACCCTAGTTATCACATATCATCTAAATCTCTTCTTTGTCAATACAACCCATGAAATGAACCTTAGGTCTCAATCTTAGCCTGCTGCTTCAAAAAATTGTGCCAAGAAGTAATTTTTAACTCAAAGAATAGTTGTGCACTCCAAATTTGCTGCACATCATGGATCCATTTTGCAGCCATTTCATATTATCCAGTGCGCTTGAAATCTTGTACTACTTTGCTTTTTGCAATATAATACTAGCTTGCAGTGTCTGAAGAATAGTATATGACAACAGTCTCACTCATAAGGAAACAATCAACTTGGACCTAGCAATTGTTAATTATACAACAAAATTCAATTCTTAATCTCATAATTAAACCAGGCAAAAAGTGCCTACATTTTTTATTCACTATTTTCAAACACAAACATAGAATCTGCAGGCATTGTTTTTTCTGTCTATTAGGCGGAAAGCTGCTACAGCGCCAAGGAAAAAAGGTGCAACGGGATCGAAGATAATATGTTTGGGCCTAAGATAGGTAAAATCTCAAAGGTTTTTAGGCTGGACTAACTCATCTACTTTAGTCCAACCTCCTTTTGTTGAATTTCATACCTGGACAATTTAGAATCAACCAGCATACTTAAATTACACACAACTTTCGCAATGGGAGAGACTCAAAATAGCAAGGATCATAGTAAGGACCTAGCTATGATTTGATCTCATGACAACATTTCAAACTAGTAGCAGTATTAATTAGCTAAAGAGAGTATAAACAAGGCCTTCAACACAGTGCTTCTACAGGCTCACAGACTAGAAACAAATTAGTGAATGATCTCGCAAAATGTTATACTACACTGCTAAAAAGTTGCGTGGTAGTTATGATTATTGTTTGTCTATAAGAAATTAACTGACCTCTTCCAGAGGAGACTGGACATTTGAAGGTGGTCTGGAATTTTTCTCAGTATGAACTGCTGCTTGTCCCAATGCAGCCAAAAGAGTCTGTTCAGCCAATCCAATTCGCAGCTTTGACTGCAAATGAATTTAAAAAGAAAACTTGTAACAAGTTAAAGAAGCCAATAGACCCAAGAGATAGAAGCTAACAAGATAAAAAATCAACCTGAAGCAAGCGAATTAAATACTGAGGTTCACAGTCAGTAGCTGCAACAAGAAGTGCCTTGATATGGTTCTTTTTTTTGTCTTGACTATCCTTCCCAGCTTCCTGTTTAAAATTCATGAAAACTTAGGACAGTTTGGCTCTAAGATAATAATAACTAGTATGTTCCAACCACAAAGCACCGAAATATCCTTCTTGCCTGTCTCCTCTTTTGAGAGAGAGCCAGGAAAACATGAATTGCAATGCCTAATAACCACGGTTGAAATCAGTGAATCCATTGCAACATTTAATGGGACCAAAATGAAAAACAGAAACCCTACACTTTCTTAGAGTAAATTACTAGTTCAAACAACAGATAATATAGACAGAACCTCGTGTTATTTCTATAGCATATGAGCCTTTAAGGGAGATCATGCTATGATATTCCATAAGAAATACTGGCAGTCGTACAGAAGTAGAGGCAGCAATGATCACAGAATGGATGAGAAAAGAAGGAATACAGCACAGTTATATATTTCATATCTTAGAAAAATGAATATTTATATAACCTACCAACCTTCTGCTAATTTTAAAGAATATTGCAGGACAACTGTCAACTACATTGCTGCAATGGATGAATACTTGGGAAATTTTATGCCAGAATCCAACACCATATCCACATCAACAGTGCACAAATTTGGAACAATGAATAAAATTATGCATCTCATAATCAATGCATTATAATTTGCATAGTGAAATTTAGTGAGCTTGGATTCTGATATGGTGGTGACCATATAGATAAGTCACAGAAAGGTGTGCTCAGGTCAAAACGATAATATAAGAGATGGGGGGAAGGATACTTGGGAAAAGAAAGGACGTGGAGAGGAAAACAAGAACCTCATTTCCTCCTATCAGTTCCATTGATGTCATTTCACCAACCAAATAGATCTGATGCAATTTCTTTTCCAAGAAGAAAGTTGCTTTAAAATTCAACTTGTTAATTTCCCCTTTGAAATCATTGTGTCAATCATCTTTCTAAAGTGCTTCCTGAGCTCACCTAAATCTTGGAGGTGTCAGTATAGGCATAGAAGGAACCTTCAAAAATGATTAATACTTTTAACAATGATTAAAACTTGTTGAAAAATGAATTTTGACTCAGAAAGAAAATGGCATGCTAACAAAATTTTGAGAAACAAAAATGTAGATCATTTATTTCATATAAAAAGTAAGAAATAGGTTTGCACTAGATGACTGAAATTTAGCTGCAATGCCACCATCATCAAAACAAATTCCCTTAGAAAATAGTAGACTATCTTAGCAAAACGTTTAGTTTTAGTAAGCAAAGACATTGGGATTTCCTCTTCTAATTTCAATTAGCTAGAGAAGAGTACTCAACATAGCAAAGCAAACTCTGAAAGGAACAACCTTAGCAATCAATCGAAATGTGTTGAAAACTTTGGCGATAGTCAATGCATCAGGCACTCGCATCATAGACTGAGATGAGCGGATTGCTTTTGCAACAAGGCCTAAATCTCCCTTTTCCTGCCAATCATAAATATTTACAAACAGGTCAAAAAATTCAAACCAGTAACAAACAAACAAAACATTAACAGTGACTGTTACCTTGTTCTGTTTCTTAATTTCCTTCTCAGTCCTTCCACAAGCCTCAGCAAGGGCCTTAATAATGATGGCCTCCCCAATCCCTAGCTCCACTCCCTCATGTGCAGGCGCAACCTTGTTAGCTAGTAAGTACACAACAGCCAACAAATCTTCGGGAGTGGTGTCAATTACTGTCCTCAACATGTTGCAAACAATATCAGTAATGACAATTCTTCGAGTTTCCTGGGCTATCATATCCATGGCCAAGCAGACAAACACAAACGGAACCTTTCCCCCTTTCTCCCAAGTTGCCACCATTTTAGGACTAAAATCTGTTGCCTTCTTCTTCAACAACTCAATCGTATTCTTCAACTCCACAACTTGATTCTCATGGCGCAATTTCTTTACATTTGTCTGATCAGAATTTCTGGAATCACTAGCCGGTTCAATCTTGTCAGAATCATTATGGGAAGTGACAGGGGTTTGGGATAGGAGGGATTTACGTTTATTGGGAGATTGAGGTTGAGGTTTGCTTTTGGCAGCAGCAGCAGCACGAGCATTAGACATGAGGGCGTCGAAGGCAGAGGGGCGAGACGACATGGCGCATGTAGGGTTTAGGAAGAGAGATGACAGCTTAATACTAGAGCAGAGGCGTGAAAGCGTTAAAAAAGAAGGACGAGGAGGTGAAATGAGGCGGATGGCGAGCATTCAACGGAAGAGAGAAGCAAATGTTGCTGTATTTTCCCACCAAAACCAAAGTCTCAGAGACATGAAGAATGTGGAGAAAGAAGGGGAGGACCGAGTCTAATGAGTCGGGTCGGCCCGGCCTCAAGCCAGGCCCAGACTTGTGATACTTCTTCATTTGGGATTATTCTAATTTAATATTAAGTTTTTTATAAATTTTATCATATGCTTCAATTTTTAACAATATTTTAAAAATTGAACTATAAGACAAAAAGTATAAGATTTAAAATGTTCAATCAGTATTAAACCGTCGTAAAACTGATTAAAGATTAAATACAATTAAAGAATTTAAAATAAAAATTAGGAATTTGAAGTTTAATTAAAAAATATTATTATATTAAAATTAATTTATTTATTTTAGTTTATAAGAATTTATTAATTTATAAAAATTAATCGGTTAATTAATAAACTGATTAGTTTTTAACAATAAAAGCTATAACGTAAATACAATCGAAAAGTTAAAAATCAAACATAAAAATTAGACGATTCAAGGATTTTATGGCTGAATCAAATGGAACCGGATGAATTTTTTTAATTATTAATTTTTAATAATATTTAAATTAACCAATGTCTTAAAAAACATATCAAAAATTAAACCGATAAGATAAGACTTAAAAAATTCAACCAAATTTATATTAAGTAGAATAAATAATTATAATTTAGATTTTTTAATTTAATCTTAAGTTTTTATAAGTTTTATCATATGTTTCAATTTTTAACAATATTTTAAAAATTGGACCGGAATTTAAACCAGTAAGACAAAAAGTTTAAGATTTAAATAGTTCAGTCAGTATTAAACCGTCATAAAACTGGTTAAAGACTAAATAAAATTAAAGAATTTAAAATATTATCGAAACAAATTAAGAATTTGAAGTTTAATTAAAAAAGATATTGTGATATGAAAATTTATTTATTTATTTTAGTTTATAAGAATTTATTAATTTATAAAAATTAATCAATTAATTAATAAATTGGTTAATTTTTAACAATAAAAATTACAAAGCAAATCAAACTGAAAAGTTGAAAACTGAATCTAAAAATTGAACGATTCAAAAATTTTATGGCTGAATCGGTCGAATCGGATGAACTTTTTTATCATTAATTTTTAATAATATTTAAATTAACCGATGTTTTAAAAATTAGATTCAAATCAGAAATTAAATTTAAGACTTAAAAAGTTCAACGCGTAAAATCGACTAAATATTAAGTAGAATAAATAATTATGACAAAATCAAAATTCATTTCTTTATCGGACTACAAAAACAAATCACTTCTGAATAAGGAGTCCAATTTTTCTGTCTAATTTTATGGTGTCTTATTATGTTCAGCAAATCTCAGCCATTTATTTATGTAAGTCTTACGTTCCGCATAAATTAATGACCGACACAATAAGACAAATAAAAAATTGGAGAGAGGATCTTGGTTGCTGAATAAGCCCCTACATATGCCGTTGTCAATCATTTTTGTAGTCACGGTTCGAAATCCTCCAACTTTTTGCGCGGAGCAAAAGGCTCATCAGCGACGCTACCGTACTCCTCCTCCGTCATCGTCTCGTCCCAACTCTCAAACCGTTCCTTGGACGACTTACCAGAACCACCACGTGAGGCGGTAGCCATCCCACCATTACTATGTCCAGACATGCTACGCCAGCTTCCAGTATGTGGCTTGTACCTCGTCGAGTCGGCCATCCTCTTACTACCACCGCTACCATCTTTAACCTCTTCATCATTCCAGTCCTTCAGATGTACCCTTGGCATCGAAAATCCTTGATTGTGCACCGACTGCTGCATACTCATTCCATGGGTGACACCAGAACCAGGGTATAGTTGCACCACAAGTACGGAACCTCGAGCGAATGTTGACATGGCTAGTAAATCGCCTATCGCACCTAGTTCAGGGAACTCGGACCAATCCAACAGCCCTTTTGTGAGAGGTGAAATGATCCCTCCTCCTTTTCCCACCACGTAAAGATCAGGTTCAAACCCGGATTTCGGGTCCATTTCTTGCAGGGTTGAGACTATATCTTCATCGCTGTTCGCTACCTTTTCAACGTAGCTTATGTTTATCTCCGAAGCACACTTTAACCGGAACTCGCTCACAAAAGCATCGTCCAATCTCTGTTGTTCGTCGACATAGGAAGTTGTTGTTAGCAATCTGTTTGGGTCATTTGCTGGTAATGGAAGTTCTTGCACGTCGGTTTCTTCTATTTCATTCCCGGGGACAAATCTTAATACTTGCAATCTCACCCATCGGCTTCCGGCCATCCTCCACGCGTATGATAATGCTTCACGATCATCGGGACCGCCAATGAACACCATGAGAACCTGTCGTGTTGTTTGATCCGATTTTCCGTCCATGAAAGCTCCAAATCCTCTGTCTATAAAGATTCCAGCAGTGCAAGGTGTGTTGGCCAACACATTTAGGTTTACGCCTCTAAACGAAGCTGCACCATCTTCCTCCAAGCTTCCGTCTTCGTTAGGCAGCTTATGGAACGGTATTATCAAGAAAGCTACGTGCTTGTCCTCAGCCAGACTGCAAATATCTTCGTGCATGGTGGAAAATGGGGATAGTGCTGTTAAGGACTGAATGTTAACAAGATCGTGCATGTCTGCGTAGGTTTGAAGTGCAAGAACAATGTTCTCTGAGTAGCGAGTTTGGCGATTATGTTGGTCGTGGACAATGAGCATGGCGGAGGCACGACCCGTGAGTTCAACGAGGCTGAGGGCAAACACGTGGAGAGGGGACTGTCTTGTTGGATTGGAACATTCTAAGAGGTTGATGATGCCTGAAACATTTTTGAAGTCCTGAAAACAGGCAAGGATCCGAAACTCAGCATCAGTTCTTAAGTTCTGTATAGTCCTTCTCTTGTACTGGGATAGGCGCTTGTCAGGACAGTAAATGGTTCGGATAATGGATGGAGTTGCTCCGGTCATCAACAGAACAGCAATCACCATAGTCGCATAGTCTTGTCTTGACATGTACTGCTCATCACAGAGAGATTATGCATTTAAATCTAGTTAATTACTAAACATTAATAACATTTGGGATTCAATGAATTCAAGCATCCTACCATTCTATCATAGCCAAGGTTAAGGACAAATATGGCCAAAATGCCTTTGGTGTTGCTGATTACTCCAAGAGCAAAGCATTCTGTATCTAATACCTTGTAGAAGTAAGGGAACAGAAAAGCGCTTAGGATCTTAAGCAAAAAGGAGAAGATTACAACAATCACCGCTCTTCCCCATCTCTTTATAGCCCAAAAGTCGATTCTTATCCCGCAAGCAGCAAAGTATAAGGTCAAGAAATACCCAGAAATGAAGTTCTCAAATTTGTCCATTAAAATGCCAGCCAGCACCCTATTTGGCATGATGAGCCCGAAAAGGAAAGCCCCAACAATGGACGTCATACCTAAAGACTCAGTAGCAGAAGCAAACACTGAAACAGCTGTAAGAACAGAGCACAGGTAGTGGTCGTTGAACTTGTCTTCACGAGACGTGTGTTTGATGATGTATGCAAGTACTGGTTTGCCCACATAGAAGCAAAAGAATGCGAAGACTACGTTTAAGACGATGGCGAAAAATGCATTCAACAACCCCAATTTCGCCGGTATCAAAAAGGCAACAAGAATCCATGTTATAAGATCAGTGATAAAAGAAGATTGTGCGGCCAATCTTCCCATCTCGGTGTGGATAATCTTTAATTTGGTTAAAACACGAGTAACAACAGGGTATCCTGTGATTCCCAGCGTTATAGCCCAAAAGAAGGCACCTTGGTAAGAGAAGGTGTCACCAGCGTTCATGAAGAAGTAAAGGGCAATTCCGGCGACGAAGGGAATAGCAACTCCGATGAGGGCATGGATGAACACCGCGGGATTAGTCATAACGATTGATTTCATATCCATTTCCAGACCAATCAAGAACATGTGACAACTCAAGGCCCAGTATCCAATAGTTTCTACTATAAATATGCTTCTCAAAGGGAACAACCGAGCGAAAAATTGTATCTTGCCCAAGGCTGTTGGCCCCAGTAATATACCACCCTGCACCGATTATATACAGCAGCTCGATTGGTTAATCACCCGCCATCATTGAACAAGGAAACCACAGATCAACCACACAATCTAAAACAAAGCTGAATATCATAGCTTTTTATAGAGTCTTTATGAATGTCATGTGGTGTTTCCTATGCATATTTAGATTTAATGAATAGAAAGCAGGAAACTATGATGATGAAGAAATAATGTTATGAAAAGAAAGATGCTTACAAGAATATCAGGAACAATGTGGGGTACACGGAGAGGTCTGAGAATGTAGTACATGGCGGTAGTTACAGAAATGGAGAAGGTGAGCTGCATGGCTAAGATGGGCAGAGCTTGAGTCAAGGGGTTGTCACTTTGCCAGATGCCATGTTCGGCGGTGATGTTAACAATATAGCATGGTAACTTGGGAGTTTTTGATGAGTACCAATTTTGCACAGCGTTGACATCCATCTTCTTCTTTTTTAATTGATCCTATGAATGACTGTGTGCCTGCTCACAAGCACGATGATGGATGAGGGTGGCGAATGGAGGCCTTTAGAAAGGGAAAAGAAACTGAAAAGAAAAGGTGGAGAAAGATAAAACGGCAAGTTTTTGACTAGGAAAGGAAGCCATGACCAAAGGCATTACCTTTTTTTAGAAGTTGTACGGTTGCTTTTTCTTGTTCTTTCAATGGTTGTGTTAATTTATGATATATAATCGACTACCGTAATTAGGGAAAATGAAGGTTTATGGATTGGCATTGGTCAGAACAGTGTAAGGTTTGGATACACTGTTCTCCATTGCCAACCATTATAGATCAACACGCAGCATCAGGTATAAGTTCCTTCCTAAACAGAAAATGGTTTCCAACAAAGAAAACAGGAAAAGCTAGACGCCATTGACGCTCAACATCAACAATCGACGAATAATAACATAAGCTTTTCAGAGCTGTTGTTGTCCTCCGAAATCGACGATGGTAGGATTAATGCCCGATGTTTCATTTGCAATGGTGGCAAAGGGGTACGTATAACTATTCATAGGATAAACACCAACATCAATATTCATAGGAGGAACTGACACCGAAAACGGAGCTTCATTAACCGGCAGCCGCCTCCCGTCAACGACTGTCCTTACCCTGTTCTCAATATCCCCTAAAGCGGCGTGGAGTTGAAACAGCTCTTGAACGTCAAACTCTGTTGATGATGCTCCGCTCCCTAGAAGGTTTGAAGATGGCTCCTTCAGCAAATAATCTGTCAAGAAATAAAGTTGGTTGTTTTGTCAAATACTGTTCACACAAATTTCTAACACAAGGGGAAAATGCTGCAACTTCTGTATTCTCGATTCTAGTCTGAATGTATGATGTCCAGAAATTTGTTACTGAAATCCCTCACAAATTGGCGAATGTTTGACAGATGATTTGTATAAATTAGTTGAATTGAAAATGAAATGATGCCCTCTTTGTGTATTTGAATGGAACAGTAAATTTCAATTTCCAACCTCTAAACGTGTAAAACTACTTCAGCTATCTATTGTTCGAGGAAACTTAGCTTCAGAAGGAATAAAAGGACATAAAAAGGATGATAATCAGATCGAAAAATTGATGAAACTTCAGTTATCACTTTCAAGATCTTTTCAAACTAGTTTCAAATTTTTGACAAAACAGAACATACAAAAATACTTCTTCTCTACTTCCAATACTCAACTTGTAAACTTGCTACTAGAAATCAAAATGAAAACATAACAAAAAAAAATGAAACTTGAATAATGATAAACTTGCATTGGAAATTTTCGGGTTTTTTTTCCTCTCTCTATTTGAAAATGTAAACATGAGGAGCTTTATATTCAACTCAATCTCGTTCGGATACAACATGGAAAATTAGCTGATGGACAAAAACTTGGACTGATGAATAATGCTAAACTAGTTCAGACATTTCCTGATTTGGCTAGACAAAAAAGTAACTTCATTTATCTTTAGCATAACTAAAACCGACATTGTTAAAATCAGAAACTTGTACAACATAAATAGTATCAATTATTCAGCAGCTACTTGATTTTCCAGCACCAAAGACTGACATACAAATCCGATTGTCAATTGTGGATTAATACTTTA
>JANKOE010000002.1:63003821-63026511 GCA_026284465.1 Erythroxylum citrifolium | reverse complement strand
CTGTGGCATGCTTACTGATGTTTTTCCTTTTGTCTCCCCTTCTTTGTGCAGAATTTCCATCAGCTGAGAGTACTGTTCTGAAGTGAGGTTGAAAGTGGGACTGTTATGCCCTGCTTCTTTTGGAAATGAAGGACTGTCCATATCTGAGGAGTGGCATTCTTGGTAAGTTTCAACTTGGTTGACTGTTTTGTATTTGCTTTGATTGGTGTCACGGTTTTGATGAAAATTTCTGGTATTGGAAAAGTTTGGGGGATATCCATGTTTCTTGTAACATTTGTTTTCAATATGTCCAACATTCCCACAATAGGTACAAATAGATCTTCTGTTTTGTTGATAAGTGTTTTTGCTGTCTGTTTTGCTAAAAAAGGCTTGGGGTTCAATGATTGATGATGAAGACAGTGTTTGTTGGATGTTTAGTTGTCTTTCATGTTGGGCCACCATAGCAAAAACACGTTTAATGTCAGGCAAAAGGTCCATCAGCATAATGTGTGACTTGACAGTAGAATATGGGTCATTCAAACCTTTTAAAAATCTGATAACACAATCTCCTTCTTGATAATTTTTGAATGTAGTTAAAACATCATATGTGCACTGAGGCTCACACTTGCATTTAGGTAAAGGTCTTAAGTTGAACAATTCATCCCATAGCATTTTAAGATGAGTGTAGTAGTCAGAAACCGAAAGATTACCTTGCTTGTGACTGTATATTTCTTCTTGGAGATCTGAAATTCTAAATGAATCAGTTTGGGAAAACCTACCTTCCAAATCTTTCCAAACCTCAACTGCAGAATCAAACCAAATCACACTTTGTGCGATTGAATCTGTCACGGATCTCAATAACCATGATAAAACCATTGTGTTGCATCTTTCCCAGTACATGAACAAGGGATCCTCTCTTTGTGGCATAGCAATAGTTCCATCTATGAATCTATATTTGTTTTTTGATAACAGGGCCATCCGAATGGATCTTGCCCAAGAGTGATAATTAGGGCCTGTCAAAGGTGAAGAAACAAGAACTAAGGATGGATTTTCATTGGGATGAAGATAAAAGGGGCTGGCTGGATGATCTTCTGGACGGATAACATGCTGTGACTGATGATGTGTTTGGTGGTGTGTTTGGTTAGTGGCAACGCTGGCATATGAGGGACCAGGAATGCCTGACATAATGATGAGAAAGAGAATAAAATGGGGCAGAAAGGAAGAAAGCAAAAGAGGACAAAAAAGAAAGCACAAGAGGAGCCGGCAGAGGAAGAGAGCTATTGCTCTGATACCATGATAAAATGTGTAATAGAAAAATAATTGGCTCAACTTTATTGCGTGATTTTGCTACTCTATATATAGAGTAGGTTGTTGTAACAGACTATAGAAAGATCTAGACATATCTACATGAGAAAAAATAAAAGGAAAGAAACTAAGAGAGTAGTGGATCTCATGTCATGGACTAGGACTGAAGAGAGTGGGCTGGACTAGTGGTCCAGTCCCTTTATCGGAAGCCCAAAAATACAATCCAAGTGACAATGATCCAGTGACCCGATAATAACCCTTAGAGCATCGAGAGTTTCTGTCTAAGGTTAGATATCTTCACTTCTTTAGTTCTCTTCACAAGGATACCTGTATGGCTTGACATTAACTGGTGGTGCTCTTAGAATCAAAGGTATTTGATGCTCTGTTTTTCTAAACGGTGGTAGGCCCTTTGGTTGTTAGAAAATACTCGCATAGTCAAATAAAAGTGCTTGCAATGGAGCTATATATTCTGCAGGGGTCTTCTCATCGATTTTGATTTTTTGTATCACATCCTCCAATGTCATGACAAGTTCAAAATATGATGTTATTACATCAGTCTGTTATGCTATTCTTAGTTGCCCCACTGATAATAGTTAACTCTACTCGGGTCATGCCATGTAACGTAATTGATTCCCCTTTGTAATCAAATCTCATCCATATTCCTTTGTGGTTGTTCAGCACTGGTCCTATCTCAGCTAACCATTGCACGCCAAGGACAATATCTGCACCAAACAATGGCAATAAATAAAGATCAACAAGAAATTCATGTTTATCAATGATAATGGCAGTTTGTGGACATTGCCATTTGCAACTCAGCTGTTCTCCATTGCCAATCGTTACATTCAGGTACTTTGAACGATGAACTGGTAATCTCAGGTGCTGAGGTAATCTAGTCTGGATGAAATTATGAGTCGATCCACTGTCGACTAATATTACAACGTCTTGCCCCGCTAATTATCCTTATAGTCGTAGGGTTGCTGGAGCTGTATGCCCTTGTAAGGCATGTAAAGAAATTGTTGGTTCCTCAGGCGATGAATTTGGTTCGAATGGTTTTTGCTGCTCTAAATCTGGTGGCAACCCTTCCTCTTCATTCTCGGTGGCAAACAAACTATGAAACAGAACACGTCAGCAACGATGCCCTGGGACAAATTTGTCGTCACAATTATAGCAAAGCCCTTTTGATCTTCTCTCCTCCATTTCTGTTGCTGTTAGCCTCTTGACTGGTACCCAACTAGGTCCTGGCAGTAATTTGGGAGCTACTGGCAACACTGAGGTGGCGTTAATGGACTGGGTCCGATTAACGAAAGGCATCACAACCAAAGGTGTGAACTTGTGATAAGGAAGTCCCGGTTTGGAGGCTTTTAACTTATCTTCTATGAGTCTAGCTACTCCAATTGCATTATGAAGAGACTCGGGTTTCAAGAGAGCTACCTCGCTTTTAATCTCTTCTTTTAGCCCTGAAATGAAGCAGTTTAGTGAGCTTGCGGTGCTAAGGCTAGAAATCCTAGTGGAGAGTTGTTCGAACTCTTGCATATAAGCAGTGATCGTAGAACTTTGGGAAAGTTTGAGCAGAGTTGCTTCATGGTTCACATAGGCTGAAGGCCCAAAACGTGTTTCTAAATCGATGGCAAACTGATTCCAAGTACTCAGTTGTCTCGTTGTTTCCATCCAACGAAACGACTGTAGAGCTGCTCCTGCCACAAAGAAGGATGCTACAATGAGTTTTTCATCTTCTGACGTCCTGTGATAAAGAAAAAAATTATCAATCTGAAATAGCCACCTCGTGACATCTTCCCCCGAGAACATACGTATCTCAAGTTTTGTGAAAACATATTTCGTCCTCTTCCTGCATCTTCTTCTATCTTTTTGTGCCAGCTCATGGTTTGTTAGAGATTCTCCTTGTGTGTATGCACCAGAGACACTCTACGGATGAAAAAACCAATAGTGGAATGGCATTGTATCATCTGGCACAACGGAATTCTCTAAAATCTCCTTTATCTTATGGCTTGCTGTACAAAACCAACTCAACCCTACATATCGTCTTAAATATTTAAGCGTAAACTCATTTTGTTCATTTTGTTCAATAGTAGAAGAAACCAAAGACCATTTATTCTTGGCGAATAACATAAAAAAGCCTCTGTGATATAGTTGATTATTTATCTTAGCCTCTGTGTTTTTAATTCGTTCACCCTAGTTCTTGTGTTTTGTAATCTCATTCAAGATGCCCATTTGATTTTTTTCGGATAAAATTACTCTTGGATTATTTGAATACAGATTTTTTTGGATTATTTGAATCTAAGGGTAATTTTGTCCGAAAAACTCAAATGGACATCTTGAATGAGATTACAAAACACAGGAGTTAGGGTGAACGAATTAAAAACACAGGGGCTAAGATGAATAATTAACTATATCACAGAGGTTCTTTTATGTTATTTGCCTTTATTCTTCATATGTAAGATGACCAACAAAATATGGCAAGCAATCAAATTACACTGCATATAAAACTCTTAAGATCATACACTTTCTAATGTTATTCAATAGTTATCCTCACAAAGGACTCGTGTCGAATTCATTCATATAGCAATTGTTTGCATGAATATCCAAACCATATGGAAAGAGAGGAATGCTAGATGTTTTAACTCCCAATAAAAGTCTATCACAACTCTCATCTCGGAAACTATGACAAACATTCGTGAACTTGTAATATTGGGAGATGCAACTTGAAAATCAAACTTCTGTATTTAGTCTACCATGCTCTTTAAATTTATATTTTGAGTAGTTAAACATATTAAAGCTCTCATGGGTAGAAGGATACCCCTTATGTATTATTTTGTTTGTACTTATATTCTTTATTAACGAATTTTTTTCTTTTTTTCTTTAAAAAAGTTTGATTTATAGGTCCTAAATTTCAAGCATTCTAACAAGTAAATTATGGTTAGTTAATTCTTTAAACAATATAAATTATGAATTATTGTATGCATCTAAAAGTTTAAAAATAATAATTATTTATTATTTATTATAAAAAAATAAACAAGTTTTCAATAAATTTGACTTTTATTACAAATTTATTTTATAATTAAAGCTTTTAATATTACAACCTAACATTCAATTGCATATTCTTTTACTAAAACATGAAATATAAAATATAAATAATCATTGCACTTTTATATTTACAAAAGGGTATTAGTTAAACTATTTCAAAAGAATATTTCTAACTATATAAAATCAATTTCAAAATGGTTTTATATTTTATTTATTTATGTATTTATTGTAATTTTATTTACATAATAATTTAGCACGTCAGTTTTACTTATTTACTCTTTAACCTGCATCACTCTTTTATTGTTACATCTACATGCGGGTCTACTGGATGTGATGATGATGATGACGACGACAAAATCAATTTCAAAATGTACCCTTTCACACTTTTTCAATTAGGATTAGGCAGATTAATGGTACTTATAAAGTTTATTAACAAATGATACAAATAATACTAAGGTTTTTAATAAATCTATGATTTGTTCATTACTCATTAGGAAATTTTATGTGCTTCTAATGTAATGCAAATAAAAAGGTATGCATAAGAAGTAAACTAAGATCGTACTTCAAAAGATGTCACGTCATTCATTATAAGGAATTATCTTAGGATTCTTTTAATTTAGTGTCTAAGTTTTTAAATTGTTCAATTAAGTAACTAACCTTGTATAACGTTATTAACACATTTTAAAACGTTAGTTTTATTAGTATTTTGTTGAATTAGCTAACGTAATCATTTTTGTCCATGACATGTAGGCATTAACGTGAAAAATTAATGCTTTTTTCACACCTTTTTTATTTTCCAGACAACTTCTCCGACAGATATAATATTTCCGTTAGTAATTGCCTACGATTTTTTTTCCGTCGGTAATTCATACTTTTCTTGTAGTGATGGACTAATACATCCAACCCATAACCCATACCCTATAACTTATACTCGTAACTCATTTTATTTGAAAATAACCACATTCTATGCTTCTCTCATTTGCATCTTCGTTCTTTCAAGCTAAGCATTGTGGGGTTTAACATTAAGGTTTAAAACTTCACAAACTATTTAAAACATTAGTTTTGTTAGCATTTTGTTGATTTGGCTAGTGGAATCAATTTTTTCCATAACAAGTAGGCATCTGTGTGGAAAATTAATGGACAACTAACCATTCACATGGGCTAAAACACTCAACTTATAACTTATACCCTATAACTCATACCCTTAACCCATTTTATTTAAACATAAGCACATTTTCTTTGTCTCCTCTCCTCTATATTGTTGCCTGGGAAGCATCATTTTTTTTAATCTCCTCTCCTCTGCCTCTTCGTTCTTTCAAGGCTAGGCTTTATGGGTTTAAAAATAGGGTTTAAACTTTTAAACGGGGTATATTTCCCCCTTCTTGTTGGCTGTCCTTTTTTGTATGAAGTGTTTCATGAAGTTTTGTGTTTTAGTTGATTTTATATGAATCCGTTTGCTTGCACATATCTGTCTCCAAACCATATGCCAGCTTTTCTCTTTATCAACAAACAAATCTGAAGTCATACCTACTATTTTTCACTTCTTGGTTTAGTCACCAAGTTGTAAGCCAAGGGTACATGAATATAGTCTCTTTCTTCTATAATATTTTATATCTAGGTACATTCCTATTCTGCTTATAAAGTGATGTTCATCTTGTTTAAATGTGTTAGGAAAACCTTATATGAGGTGCAAGTTTTTTGTACTTTACTTAGTCTATCAAAAGTGTAAAGTAGCATCCTTTCAATAATTGGTTTAGGTTTACAGTTTCAAATTTTATACTTTGATATTATTGCATTTAACAACAACATGGTCATGGTAAAGTGCTTTTTTGGTTGTAAGAATGTAACATTCAAGACTTTTACTCTTTTAAGGCTAAGGTTGTTGATAATAAGGGAATTGAAGTTAAAGCAAGAAATGAAGTATATTGATGATGCATGAAGATCTGGACGACTATTTTAACTTTGATGATGAGTATTATTTTTCTTCCATTATTGTAATTGTGTTGTAAGCCCTTGATAATTAAATATCAGTGTATTAAAGATTAGAATCTAATTAGTCGTGTTTTACTTCCTATACTAATTGAATAAGACTCTGATTTTGTTGTAAACAATTAATTAATTTTTCTCAATTAAGATTATAGTTTATTATTTGCTTTGAACTCTAAAATAAGCTTCTTATCATATTATAATCTCTGACACAGCTGGTTAAGTTTGAGTGAGCATTATGAGTCAAAAAATATGTTCAAGTTTTGCTGTTGGGCTAGACGAAGAATTTTTTATTTTTATGGGTTAATGGATATTATACGAACTTTATGCCCTAAGAGAAACCTTGAAAGACACTTTGGTTCTTATACTCTACATAGAGTGAGTTATTTATTCATTTTATAGTTTCATTAGTTGTCTGAGTTTTTAATCTCAATATTATTGCTTGTTTAATTTTAGCATCAAATTTTTTTTAATAAATAAATAAATATCATTGAAAAGGGAATCAAGGGAATTACAAGGCTATAGGAACAATAGTTATAAAACTATAAGGTTAGGAAACAAGTCCTCGTAACAAAGCTAGAAATTAATCAAAAACAGACAAGGCTTGATTACTCCAAACCCCAATTATGCTTCATGGAAGAACTTAGGCTATCAGTAGCATGGTTAGCTATCATAATCTCTGATTAAACAATAAGTCCTATTTGCAACAACATATTTGTTTAGGTGAACATCCTTGAAGATTCTTTGGTTTCTTTCAAACCAAATCAAATAGACAGAACAAGTTACCATTGGTCAGGCATTTCCTGTCTTCTCCAATCCTTTTATAGAGATTTTCAGCCCAAATCAAAACATTTCCTCGGTCATTCTCAGGTTAAACTAAATTCATTTTCTGTTGCATCATTTCCCATATTGTAAAAGAAAACCTACATTTGAAGAACAACTTATTAGCAATTTCAGGTAATGTGTTGCATAGGATACAAATCTGGTCATTGCTTCCTTTTAGTTTATCATTAGTCTTCAACTTTCCTACCAACCAGGTTACAAAAGAAGCCTTAAGCATCAAAGATCCTTTCAGACTATATTATACTAAGGAACATTCGTATGATGAGGTCTTATAGCTTTTAAGTAAGAAGAGATGGTGAATTCTCCATTACTGCTAGCAGACCATATTAGTTTTATCCTTGATGGATGAATTAGGCATATGTCTAGAGAGATAATCTTGAAATTTGTCAACTTCTCTTCCTGTGATCTTCCACTCATTATTAGCAATAATATGTGGACTTTAGTGTTTATTGTCTATATACCTAGTAAAGAGAGCAACTCAGTGCTCTTAATAAATGGACTATGAGGTGTTCAATTTAAGAATCTTCACCATTTCCAATCTTCATTTTGATAAGGGAATAAATATTGTATTTATGCCTTAAAATGTTTATGAATGGCTAAAATGCTCCATCTTCTCTTCCAACTGCCAAAAATTAGAATTTCTTAAATAGTAGGCATTTATCCATTTGCTTCATAAAGTCTTTCTATCATTGAGAAACTTCCAAATTCTCTTAGCAATTATCTTGGATTGGATCATCTAAAAAGAATCAATCTCATCGCTCCTTCTTGCTTCCTCCAGCAAAGATGGTCTCATTTCACTTTATTCCCCTCGGAATCTTCTACTTTTCCATACCAGAGGAAACTCTTCATGCATCTTTCAATATCTTTAATTATTTTCTTCAAAAGAACTAGGTGTGAGTTCCAATGGTAGTGATGGTTGTTTAGAACTAAAGTAATTAGTTGAACTCTCCCTACTTAAGAAAGAAATATGTTCTGCTAGGTATTAATCTTACTTTTATATCTTTCCAACAGCATCAAGCAATCATGGTACTTCAACTTCTTTGAGGATATAGGTACCTCCAGATATTATAAGGGAAGACTTTGAATATTCAAACTAAATATCTCCTACAGACTATCAATATTAGAGACATCCCAAGAAAAGTACACCTTGCTTTTCAAGAAGTTAACTTTCAAGCCAGAGATTCTGCAAAACTTTATGAGAGATTTGTGCAAGATTAATATTGACTTCTAATTTGTAGCACAAAACATCATTAAATCATCAGTGAAACTAAAATGAATGAGTTGTAATACCTCACTTGTGTGGTGACAGGAGAAGTTTGAATTTCCGAAATTGTTATATCTGATAATTTTTTTAAGAATTTTCCATAGACATTGCAAACAAATATGGTGATAAAGTATCACCCTACCTTATCCCATTAAAGCCTTTAAAGAGATTGTGGGGGGTCCATTTAAAAGCACATTATAAGGTGTTGAGATACACTCCTTAATCCAAGAAGTGAATTTAAAAGGGATACCAAACCATTCCAGGCTGCTGGAGATAAAACTCTAATTAATGTTGTCAAAGACCTTAGATGAATATATTTTGATAGCACATACTTTGATTGATTTATTGGAGTTGTAATCCTTCATTAGCTCTACTAGTAGGATATTATCAAAATTTGATTTACCATGAATGAAAACACCTTAAGATTGATGAATCATAGACTTAAGAGGAACTTTGAGTCTATTTGCCAGCAATTTAGCTATCACCTTATAAACTATGTAGCAACAAAACATAGGTTTGAAGTCATTTAGGGAGAAATGTACGTGGCATTCATCTCCCTTGACACCCTACCTGAATGTAGGAATTTCTGCACCACCTTAACAAGCAAACTACCAGTTATATTCCATGTGTATTGAAAAAATAAACATAAATATTGTCAATCTTTTGAGTGATTTTTCCTCTAATGTGGAAAAGAGCTTTGAATATCATATTTGTCCTGTTAAAGAAGATAAATAAGCTAAAAGAAGGAAAAAATTGAAGTTGAAAACTAAAATATTGAGTATTGTATTATTAATGGTTGCCATTAAAAGTTACTATAAGTGGATACAGAAGTTCAAGATGATGGAGGGAGGAAAGAAGTGTGTATGAGAAACTTAAACCGATTGTTTTTTTTATTTGTCATCATTTATGGGTTCAAGTGAAACTTTCTATGTTTTTGGATAATTGTGAAAATTGTTTTCTTGTACACACATTAAGATTATTTTATAAACTAAGTAAAGGATTGTAACTAAATGTTATTCTATATCCTAGTGATTCTACTTTAGAACTTTGCTTATTGTTGTTTAAAGGAATTTCTTGGAAGGATGTTGGAAACATTTTAGGATTTTTTTGCTGGTTTTACTAGGAGGTGAAATAGGTGAAAATCTATAATAACAGTTTTATTGAGCTAAGGAATTTTCTATAAGATGTATATGATTATAAGCTAATTTTTCTTTTAAATAGTGTTGCTATTATTCTATTGCATGAGACCTGAATAATGCTAATCAGTACTTAGCTTAATCTCATCATTGCTCCTCACTTAATAAAGGACTATAATTTAGCAAAGCAATGCTTTAAACTAATCTCCTTGAAGTTGGTAACTTTTTAAACTTCACCGCTAAATAATGTATATATATGACTATATATAGACGTAAATTCTTTATTAATACATACCAAGGAAAAAGAATGATGAACCTATAAATTTGTTTCAAACCGAGCATTCTTGTTTTGATGTTATTCTAATAAACTTGAGGTTAAAGTTTAGAATGCTTGAAAATGGATATAAATAATGAACAGGGAAAATAAACCAATGAAAATTTTTAGCTAACTCAACAGAGGGTAAGATATAAAAAGCTAAAAAATGAAGAAAATACAAAGGGTATAATGGCTTGGTATTAATCTTTGCGGTTTGGCCTAGGCCTAATTTGGCTTGGGTTGATTGGACCTTAATTTGAGCCTTGAACTTTGTTTTTTTTTAAAAATTCAGCCCCCATGTTGGGCTCAAGTTCAGTTTGCCTAAACTGGGACCAACCTAAAGCTCAAAATATATAGCCAACATGACATCATTTTAAGTAAAACAACGTTATTTTCTATTTTAATTTTAAAAATTTTAAAAATTTGGGTTCGGTTGGGTTCAACTTAGGGCTTTCAAGCCCTGATTAGGCTTGGGTTTAGGTTTTGGCGTCTAGGGCCTTAGGCTTAGTGCAAACAAGCATAAAAATTGCCCAAGCCTGAGCTCGACCCATTGTCATCCCTACTTAGTATGTTGTAGGTGTACTTTTTTAGAATAATCATATGCCCTAAGGTTTTGAATGATCTTATGCCCCAAACAAATAACTAATTAAGAGTATAATCATTAAAATCCAATATGTACCAATACATAAACATTCACTTACATAATTACAAGTCAAATTGGAATTTTTGGTATTATATAACAGTCAAAGGGGTAGTAAATCGTCTTTTGCTTATGACAAATAAAAGAAACATATTCTAGAAAAGGTTAAGCCTTGTCAATTCATACAAAGAATAGACCAAAACACGTATGTAAATTCATATAACTCACTATTTTGCATATGTGCAAGTACGTATTAGCTTAGCTATAGGAACCCACATAGGCACTGTATTATTCAAAAGTGTTTCTTTTTACTAAACTATTTCTTTTTCTCATCTTGTAGGACGAGCCATATGGTTAAAATATATCTATAGGACAAACCAAAATATTCAATTAAATGGCTTTACATAGTACTTCTTGAAACTTTTGATTTTGTCCTCTTCATCCATTTCACTTGTTTAATCATAACAAAAATGGCAACACATAACCAAAGGATAACTTATTGTCAAAATTGATTTAAAACTTATAAATCTTTGTGATTCTAAGTACATGTAACCTTTGTTGAGTTACAACTCGCCTTGTAACTAATGATTGAGGTTCTTCACCCCACAATGTTCAATATTTATGGACTGGTCTCTTTCTTTTATTTGGCTTTCACACAGGTGGTTGACTTAAAGGGTTATTATTAGAATAGTTTGCTTGGACATCACTTGTAGACTACATTTGAAAAAATAAAAAAATAATAATGTTTAAGGTTGAACAAATATAAGAGAAAGATTAAGAAATTTTTTTGAAATTTATATATGTATCCATTGAACTTTTTTTTTTGGTTATGTCCTTACTGAAAGCATGTTTGACAGATCATGTTCATTCCTCTCCTTAACATCTTGTTGCCTTTAGTAGTGTTCTCCTAATCCTTTTTCTTTTACTCTTCTTTGGCATGCTTGGCATTTTTCAAAATGGAGGTAGTAATGGTGGTCCAAATTTGGTTTTAAGCCATAATTTATCTCCTTGAACTAGCTCTATCATATATTGATAAGCTTGTTGATACGTGTCCTTCATAAACCATTGAAATATATATTTTGTAAGGCTCTTTATTATTGTAATTGATGGTAACAGTGGTATATGAATACGGGATTCCTAACATATCCTAGCTTCTATAACTACATGTCTTATTCCTAAAGTTCACAACATACTTAACTCTTTCATATATTGCTTTGAATTTACCATTGCTCTCAAGTTTATAATTAATGCTTAACTCCTTATTACTTCTCAATTTGGTCTTTATTCTTGGACCAATATAATCTCTATATTTACTTACTATACTCCTATTCTTAACCAATCACTTCTTCATAAGCACTATAATTTCCTTAAGTATAGTGATAATGATTTTTGTTTGAGATTAAATTATGCTTCTATTAAATGCTTTATAAAGATTATTACCCACCATTTCACACAAAAATAAAGTGTTGAAATATGTTCTTTATCATTTTTTACTTTGGAATTCTTAGTAAATCCTTGTGAGCATTTTTTACTCCTCTTCTAACTCCTTAAAATGAAAAAGTTAGTTAAGTTCATTAAAAGAATCACAACATTCCCAAAATAGTCTTTCTAATTTGAGTCTCTTATGATTCCTTTTTCTCCGATGCATCTTGCACAAAACCTTACTTTAGCCTTTAAGGGCTGCGTACCTAGTGCCTTCACAAGGCCCTGTATAAATTTAATTGAAAATTTTGGTAAATAAGTAATAAGAGCAAAGATATATCATTAAAGAATATAAAGTTTGTAGTATATCTTTTGTATCAGAAATCACTGCCCATCCACCTCCATGTTTTAGATCTAAGCCTTTCTTCAAATCCAATTCCAAGTTCCTATTGTTTCAGAAACTTTCTTAACAAACTTTTTTAAGTCTATTAGCTTCAGTACAGTGAGTCCTGAGAAGTATTTGAAATAATTCTTAGTAAGCCACTTTAAACCCACACTTTTATTATGAAAAGACATATTGCATATGTGCTTCTATTTGTAAACTCTTACCTATATACGTATACGTAAGAAGTCAGTCCATAATATTAGTGAAGCCTAAATTTAAATTTACAAAAAATTGAGAATAGTTACTTGAAAACTATGTAAATCTTTCACCAAGACCATCAAAATATATTATTTGCAGTACTTACTCACACATTTGGCTCTTTTAAATTATTTAATATTCCTTATAAAAATAAACTCCCTACTTTCATCAACATCTAGATTGTGAAGTACTTCCTTGAATTGGTTAGAATTGTCAAACAATATACCAAGCTCAATCTCAATCTTTTTCTTATGAGGGTTGAATCTACGAAAATTTGATTTATGTCTTAATTCCTCTTCCACATCTTAACCACCTCCTTCAAAGCTAAAATAGTCATTTGATTCCAAGTGATGTGTTATAATTTCATCTTTTATACTATTCTTATTATTATCATCTCCATCATCATCTAGTACATTTTCTTCTGTAGCTTTTTTTATTATATGTTGCAAGTATTGCTCTCAATTGGTTTCTTTAACTATCCCCTTTATCTTCATTCGTGGATTGCACGATTATGGATGAGTGACATTGATGGGGACATCATCTGTAATCCCATTAATAATCTCCCCCAACTTTATCATCAAAATATTACTCTTCATATGACAAATTGGGTCCATGATCAACATAGATCTTTATCACCTTATATTCTACAATTAACTTACATATCTCCATCATATAAGCATCACTCTTATTCACCTCCGTCAACTTATTTTTTAGGCTAGTTCCTAGCACCTTTTATATAAAATTATTTGTTGTTGGACCTTTAACACGCTGCGTAAGCATCATCTCAAGGTCAAAAAAACAAAAACTATCAATTTCAATGCCCTAACTTTCAACATTTTCACCCACATATTCAACATCTTCTTCGTAGGCATACATTCCACCATAAAACATAGTTAATTTTCCATCGTAACCATCCATCTCCATTTCAGTACAAAACAAAACGTAAATTTTTTTAACATAACTGGAATATCACACTTTGGTGAATAATATAATTGGAATAATTGGAGAATAGTGTAACTAGAATAGGCTAACTAGAATATTACATTGTTTTCAAACTCCATATATGGTATCAATATAAATAAGTTAACAAGTTAAGAATTATAAGTCAATACATTAAGAATTAATTGAATAACGAAAATAGTTTTTAGTTTTCAACATTTTTTTTGCATAAATTATTGAATAAATTAGTCAAATCAATCTTTATGAGTGGATGATGCTAAAATAGTATAGAAATGTCTATGCTATTAGTCAAATTTCATTAAGTAGACATAAGTTATTATTCATATTTCATTTATGCTGAAAGATAAAAGTTTCTCCTTATTGTTTAGTTTTATTAATTTGGTGTAATGATGATACTGCTTTATAATGTCTACTGTACAAGAAACTAAGGTTATTAATTTTGTTACTACATCTGTACTTTATGAAAATTGAGTCATGTGATCCTCCTCAATATATTCCCATGTAAGTGACTGATGCATTATACTACTTGGTAGGAACTAATCAATGCAATTGCATTGCTTCATAACTCTTGTTAGTGAATAAGGAGGGATTCAAGAAGAGTAGCTCTAAATGGTCCCAATTATTTTCTTAGGAATAGAATTACTTGGGTTCAATCTTACGTAGAAAATGATGCTTCAAGTTGTAGACGTCAAGGAGAGGAGTTGCAGAAAAAGGGATATAATGATGTTATCCCAATTTTTTACTAAATATATGCTAAAATATAATTGATATTTTCTAGAGGCAAAGTGGTTCTTTGTAAAAATAATCAAAGCCAACTTATAAGAACTGTCAAAACCATACGCATTGTAAAATAACAATAGATGAACTTGTTTAATTATACAAGTCCATTAGGCTAGCAATTTTTCTCTACTATTTTTCTTTGATCTCAATTTGATAACAAAATTTTTAGAATCATAAATTAAATTCATTAATTTTTCTTAAACGGATGAAAATTGTCCAACTAATAATTAATTGACATAAAACAAATTTTAAATGATAGTGAGATAATTAACTATGTGAGGTTATAAAATTTTAAAATTGTGACATTTATGGTTTGATATGGTTTAATATTTTAGAAATATCATTAATTCTTGTTAGTTGATTTGAATATTAATATTGGATACTTAAAATGTCTATGATCAACTAATTATAGTAATAGTACTTAAGAAAAATTTTTAGTGAAAAAGTTTTGTTGTCACCATTAAACATTGTTCAATATTTTCAAATAACTTTTGGTATAGATATCCGGATAAAATTATTTAAGATAATATAGAAAGATATGAGAATTATATAATCCATATGAAGGCATTAATAGTTGATACTAAACTCAAATGAAAAATTTTGATGAAACGAGCATATAAGTTCATTTTGTGTCACCACCGAATAATGTTTATTTTGATCATAATTTTTTATAGTAATGTCGAATTAAGGTGACTTAAGAAGCTATAGAAAGATAAGAAAATTTTCTATAACTTTTAAATTTGAATCTTATATTGGCTAGTTGAGTCCTTATTATTGATTAACTTGTGTTCACAATTTCTTTACTTTTAACAATGGTTTTTGATGACTTCCATCACCATTTTTCATAAGAACAAAGAGTTTAGTGAGAGGAAATGATGGGGAAGTGTGCATAAGATCTAGAAAGGTAATCTTACTTAAAAAGAAAGTAGTTTCAAACTAAATATTGATGATTGTAAGAGAGATTCAAGTAGAGAAAAAAAAAGAATTTTATAACAAAAATGAATGCACAAACACATTTGTTATTTATGTATATTAAATACTTTATTGGATTTTATTTAATTGTTTGCATCGTCTAATTTTCATTTTTGAATTGATTGGCAAATAACCATAATCCTGAGTTTGGCAAAATTATATTTTCATCTATAAGTTTGAAGATTGAGTTTTTTTTACATGATTTTAAACACACACACACACACACACACATATATATAAGTTGGCATATAAAATTATAATTTTAAATACAATAAACATCTATGATTGTGTAACAAATTTTGGATGCATATTTTGTATTTTGGTACCTTATATGCCTGTATTGGTTATGAATAAATAATATTGTCAACTATATAATGTAAGATCCTGAAAAGCGATGATTATGTATACATGTGTGTTATGTTGATGCCAAAATGAGACAAATACCATTTTGTTGGTTAAGGAAAATTAGTTAATGATAAAATAAGGTAAGTATCATTATATTGATCAAGGTGAATTAGTTGGTGCTAAAATTGGGCATTATACCATTTTGTTAATCAAGAAGAATTAATCAATGCCAAAATGAAGTATGTGTTAATTATGGGTCATAAACAATTAACCAACACCAAATGGGACATAAGGCGAGCCTCAAAGAAGTAAAAATCAATCTTGCAACCATGGTGTACACAATTTGGTAAAAAAAAGGAATAGAAGAATCTTTAGACAGGAGCAAAGAGACAAGGAACAACTATACTAGAAAATTATACTCCAATGTAGATTGAACATGATAGTAAGGGGAATAAGGACACATCACTTAAGTGACGTGAAGAGAAGATGCTTCTAGACTAGATACCATTAAAGCTGAGATTGAACACATGCTTCCTTACTTTGTTTGTATCTCTCCCTTTTGATAATTTGATCCTTGTAAGGTTATACTATTTTACTAATTATTAATAATAAATCATTATTTAAAAAATATCCAATGCCAAATTAGGGAAGGTACAAATTCAATGGTCATGGACAATTAGTAAAATGAGACAAATGTCTAAAGATGAAATCTCTGTCCGAGCTTGGCTTAAAGTTAACAAACATAACTCAAGTTTATCGAGTTTTGGGTCAAGTTCAAGCTTTTTTTTTTAATATTTGGGCTTTTGATTGAGGTCATGTTCGAGCTCTATGGCCTAACCTAATCCAACCTAAAGTTTGAATTTGTTAAGTATAAACGATGTTATTTTTAGAAAAAATTTGAACCTCAATGTTTACAACATAATATAACTTGAACCTTAACTTTTTAAAACGTTCAAATTGAACCGTAACGTTTTTAAAATATTTAGAACATACCCTAAATGGAAGGAAAATGTGACGAAGTTAACTTCTCGTCAGTTAAATATCATGTCAATACTGACATGGAAATATTTTATATTTTTAAATAGGGCTCCACTGTCACATAATGATTTTTTAATTAATGAAAAAGTAGGTCACATAATTACGTGGCAATAGGGTTACTATTTATACATTTTAGACAATGGGTCTCAATTACCACGTGGCAATGATTCCATATTTATATTTTTTTGACAATGTGTCCCACTTGTCATATGGCAGTGAGGCTTTTTTTTAAATAAAAAAGAATGTCATGTCAGCACTATCATGACATATAACTGAAAAGGAGTTAACCAGATTAAATTTTCTACTCACTTAGGATATGTTTTGAATGTTTTGAAAACGTTAGAGTTCAATTTGAACATTTCAAAATGTTATGGACTGTTATACTGTTGTAAACGTTGAGATTCAAATGCACTTTTAAACTTAAGAAAAATGATGTCATTTTTTAAATTATAAAAAAATAATTGAACTTCGGCTTGAGTTTGGTCAGGTTCAGGCTTGGATTGCAAGTCTCAGACCGTTCAATCCTTTAAAAAACTCCAAGTTTTTACAAAAAAAAATTTGCCAAAGAGGCCTGAGCTTAGTCAGACCCAATGACACCCTTACAAATTACATTCAATTAGTTGAAGTGAATTAATCAACGTTAAAATGGAAAAATATCATTTTGTTGATCGGGACAAATTAGTCAGCACTTATCATAAACATGTAAAAGGTCTTATTTTGTTAGATTGATACCAATTATATGATACATTTAAATTGAATATTTTTATAAATTTTTTGAAATACTTGTATCATAGTTATTGTTTGTTGATAGATATTCTAGGGAAATTTATTGTATTATATAAACACAACAGAGAATATTTTGGCATATAAAATTAAAGGAGTATAACTTTATATTTGTTTTATTATAATTTTTATCTAATTAATTTATGTCACTCAAGTTTATGTATTTTTATAGAATCCTATTATGCAGTAAAATTATGAAAACTTAGGCAAATTTTAAATTGGAATAAATTCTAAATAATCATGGACTTTTATTCCAAAGGAAGGTGTGAGTTTAAACTGGAATCAAATATTAGTAATAAGAGATAAGAGATATTATTATAATATTATCAAGTTATTATTAAGATATTGAATCTTATTAAAATATTATCATTAAAAATCATATATTACGTTTTTTATTAATTTTTATTAATTATTTTATTTTGTTTCACTGATACTTTCTTATCATAAAATTTTTATACTTATTTAAAAATTAATAATTTTATAAATAAATGACAAATTTTAATTATTTATAAAATATAAAATACAAAATAATTTTTTATATAATAACTAAATAAGAATAAAAAATTGTCTTTATCATTCTTAGTATTTGTACTAAATTCTATTATAACTATTAATTTTGTTTAATCCCATACCAAATGCACATAATCAATAATTTCATTCTTATTCTAATTTTTATTTTCTATTTTTCTTTAATTTCGATTCCTTGATTATTAGTTTCAAGATGTTAAAGCATTTAGTCTTGTCATTAGAATTTAGAGTTTAGAGTTTAGGGTTTAGGAGTTAAATAACTTCAAACAAGGGACCACAGAAGATGTGCAAATTTTGCACGAGTGTGTAAAGTAATATAGACTTGATCAGTAAGCAATGAGTCAGTTCACACGTACTTAATCAATCCACAGCGTATGGAAATAAATGTAAAATAAATGAAGTTAGGCTGCTGTCGGCTCTCAATGGTGTAGCCAACCATAAAGAAATATCAAATCGATAATGAGATAGGCTCAGCACACACGTCATGGAATACCTTTGTTCCAACCTATTGGCTAGCACACAAGGAGTTAGCTTCTCAAGGTTTGGCAGTAGATATCTATAAGAAGAAGAAGTATATTGTTTTGCAATTGCTTGATGATTAGCGCACGCATCATGTGTGATTTATTAGAGTTTGTTTATGTAATGTGGACAATGACATCATAATCAACCTAGGATTTTATTTCGGGACCATGATCTTGTGTGTATGCAAAAACCATACATGCATGCGTTACAATGTCAAAGTCGTTTCTGACCATGATCCAGAAAACCCATGAAGAATTAGTCAAACATACTCTTCTAAGTTCTAACAATTCTTCCAACCACTACTTCTTCTTTCTTTTTTTCTTTTAGAATTGTTCTGAGAAACATTTTTATAAGTGCATTTCACAAATTGACTAGCTTTGAATACTTCTTTAATTTTAAGATAAGTCCACATTTGAAATGCCCTAAAGGGTAAAAATAAATATAGAGCAGACCTCGACGTTTTAAAACTTTTAAATTAAATCCTAAAGTTTTCAAAATATTCAAAACAAACCCTAAATAGATAGAATATTTAACGGAGTTAACTTTTCATCAATTAAATGTCACGTTAATTTAGATGTGACGGTATTTTTATTTTAAAATAAAAAAGTGAGCCCCATCATCACAAATCTCCTATGTGAAATGCTTGCTATATAGCAAGTGAAACCAGCTGTGTAAAATGTATAATTGTGGATCTCAATGTCACGTGACAGTATGACCTACTTTTTATTTAAAAAATATATTTTGACATGACATGTAACTATTGAAAAGTTAATTTTGTCAAACTTTTCGTCCATTTAAGGTTGTTCTGAACGTTTTGAAAACTTTATGATTCAATTTGAATGCTTCAAAGATTAGGGTTCAAGTTGTATTATATTATAAACGTTGAGGTTTTTAATATAATTTTGGTTCGAGGCCCTAATCTAGTTTGCTTAAAATAAATAGATTTTGGACAAATTAGATAAGCACTCTTAACAAATTGATGAAACGAAAGTATACACCAGTTTTAAGAAGAGTGGACAAATTTGAAGGGATTAGAACCTCTATTTCGGTTAACTAGCTAATTCCTACTCTATTTTATTAAATTTCATTAACACATTTATATAGGATCCACATAAATATGTAGACAAGATTAAATGACACAGAATTAGAACACCCTAACAGCAGGTCTTATTTGCTACATAGCAAGTGAGACTCACTGTGTGAAATGTATAATTGTGGACCTCAATGTCACATAACAGAATGACCTACTTTTTATTTAAAAAATAGATGCTGACATGACATGTAACTGGCAAAAAGTTAATTTTGTCAAATTTTTTATCTATTTAAGATTTGTTCTGAACGTTTATTTAAGATCCACATAAATATGTAGACAAGATTAAGTGACACATGGTTAGAACACCGTAATGGTTGCTCCAACCCAAATTTGAAGGGATTACTCATGATTGTCCTTTATGTTATGACTACTTGACTAGTATGTGGCAGTATGTTTTTCTTGACTACTATATATAGGACAAATGATTAGCTTTTGATGAATGAATTAATCAAATTCAGCTGTCCCTCCAAAAGTGGCAGGTCAAAGTTTTCTGCTTTGTCCTCCATTTAAATGAATATGTGGTTAATTTATGAATACCTGTTGAATACTATTTATAAGCTGACTCCATTTAAGCTCACTACTGTTGCATGTAATGAAACATCAATCCAGTGAATAATCTAATAAACTCATATTTGAAAAACAATTTCCATCATTCCCTAAATTAATTAATACAGCATTCCCAACTGTATCATCTTAAGAAAATCACTTTGGATCTAAACAGTAGTCCAAATGAGCACATACTATGTAGGATGAAGAAGAAGGGCAGAGTTAAAATAGTATAACCTAACAAGTTTGGAAGATAAAACACCAGGTATATGTACAATAAGAGAAGTCGAGCGAGGCTTTCAGGGCTCTTGTTTAAGAAACATGGAAGGGATTAGGTCTTGCAGAAGTCCGTAGTCAGGAACTTGATACTGGTGAAGATGATGATCGACGTTGGGTGGATAAGTAGAGGCGGAGCCAAGTAGTTGGTTGCTCACAGAAGGCAATTGATGAACCAAAAATTCTTGAGGGAAGTTAGGTACAGCAGTACTTCCCAGGTGCGTTGGGGTTAACATAGAACGTGAAAACATGGCTGCAGCATTCCCTCTAAGTGTTGCAGGGATTGGATGGTTGTGTTGACCTTCGTAAGTGGTAATCACGGTCGACGGATCCTGGAATGACCTCTCTACTCGCTTCTTTACACTACATTTCTGTGTGGTGCACCGGTAATAGCTCCTGAGATTGCAAGCTAAGTTAGTGTTTGATGATTTCAGGAACTTGTGTCACGTAATAGTCTATTCAATTGACATGAACAAGTCTGTAACTAATGCTGTGTCTTGGTTTTAAAGCATCAATGGTAAAGCGGAATGGCATTTGACAAGCCAACCAAAATTTCAATTTAAGCTGTTGTACTCTTTTGACTTTTTTGGCAACCAAGATGGGCAAAAGAGAGTCGATGCAAAAACATGTCCTGTTCAATATACTGGAGTGATTAAAGAAGAGCCTAAACAAAAAGCTGGATCAAGTGATTTGTTTCAGAAATTATTCATACCTTGGGTAAGGACTGTTCTTGACAGCCTTTTGTCCATATTTCCGCCATCTATATCCATCCTCCAGATGATCAACCTCACTCTTGGTCATGAAGGCAAACCTTGGCTCTCTCTGCCTCTTGTCTCCTTTCTTGCTCATCTTTCCCTTGTTCCTGTTCATTGCATATCCACATACAGTTGTTGCACCATCTTGGGAGCGTGTGAAAGAAAAAAACATAAACGTGTTGGACACACAACTAAACATGTACTTACCCTTTCTTAGAGGATTCTCCTCCATCCTCGGACTGATCTTTTGCTTGATCATTTTCCTTCTTGTTCTTCTCTGAATTTGCTTCCCCACCTGCCTCGCTTGATGAAGAAGAGACAGAAGAATTGGGTGTTGCCGGAGCATTATTATCATTGTTTCCACCAACGTCACCATCACCAGAGCCGCCACCTAATTCTCCAACTTGCAGACGATTCGGTTTGCCTTCTATAGATGAAAACACCTCTGACGAGGAAGGCGATAAGGGAAAGGATTTGGAGAGCAAATTGTAATCCACAGATCCATGCAAGCACTCAGAGAAGCTCATGTATGGAGAAGGATCAAATCCATGCTGAGCAGTAGTAGTAGTAGTAGTATAAGATGATGATACAGAAGGAGGAGGCTTGTGAGTGTAGATGTCATCACCATAAAAGAGTGAAGGCCGGTAGTAAAAGTGTGTGTGTTCATCAGACATGGAGGAAGATAGCTAGAGAGAGACTCTTAATGTCCCTCCGTATTATGTTAGCTTTCTTGTTTTGTTAGATAAGCATATATTAAGAGATGGAGGTATATAAGGATTAAGGAAGGTCTAAGTTTGAAAGTAACCTGCACAAACACTGTTCAGCTTTACAACCTCACAAAGATCGTTGACAAACAAGTTCCATTTAGAACAGCAGAAACTGGTTTCTCATACGGAGACATTTTTCCCTTTACATACTTTTCCAACCTATCGTTCCATATCAGCTACTCCCTCCTCCCCTATCTTATCATATCTTTCGTGGGCCTTCAAAAGAGGGTGTGAGAGCTTGGAAGTGTGAATATGAGAGGCGAAGGAAGGATAGTCAGGCACGAGGTTTCCTTTTGGGAGGTGACGGGTTAGGGGTCAAAGATTCAAACGTTCAACTATATTTGGCAATAACAAATAGAATGCTTCCACGTTTCGGGACTGGAACCGACCTTTTTGACCTTAGCCCACACTATGACGGCCCCCACTCGCGGTCGATCTCTTGCCGCCTGTTTTTCTGCCGCTCTTGCTGATCCAACCTTTCGTCATCAATCAATTTTAGGCTCTCTTTATTTTTATTTTTATTTTTATTTTCTATTTTATGAATAATCTAATTTAATATTATGCTTAATTAATTAAAATTAATTATTAATAAGAATTACGAATAATTTAATTTAACTTAATAATTTAATTTAATAATTGCTAATAAATATAATTAAATTTACAATATCTTCAAAATATATAAATTTCAAATAAAATTTGATTTAATAATTAAAATATATTTTAAATAAATATTAATTTACAAACAAAAT
>JANKOE010000002.1:62988019-63003721 GCA_026284465.1 Erythroxylum citrifolium | reverse complement strand
ATTTACAAACAAAATGTTCATTTTTAAATTATTTATTTTAATAAAATAAAATAATTTTATTAATAATTTGTTAATAAGTATTATTTAAGAAATTAAAATAATTTATCTTTAATGTTATCCCATATATAATAATTGTCACTGATAAAAATATAACTATATTAACATTAAAAATATAATATATTTTTATTTTTATTTAAAAGAAAAACATAATATATAATTATTTTTTTAGATTAATCAGATAATTGATCTGACTTGTTATGTAACAATGAGACTCGTATTTATATATTTTAAATAGTGAGTCTTATGAGACCTACTTTTTATTTAAAAAAACAAAAATGATATTACGTCAGTATTAACGTGACGGATACCTAACTCCGTTAAATTTTTCATCCAGTTAAGATTTGTTCTGAATGTTTTAAAAACATTGAGGGTCAATTTGAACACTTCAAAATGTTAGAGTATATTCTATAGTAAAAGTTGTACTTCAAAATGCATTTTTAGCCTATTTATGTACATGTCATAGGGTAAAAGATCAAGTTGCTCTCACCATAGGATTGCTTTTCCTAATGCATGTCACATTACCATGAAAAGCCAGAAGTCTACTAACTAGAAGATAGACATAACATGAATATATACTCTTTCACTTATATACATACCAATTAGTCCTTGAACTTTTGATTAGGATTAAAAATAATAATAAGTTAAGCTAAGAGTCAAGGTCAAGGCACGTGACAAATAGCCCAATGAGCTGGTTTAATAAGAAAGGTTAAAGACCTCGTGAAAAGAAATTAGATTACGTGCCAGACATTTTGACTGTAATCAATGAGGAACCGTAAAAAATTTTAATCGTTTAATTTTTCGGTTTGATTTAGTTTAATAACTTTTGTTATTTATTAATTAACCGATTAATTTTGTAAGTTAATAATGTCTTATAAATTAAAATAAATCAATTAAAATTATCTCTTTTTTAATTAAACTTCAAATTATTCGATAAATAAGAACAATCTCTTTTAATTATATCTCAAATTCTTTAATTTTATTCAATCTTTAGCTAATTTTATAATAATATAATACGGTTGAACCTTTTAAACCTTAAATTCTTTTAATTAGTGAAATATTTCTTATTGTGAGTACGGAAGAATAGATTGCATTGTGGCATTCTTTTCGTTTTCCTTGTTAAGGAAGAATCCAATAGAATATGGAATTTGGAGGTTAGTGTGTTGAATTTGAAAACCAAAAGGAATGAAATCAAATACGCTTGTTTAAAGTAATATGAATCACAATCAACCATGGAAGGATACAAAAACTTGGAGAGATAGATATTATATGGGTGTGAGGAATCTAATGAGATCAAATTGATGGTTACAATATTGGTGGTTACTTGAGAAAGATGACTTAATGAAGTGATTGGGTTATACACACAAAGAACAAAAGAGCATGCCATTGTTGACCTTGCTTTCTCTTACTGTGGCACAAAAGGGTAGCCTTTGGATTATTCAGTCGCTGTCGATATAGAAAGAGTAGGTTTTGGGTTAGCTATGTCCAATGTGAAATGGAATCTCTTCGATGTGGACATGATTGGTATGTGTCACCTTCCTCTGCCCCAGTTTCATCTATATAGCAAGTCCTGTTAGTTTTTGCCTCTTTGTAATGCAAATGATGAAAGAAACCTAACGAAACAAGCAATCTTATGACGGTCTAATACTGATAGAACCTGTTAAATCTTAATTTTCGTGTCTTTTCGGTTTAACTTTCGATCTAAACATCGATAATTGGTGTATGTATTGAAAAAGGGCGCATGAATACAATGAAGCCCTCTCCTAAGTCTCAACGAGGAAATGATTAGAAAGGAAGACATAGGTGGAGTAACAAGACAGGAGCAAATGAGTGAGGTAGCTTACTAATGCTGGTAGGTTATCAAACCAGTTCATAATTGGTCCTAGTTACCATCTTCTTCTTATAATTTATGGTTACGGTCCTCTGGAGCTTCACATCACTATCATATACTACCAGGTTTTGGAAAAACTCCAAGGCTACCGTATTAAATTATAACTCTCAGGATTGAAATTTTATACAATCTGAAACTAAAAGTGTGATTAGTCGACATTCTTTCCTACTTTGATGTAATCTGTTGGGCATCGACTTAACTGAAAACGATAGTCAAACTTGACCTAATCAAACTTCACCATCTGCTCCATTATTCCAAATTGGACAATGTAATCTCAAGCTCTGCAACATTGTCATCATCATTCAAAGCTTTTTTCATGGCCCCTCATAATACCCACAAGTTCTTCTGACCAATTCCAAGCAAATCCTGCAGTCTAACAACGTGCCTCGGCGCCAAAATTTTACTCAGTCAGTAAAGCAGGACAAAGTGAAGTCATCAGCTGCGTCAATCCAAAAAAACTCAGTAAATTTTTGGATTGGCGCAATAAACTGTAAATTACACTAAATGAATACTCCACATTAGACAAACGATGTACGACAGGCTTGAATAGGGAATTCAAATACAGGACATTTTGACCCCATATCTCCACTCCACCATACAAGCTGTGTATATCTTTTTTTTTCCCGATATTTTCGATATCGAAATTAAACAATCATAAAATCGGAATCGAACCAAAAAATTGACTGATCGTGGAGTTCTTATGTCTTCTTATTTTTCCTGTTCGTGCTTTGGAATTATTATTTTTCAAGGTCTTAGTTCACTCGGTCATACTTACTAACTCACTAGAAGTTAAAAGTGCATGTTAAAGTTGAAAACATGTGGAGGCTGTGACTGGGTCGGTGTGCACTAATTTCCTCCAACTCTCGTGTTCATCATGTAAATTGCCCTCTAAGCTTGACCATAAAGTTTCGCCCCACTTTACGCCCGGAATCAAAGTTCAGTAGACTAGAACTAGATTGACGTCCATGTGATTGCGGGCAAAGAAAGCTTTTTGGGATAACCATAAACCCATAACTCGCAAGTCGCAAGTGTTGAACCGTTCTTGCAGCAGTGCAGCTTGAGGATTAAGAGCAAGGATGCGAAGTTGCATTGTGGGTATGCTTTTAAATAAACAAATAAAAATCAGATACAGGCGTTGTTGAATATTCATACCACAAGACCAAGTTGAAATTCCATGAGATGATGATGTTTCTCAACCCACTTGATTGACAAATGTCTCAGCACAGTCTTTGACTAGCTGAAATGATTCTACCCAAAATTAAAGGTAAGCAGATTGACCGAGAATTCTGCTCTGATCATATCAGAATAAGACATCTGAGAATTCGTAACAAAGTAAAGATATTACCTTCCTCTTGATGGAATTAATGAATATTTATGATAGAAAAGATCCGTATATTACATTTGCATACGTATGGTTAGATCTCTCCAAATTTCACGTTTTTGCGAAATTTTTACTGGATTGTTGTTATATCAATCAAAATTTGTTTTGGGGGTAAGTGGACACATATTCATATATCTTTGTATATACCCGAGAAGGTCCGTTGCGGGTGAAAAAGGGCCCCAATGGACCTAAAGTCCGTTTAACAGATATTGGTGAAATTGGGGGTCCTTTTTTACCCGAAAAGGTCCGTTAAACGGGCCTAATGTCAGTCATTGCTTATATTGATGACTATCAACTAAAATGAAACAAATTGCTAGTAAGATCACAAAGAGAGTAAAATACATATCTTCATCTTGGAATTTACATTGTGTACGGACTTTACTAGTATAGAACTGCCGATCCTACTTCTTGGCATCTGCAAAATTGATATTATCTAGGATCCCCTTGTGCTAATCAGATTCTTTATCCATCTTTACATGAATCTATCAGCATAGCTGTTCTCCCATTCACGCAGGCCATTCTATTGAACAAACCACAGCATGTGCTAAGCTGAAAATGTCAACAGAATTACAACTAAATGCTTTAGGAATGGAGACTAATCAACTAGGACAGATGTGAAAGAGGATCAACTGATCTTGGCAACCAAGTTGACAGAAACACATTGCAACTTGGCATCTAATCAGAAGAGAAACTAACCCTTTCGCTCATAATCCACTGAAATCGTCTCATGACTTGGTAGTTCCATCCAAAGACTTGCTAGAAGGTGCTTCTTTACGAATCTTGATTCTCCAAAAGATCAGCAAGAGTTATTTTTCCACAATTTCCACTGTCAAGTCTATCAAACTTCTGACATATCTGCATGACATCTTTTTCTGACACTTTTCCCATCTCTTTGAGTTTATATATGACATACTCAGATTTACTGTAGCAACAAATTCAATGGTAGTAATCAGAAAAGGCAATATGAACAGTTTGGCACAAGTTGAGTTCAACCTAAACAACAGATTTATGATGGAAAAGACAAAAAACCAACAATAACGTAAAGGAGTTCAGATAAAGGGAACAAGAAAGGACTATCACAGGAATAATAGTCTCCTATATTAGAGTACATCGTGTTGCTACTTACATAGCTTCATAATAATTTCTAAAGCGTCTGCATGATTTCCTTCAGATTGTGTGCATAGTATGGTCATCATTCAATTCAGATCATCTTTATTCTCAGCTCCTCCTTTATGGGCATAATGAAAGTAATATTGCAAATGCAAAATAATGCAACATTCTCATGATAAACTGAATTTGTTCATGGTATTGATACTGATATAGCACTCGGATTAGTTCAGCAGGGGAAAAGCCACATTTAGTGGGAATTCGAAATCTAGTTACAGGTAGGCTGAAATTCATAACACAAGTTTTGTCCTCCTAAACTAATCAAATCTTAACATTACAACTCTATATGCTCCCAGAATAAGAATTATTTTTCAATTTCATGGCGCCTACCAGTAGCCCATAGTGTGACACCACTTACACGTAAGCAAATACCAAGAAATTAATTTTGTAATTAGCAAAGACGTTAATCACCAACTGTTAATATCACGAAAGTTAAGCAGCAGCTATTATTCCAAGTTTAAAAATCTGTTGTGAATGGGGTCAATAAACTATCAATGAACAAATATCATTTGTAGTATATACTTCCACCAGGCAAGTATGTACTTGAAGTTAGAGTTAGCTAGAGGTCAGGTATGGATAAAGCCTATGCACAGCCAATGCAGTTTAACCATCCAACCATTGTTTCATACTAAAATGATCCTCAAAAACTTACCCAACTGAAACAGTAGGATCCATTTCTAAAGCCAAAAGTGACAAATGTTTGGCACTTTGCTCTACAGCTTCAATTCTCATTACTTAAATGCAGATCTTAGAGTGGAAGTTGTTGAAAGTATAGCATGTTGGTTATACAAAGAGTTGAGCAAGGAATACAGATATAGTACGTGGAAAACATCCAATGAAGTGCCTTGTGAATAAAGAAATTGCTTCTGCTACATGAGGTCAGATTTACTAAAGACCCAAATCTGCTTTTTAGTCGGGACCAACAACTTGGCAGTAAAGAACCAAATCTGCTTCTTGCATAGAAGAAATCCCATCAAAGATTTCACATATTGACGTGGAATAGAGAAGAAAACACAATGAAGGTTCATATCATGGGGAAGAAAATATGGTATAAAGCAAGTAGATGGACCACTATTTTTCCAGCGATCCATGGCAGAAAGAATACTTACTATTGTTTCTTCAGCACAAAATGGAGCAGGACATTTTTTATAGTACATGTTAACAGACACCGATTTAATTATTATATGCAGAGGATGCAACAGAAAGTTAATCCAGAAGGTCAAAAATCTTTTGGTTAGATTAACAACATAATATAACAGATTTAAAGAAAATAAAGGTAACCTCCTACCAGAGATCTTGCAAAAGCCAACCAAAAATAACTGGACAAACTTTCTGTGTTCCATGCAATTTTCAAACTCCGCAAACTTTAGAAACTGAAACAAGTAAACTGGCATCTAAATTCCAAACTTCAAGCACCATAATCTGAGTCACCAGACCACAGGAAACATATGATTAGATATCTACTCCTAAGACTATACCTGATATCACTCTAGCGAAGTCTGCACTCAATAAAAGCAAAACATTTACCCTACACTTACTGAATCTATTGCGAACTATCAATTCCTGTAAACAAAACATTTACCCTACACTTACTGAATCTATTGCGAACTATCAATGTCATACAGAATTGAGATGCATCTTGCTCATTTAGATTTCAGTAACATAGAAATTGGATGTGGTTTACATGAGCCTTTCTAAGCAAGATAATACACAAACGTGGAATCAATTAACTCAGTCGCATGAAATGCAAGTGCATACTCAGAACTATACTAACCATTGTTCATTCAGTTTAATTACAAGGAGAATGAAAGTACCTTGGCAATAAACCAATACCAACTTAACAAACAATTGCAAACTTGCAGTATGCAACAGAATTTAATCAGAAGCAGAGTCATACCTCACAAAACCATCTTGGTCAATGTCTGCAGCAAGAAACTCAGAGACAGTCATATGGTGCCCAAGCACCCATTTAGCCATCGTCCTATGGCGTTTATCGACCCTAGCCTCAGCCAAATATAGGAATGCTCGAGCTACAGCAAGTGTAGAAACAAGCAACCAAATGGAGGCAAAAATACGACCAGCCATGGACTTAAAGGCCCTATCACCATATCCTACAGTGGTAACTGACATAACAGAGAGATAAAACGAATCCAACCATCCAAGTTTCTCCACAAAATGCATAACGCCACCACCAATTCCAATACAAAGAACCACTACACCTAATGCCAAAGTCACCTTCATTCTTATCCTCATCCTCCCTTTCTTTACATCAATAATATAAGAACCCGCTTTATCTTTTTCACCACCTCTCTTGACGTTCCTCAACAAGTACTCCTCTTGCAAATCAAGCACATAACTCACCATCCCAGAAAGTAAAATGTCAACGAACCCAAAACCCACCAACACAAACAAAATCGAAAACAACTTGGTTGCTGTGCTAGTCGGGGTAATATCGCCATACCCAATGGTGCACATTGTGACAATACAAAAGTACAACGCATCAACAACCGGGTGCGTTTCAGTTGCAGCAAAACTATCTTTATAAATAGAATATATGAGCACACCAAAGGCCAAATATAACAGCAAGAGAACAACAGCTTGACGCACAATAGACTGACTGCCAAATTGTGGCTTTTGGACTACAGATTGCTTGAGGTCATTAATCACAGCCATAGCAGGTGCTGTTTTGGACCTGTGAAGATTGGTCTTGGTCCATTTGTAATTGGGATCAATCAACCAAGACTGTTGCTGCATCAACTGTTGCTGATGATGGGGTGACTCGTGAAGAACGTCACCAAATTCTTGATTTGAAGAGGATGGTTTTGGTGATGTAAGTGCAAACAGAGGTGAAGCGTCGCTCTGAGACGGTGGAGACGGTCCAAAAATAAGACGGTCTTTAAGCTCCGATGGAGTGATCGGAACCGGCAGAGAAACTTCATTATGCTCAGGAAGTGGACAGAGCACCGGAGGTGGTAAAAACGATCTCTTTCTCGGACTCTGATACGGCAATAGAGGCTCTTTTTCCATCTGGGTATGAGCGGAAGACCGAACAGCCGCTAAAACGAAGGATTTTACCTTTGGTTTCTAACAATAAGCATGTAAGCAGATACCAGGATCAGAAAACCACCAAAAAAAAAAAAAAGATTTAGCAATGAAAAGGTTGGAAAAGGAGAAGAATCCGAAATATTGGCAGAGACCGACACAGAGCACACGTCAACATCAGAGGAATGTACTAGCTTCGCTCGATTCGGTGCTAATTTGGGTGTTGGAAGAGCTAAAAGAGGATATCCACTAGATCCATTATCTGCCTTCTTATTGATATTATGAATTGATTTCACTTTCTCCACGTAACAGGATGGAGACTGGTGCGGTGGTCATGTCATGTCCCAAATATGAACACCCCAGAGAAAGAGATGCAGTTCTATCCATACTCCGGGCATAGGATCTATACACACTTGATAGTTAACGATCAAATATCAGATCCAGGATCCATAATTCAAGCTTTAGCAACACGTTTCTCAGGAACCTAGTTCTCTACCACCATTACAAACACACACACACTCCATGCTTCTCATTCCAAATTCCAAACCTTCCACCGTTAGGCCTTGCAAATCCTTATTTATAAAATTTTCAATTTGACTAAATCAGTTTTTCGGATTCGGATTTCAAGTTCATAATCATAATCACCCATTTGGTCTCACCAAAAATCCCAACTTTTTGAGATGCAATAAACCATCTTTTCAAGTCATACCTAAGAAGATTTATTTTGATGTTCTTTGACAGTATCATGATTTACAACCCATCGGTTGATCAACACTTAAACGCATCTGCAAAATTGCACTCTAGCTTTTCTAGGACTAGCTTTTTGTTAAGTTGATAAAGATAAGATTCAGGGCATTCAAGATTGGCCTATAATCGGGTACTATTAGACATTGTATTCCCAGCCAAGGTCATAATCAAATTGACTTTATGCTCCTGTTTTTGTTAATGCCATCCAAATCTCTCTCTCAAACAGTGACATATGACAAGAACAACTTATAAGAGGCAAATTTTTAAGTGTACAAAATAAGAGTTTCCAAGGACATCGTTTGTCACTCATTGTACTGCATGATATACGTCACGTTAATCATCATCCTCTAGGACATTCCTTCGCCTTTGGATCTGGAGAAACAGAGGTAATTATGTGAAATATCATAATTTTCTCAATATTGTAGCAGATGTGGAAGTTTCATGACTTACTGTGACTTTAGTCTGTTTAGTTGTCTGGTTGTTGAATTGTTCTAGAAGTGATATAAGCCTCTCCTCAGAAACCTGCAAAGGTAAAAGATTAAGGAGGAAAAAAAAGCAATAACAGTGGATACTTTTCACGGATTCAAATTCTCAATTGGCTATAAACACAAAAAAGGAAGGAAACAACAAAAACTAGCATACCTTTTCAACTATCTGGCCCATTTGAGCAGCCCTCAGTATTATATCTTCAACTCCTCTTGCCTTCTCAGGTTTCACTAAAGCAATTCGAGCAACTGCATAGATTTCATCGCAGCAGGTTAATATATGTGACTTTCAGGAGAAATGACAAGTGAAATATAGTAAAAAATCCGATTCTCCACACTGCAATCAAAGAAATATTGTCAGCTGCTGAAAATATAGAAGATCAAAGTTATAATCAATCACCTTAACATCCTAAAAATGAACCAAATCAGATGCATATCTTACTCCACTGAATATGTGGACATGCACAGATGAACAACCTCATACACATGATTTAATGATTATTAAACCATCTCAAAGATAAGTATTTCAGAGAAAAATCCAATTTTAAATATTTAACATCATGATTAAAGGGTTCCATATGAAGTTTGCAATGTATGCCATCAGAGACCAATTAACAGAAAATATGTGTGCCAAGAGCATGATGTTTTCAAGATGGACATTAGAGAGTGACAGCTAGGAGACCAATAATATGAAAATCATGCAAGTTGAAAACATCAAACCAAGTGCAAACCAGCATGAAGAAACTCGTAATTTCAAGATTAGTTTGAACTAACGTCTTTCTCGAGCTTCAGAGGATAGAATCTGACTAAGCATCATCTGTCTTTGCTCTTCAGCCTCCCTACATCACATGATCCATGGTTTAGATGCCAACTCCAAAACAATATCAAAGACAATTTGGTAACCATGTCCAAAAGGAGTTTTCTGCTTTGAAAACAGGAACAGGTAAATGAAACTAACTCTGTCACTCATTGTTTACTAAGCATTTTGAAAACATGAAAGTAATAATTTCATGAAGAGTAACTGCGCCCCCAGGGTGCCTTTCGATACTCCTCGAGGATATCGCTGGGATTAGTTTCCCCAGATACATTTTGTAATTGCTACTTTCCCTTCTACGCAAAAAAAAAAGAAAAGAGCAAACTAGGTCCAATAGTAGTAAAAATGAGTGATTAGATACCATTAAACTAAGCTAACCTCTTTGCATCTTCCTGAGCCTTTTGTTGTTCAGAGTTTTGCTGACTTCCCTGTTAATTATAAGGTTTGAGGAAGAAAATCTGAGTTAATCACACTTTGCGGCACTTAGTTTATAGCAACCTCTAAACACATAAAGTGAAATTACCATGCCACGCTGAGCCATGAGTTCCTGCATTCTTCTTTGTCTGATTGCTTCCAACTCAGGATCATCCTAGACAGTAAACAGAGGAATCAAATTTTAGAGCTTCCAAAAATCCATGAACCCAAATGGCATTTATAGAACACATGACTACAAAAAAGAACAGGAACAAAAGTGGTATGAAATGAACAAATTAACAATAAGGCAATTCCAAATGAAATAAGAATTGTTCTAGTTGCTGTCATAAGGTGAGACTTATGTGGAACAAGCCTAAGACACTCTATAAGCTTGTAAACAACAAGAAAAAAAAAAGCTCTATCAAGCCAAAACAGAAGTACAGTATGAGTTTGATCCCCACAAAAGACAACTTCCCAGAACCTTTGGCAAGGTTCTAGCAATCAAAGGTCCTTGTAAGTGATGCTAACAAGCTCTTAAAACATGGAAAACTTGCTTCAGAAAATGGCTTCCTACTCAGACACAAGAATTAAATAATTAACATAGTCGATCACAGATTTCCTGCAACTATTGCATACAATCGCAGCATGCACTCAAAAAGATTCAACAGCTTCCCAAAAGCCTGCTCCATAAAAAGCCAGATTATAGTGTCGATCAGTTACCCTTTAACTACCCCCTTTAACCAAAACTCTTAATTGCTCTAACTTCAAAACAGATAATCTTCCCAAAAAAATGAACATCCTTTTAATGATGCAACAACAGATATTTATAAGTGAAATTAGTTTAATCAAAAACTTAAAAAGCAAAAGCCACAAGAAAAAGAAAATCGCTGAAGCAAAAAGTAGAGAAGCACCGATACAAAGGGTTCACATAATCGGACCAAACAGCTCTGAACCTTCTAAATCAGATCACCGTTAAAGAATCAAGCAAAAACCAATCTCATAACGGAATACAAGAACAATTTTATAAAAAAAAAGTAATTGCAACCCTAACAAGCTTTCAGCTTGCTGAGAAGCAAAATTAAAGAAGACAAAAGGACAAGAAAAAGAACTTGAAGGTAAAGATAACATGAACACACCATGATTGAATTAAAGATTGGACCTTTCTTGAGTCCCTTATACTCTCTCAGGCTAAGTTAGCTACTCAGAGGAGTGGACGGTGGTGTGCTCCTAAGGTACTCGCGAATTTTCCCAAAAGGGCAATTAAGTTTATGGATGGCAGTGGCTGGGTCGGGCCTGGCATACTGCCCGGCCAGACCGAGGGCTCTGTGATCTGTGATCCGATGGGCCGAAGGCTAACTGAGCATAGCAAGCCCAATTTAAGTTTTTTTTTCAAATTTAAAAAATGGCATTATTTGTTTCCGGCCACGGCCCGGGCCGAATTGTCACACCTAAATTTTAAGTCTTAAGCTCTCGTTTATCTCTTAGATAAATTATTTAAAACTTGTCTCGTATATATTCTTACAAAGTAATGAAGGCAATCACTTGTGTGAGAAGGTATCTCGAAATAATATAAAATCAAAATTTAAATCCTACCGATCATAATGACCTAACATATATAGAAAACATTATCTCGAAATCAACTCATTCATATGATTTGCTATTAATTATCTCATATGAATATACTCCAAGTTTACTTTCTCTTTGAGGTACTATGTTATCATTATCACACTCAGTTTGAAGTTCCGCAATAAATCGACCTTACTCCTACATAGTAGAGAGGCTATTTCTGTTATTTATGTTCTTGATTTTGCATTGATACTTGGGATCTTTGTCATACCTTAATATTTTTTATTGCTTTCTAATGCACTTGTTCATATATAATATAATGTAAATGAGATTATCTATTGCATTAGAATAAAGAACCTTCTTCATCTATTTCTCTTCTTGTGACATTTGTGGGTATTACCTATTGCATAGGCAATCATCTTTAGCAGTAGGCATAACAAATAGTTTACAATCTTATATACAAAACTATGCAAATATTTACTTGATACATATTTAACTTGTAAAAAAGATTGGTAGATTATATGCAATCTAACACATTCCTTCATCTCCAATATAAGTTAATAGCCAATTTATCATTATTATCACTATTATTTTTATTATTATTTTGATTTTATTAATAGATTGATTATTACTAGCTATCCAAATATCACACATATGGCAATAAAATTACAAATTCGTCATTAGATCTTTTAATATATACACAATGATCCTTGTCAATTATACTAAAATTAATATAAATATACAATTTCCTTGAAGAGTGCTTTATACCATAGAATGAATTAAACAATGCACACATTTTATTCCTTTAACCTTTCTAAACATAAATATATTGGTTGTTTAATATAGATCTATTCATCTAGTTCTCTATTATTAATAACTACGCCAAATCTAGTGTATAATAAGGGTTTTGCCTTTTATTATTAATAACACATTTTTTACATATATTTAATCGCTAAAGTTAGAATTGATTGAACTAATATAAGCCTTACAATAGATGATAATGTCTCCTTATAATCAATCCCTTCTTACTGTGTATGTCCTTTTGTCTAAGATCGCACTTTTTATTTTTTAATACTACTATTAGCCTTTCGTTTAATTTTGATAATTTATTTCTCTGATGGATTTACATCTTTTAGGAAGATTAACTAAGTCCAAGATTCAATTTGAGCATATCAAAATTAGTTCTTCTTCTATTACTTTAACTCATTCCTCCTTCCAACTCATTTGTCCTTAGCAAGAATGAATAAAGTCTTTTCACATATCTCAACTTACTAATTTTTTATGGAACTATAATAAAGGTTTTCCCTTCAATATCAAAAAGTCATTTAGGAACTAATCCACTAATATGACAAGCTTAATTGAAAATTATGAGGAACATATCTCTATACTTTTATATTGTTTACACTTTACTGAATCAACCTAATCTAATATCTCCTTTAAAGATAAGTTTTATCATCTACTTGCTTGTATTAGAAAACCATTATCTAAGAATGTGATATCCCGTGACTTAAATTCAATTATTATTTTATTCACTTGTAAACATATACCTTTTAGAATGCTTGAAATATCTTTTGAAGATACTCTTCTTCCCACTAGTAACTAATTCCATATACTTATATGATGGATCATGAATACTAGTGATACGTCTCCATGGTTTCATACGTGATAAGCCAAGTATTTTTTTACGTATCCATAACGTATACGATGTTTAAGTAATTGATGTAATAAGCACCAAGTTAAGTACACATATTGATATCAATAATGCATCACCTTAACACGTGATAAGTAAATTTTTATGTGCCATCATATACCTAACTTGTTATATATATATATATAGTGCAATAGTCAATTGTTTATTTATTTATTTGTTATCATACAATATCTTGAATTGATCATACTAGCACTTTTATCCCCAGTCGTTTCTTAGAGCCTTTGTCTTCTTATTTAACTAGTTATTAACTAAAGTTATATACTTTTGGAAATAAAATAGTGCTTTCAAATTATGAGAAATCAAATAGATATAACCATACTAAGTATAATCTTCCATAAAGGTGGTGAAATAAGTACCCTTACGCTTTGCTCTCACATTCATATACCATAAATATCTTAGTGAATTAATCGCAATAAATCATCAACTCTTTATCCTTGACAACAGGGTTTTGTGCTATTTTGCCAATTAGATAGTATTCATAAGTAAACAATTCTACTTTATATAGGTCTTCTAAAATACTGTCTTTGACTAATTGATTTATTCAATTTTGTCAATATGATTTGATCTCTCATCATGTTCTATTTCTTTTGTAGGCTTTTTATATCTTCTTAAAAAGGCTTTTCTGTCATAAACATGGTCTAAAAATGATCATATTTTACATTATTTCTCTATAATCCCTTAAAGGCAAGAACATGAGACTCTAACACATCCATATGGTAATCGTATTTCGCGCTACTTCTTCTTATTACGAGCTCTAACTTGACCAAATAGGAGGTCAAGTCTTCTGCACTAAAGTTTAATGAAGAATATGTTTTGATACATAGTCATGTGTCAAAGCGTGTTTAATCTTCTTATCATTTTTCTGTCCATTAAAGAATACATCCTAAAATATGATCGTGTGTCACACCTTGTTCAAGCAAAGTTGAGTTTCTTCATGTTTTACCTTGTAGAATTCTCTAATCTTTGACCAATATCATTTCTTGAGTATCTTCTCCACAAGTATCTAAAACATAATATAAAATTATTTAAATCAATTAAAGAAGACAAAAGGACAAGAAAAAGAACTTGAAGGTAAAGATGACAAGAACACACCATGATTGAATTAAAGATTGGACCTTTCTTGAGTCCCTTATACTCTCTCAGGCTAAGTTAGCTGCTCAGAAGCAGGAACGGTGGTGTGCTCCTAAGGACTCTACCGATCCTAATGACCTAAAATATATAGAAAACAATATCTCGAAATCAACTTGTTTGTATGATTTGCTATTAATTATCTCATAGGAATATACTCCAAGTTCACTTCTCTTTGAGGTATTATGTCATTATCATTATCATCACATCTAGTCTGAAGTCTTGCAATAAAGTGTGGTATGAAGAGGTCTGATAGTACGTAGCCTTATCCCTATATAATAGAGAAGCTGTTTCTGATATTTATGAGCTTGATTTTGCATTGATACTTGGGATCTTTATTATACCGTAATATTTTTTATTGCTTCCTAATTCACTTGTTCATACATAATATAATGTAAATGAGATTATCGATTGCATTAGAATAAATAACCTTCTTCATCTATTCCTCTTCTTGCGACATTTGTGGGTACTACCTATTGCATAGGCAATCACCTTGAGCAATAGGCATAACAAATAGTTTACAATCTTAATTATATACAAAATTATTCAAATATTTACTTGATACATATGTAACTTGTAAAAAAGATTGGTAGATTATATGCAATCTAACACATTCCTTCATCTCTAATATAAGTTAATAGCCAATTTATCATTTTTATCACTATTATTTTTATTTTATTAGCGGATTGATTATTACTAGCTATCCAAATATCATACACATATAACAATAAAATTACAAAGTTCTCATTAGGTCTTTTAATATATACACAATGATCGTTGTCAATTATACTAAAATTAATATGAATATACAATTTCCTTGAAGAGTGCTTTATACCATAGAATGAATTAAACAATCCACACATTTTATTCCTTTGACCTTTCTAAACATAAATATATTGGTTGTTTAATATAGATCTATTCATCTAGTTCTCTATTTTTAATAACTAAGCCAAATTTAGTGCATCATAAGGGTTTTGCCTTTTATTATTAATAACGCATTTTTTTACATATATTTAACCACTAAATTTAGAATTGATTGAACTAATGTAAGCCTTACAATAAATGATAATGTCTCCTTATAACCAATCCCTTCTTATTGTGTATGTCCTTTTGCCTAAGATCCCATTTTTTATTTTTTTAATACTACTATTAGCCTTTCGTTTGATTTTGAAAATTTATTTCTCTGATGGATTTACATCTTTTAGGAAGATTAACCAAGTCTAAGATTCAATTTGAGCATATCAAAATTAGTTCTTCTTCTATTACTTTAACTCATTCCTCCTTCCAACTCATTTGTCC
>JANKOE010000002.1:62954039-62984568 GCA_026284465.1 Erythroxylum citrifolium | reverse complement strand
AACGGTATTATTTATTTGATTCTAACAACTAGATTAGTTGACTTATTCTTTTGCCGCAACATGATGCACATTTAACAGATATGATTTCGATTTCAACTAATTTATTTGGAGAATTTTCTTTTGCAGTAAAGCTTTCCGTATCACAAGTTTCTTTTACTTCATTCACAAGAACACTTTATGTCAACGACAACTCCTCCATTCGAGGAAAATTGTTTAACATTTATACAATTCGTATGTCTATACATTTTCTTCTTTTAAATCATTTGCAATAAAGATCAGACTCATTTTGTGATACTTTTCAGTCTGAGCATTGATCACAGTTTTAGAACCTAGTTCTTGAACAACATTGCAAAATGAATCATTTAACATGGCTAGCTTTACTGTGAAAAAGTTATCTTGCAAAGAAAAAATGTTATTGAAGGTCAAGGTTACCAAGATCAAACTTTTGGAAGAGGAGTTCAAGTTACAGTCCTAAAGGAATTTATATCGTTTGATAATGTGTCCAACAAGCAGCAAAGGGACAATTAAAAAATTAATATAATTTATTACAATTTTAATTTTAGGTAGTGAGCCTCACAATGCCATGTAGAAGTTGACCTACTATCTCATCATCATCATCACATTCAGTCCGAAGTTTCGTAACGAAGTGGAGTCTGGAGAGGTCTGATAGCATGTAACTTTACCCCCACATAGTAGAGAGGTTGTTTCCAAGGTTGAACTTACTATCTAATTGTAAAAAATAATAAACATTTAACTAATGAAAAATTAACCCTGCTAAAATTTCTATTTAATTAGGATTTGCTTTGCACGCTTCAAAAATGTTAAGGTTTTAATTGAATGCTTGAAATACTACTGTTTGACTTATATTATATTGTAATCAAAATGTACTTTTGACAAATTAAATTTTAGTAAAAATATTTAGGCCTTATTTACTCTTTTGCCATTGAGGGTTAGCAAGGGTGGTCGAGTTAGTGAAGTAGAAGGCATGAGACCAAAAGGTCCTGTGTTCAAATCCTCCTACTTACGCTCTCTCGATCGAGCTTGTCATACAGGGCTTGGTTAGTGCAGAGTACCCGGTTGACGTAATTTGCAGACTATTCCGTTAATCCGGAGATTTATCTAGTGCGCATCCAAAAGATTTATAGTTCCTCCATTTAAAAAAAAAGATTGAATAATTTTTTTTAATAGAAAAAAAGATTGAATATGTACCCAATTTCCATGAACAAAATATCATTGGATCCCAACATTTATAGATTTATTAAGATTGATGCTGAATATGTACCCAATTTCCATGAACAAAATATCATTGGATCCCAACATTTATAGATTTATTAAGATTGATGCTACTAAAGCTATTTAGGTATGTAATAAATGTGTGTATTGATTTTGACATCGCTTCATTTGTGAGATCCTCATGCAATCCAACGGGTGCCAATTACCAAACCTCCATTTCACCAAATGCAAAGCAAAGGACAAATCTTAAACCCACTTGCATCCATGTCTTAGATTGTTGTGTTCCACTTATTATTGATCAACTACTAGAACAATTCACATAGAGCAAGCAGAGCAGACCAGGGCAGCTTAGAGGCAGAAGAGATGGGTTTCACCATGGGATTGAACTTTGTTCTTCTCTTGGCTATGGTGGCCACCAACTTCCTCTCCCTTTACCACCTGTCATCCACCGTTCAATCCCCAAAACCACCAGCACCCCAACCAGTCCCAGACCAGCTCCTCCACCAACTGCAGGCCATACGCGCCACCATCAACCACCTCACGCGCCATCAACCTTCCACTCCAACCCCAGGAACAAATGCCATTTCATCCAAACCCAACATCCCTCCGGATCTTTTACTCTACTCTCGACTCTCTCCAATTGCCTCTGCTTGCCATAACCATCCTGATCTTCTTCACAAGTTCATGACTTATACTCCTTACTCTGTTTGCCCACTCGACTCTGATCTTGCTGAGTCTCTGATCCTCCGAGGTTGCCACCCTCTTCCACGCCGCCGTTGCTTCTCCAAAACCCCACCAAAACCTCCCTCTTCACTTCCCCATAACCCTTTTCCTTCTTCTTTAACTGACTCAAATGTTATATGGTCTAAGTACTCTTGCAAATCCTTTTCTTGCCTAGCTAAGCAAAACCCCGATATGGGTTTTGATCAGAGTATTGAGATCTCGAAGTTTATGACCTACAAAACTGAGTTGGATCTCCCAATCCCACAGTTGCTTCAGATTGCTAAGTCTGCCAGTTCAGTTGTGAGACTTGGTGTTGATATTGGCGGTGGCACTGGGACTTTTGCAGCTAGAATCAAGATGTATAATGTGACTGTGCTGACTACAACCATGAACTTCAACGTGCCTAACAATGAAGCGGTGGCAATGAGGGGTTTAGTGCCACTTCATGTGCCGCTGCAGCAGAGATTGCCGGTTTTTGATGGGGTGGTGGATCTGGTTAGATGTGGACGTGCAGTGAACAGGTGGATACCTTTGACTATGTTGGAGTTTTTGTTGTATGATGTGGATAGGGTCTTGAGGGCTGGTGGGTACTTGTGGTTGGATCATTTCTTTAGTAAAAGAGTGGATCTTGATAAGGTCTATGGTCCTTTGATTGGAAAATTGGGTTACAAAAAGGTGAAGTGGGCGATCGGGAACAAGACTGACTCTGGTGGCCTAAAGAATGGGGAGGTTTATTTGACTGCTCTTCTCCAAAAGCCTGTGTCTAAATGAAGATCAGATGTTATATTTCTCTTTCAGGTAAGAACTTACTTGCTTTGATGGCAGTCATACGCTAGTTTAGCTTCTTACTTTACTGGTAGATTCATCTCTTTATTGCAAATTGTGCTTTGATAATGCTGAAAATGATATACTGATATGAATAAATGTTGGATCACTTGTGTTGAATTGCCTATTCAGTGATGACTTTAAGTGCGAAAAGTACTGTCAGTAAAGCTATTTGATGCACTAAGCCACCAAATTATTTCGTCCATCGGTTGGCAAAAGCAAGTGAATTTGCCCCTATGCATTGGTGTCATTCAGATTTCTTCCTCAGAAAAATGTACAAATAAAATGTTTCATAATCAGATTCGAATACACCTTTTGACCTTCCCCAGTTGGTTTACAACATGGATCAATGGAGAATGTTGCATAGAATGGAAAAGTCAAACAATTGAGGACATTAATACATGAGAATCTGTTCTTCTGAAACATTAATATTGCCATTCTACCTACTACCAGACTCTCTCTACAACATCTCTTAACTATCATTTTCTTTTTCTAGATTGTTTCTGCTGATGACTTTGCTTGCATCACGATCAATTAGTTGCGTGGTTCTTATCTTGAGACTCTCATGGTTCTTATCTTGAGACTGTTAACATTCTCTGCAACATCTTAGCTCTAATATTGCGTAAGGACCTAGAATTCATTTATAAATTAGTATTGAAGAACCAACATTGCAGTTCACAACTTCACATTGTACAGATGATGAAATGGTCGTTTTTCAGATCCCAACATTTGTAGAGCTGACCCTTGAGATTTTGATCTAATTAAGCTGGAGTCTGATGTACTTATTTGTACCATTTCGTTTTGTTTGAATAACTTTATTTCAGACTGTAAGTTTGTTTGACATCTCATGCTTGCCTACAGGTATTATTTTCAGACAACAGCATAGCTTGTGCTTGGATGAGGGAGGAGTTAGATTCAATGGCCCTTAATTCACATGGAAGATCCGGTCTGAGAGTGTCACCTCAGAGGAAAAGCACCATGCTTTTATTGCCACTAATGTGGGTAAGAGGAAGGTGCAAAATGGTGTAAAGATACTGCGAGCATTTGTAAAATCGGATAAGATAACTTGCTTTACCATTTCTTATTTTATTCAGCAGACAGTCTGGAAATAAATCCACAGCACCAGGGCTTGTCTTTGGTATTGGTTGACAAATCTAAAGGTTAAGTGGGGCTCTGCGCTTGTGGTTGCGAAGATCACAAGGAAAAGTAAAGTGCATTGGAATCTATTCCATGCATAATTAAAGTAGGTAAAAGGAAGGAAGCAGATTTAAGATGTAGCAAAAAACATTTTAAAAAGCAGAAGAAGAAGAAGAAGACAAGACGTTTTCAAGCATAATCTTTTCAGATAACCTAAATACATGGACCATCACATGATGCATCATACAGAAGATTCTCAATGCATGAAACACTTTTACCACATCATTTGACAAATCTGATGCAATTTGAATTGACCTCTAAGTAGCACTTGCAGAAACCTTCTTTCTCAGGAGGTGGTGCAGGTCAAGTCCATTGATCTTGGCAGCAAGTATAAAGTCATTTTCTGTCAGACCACCTGCCAGATCACTTGAAGACTTCAATTTTTCAATACACCAAATGTAAAAGATGCACAAAAGCATGATCATGTAACATTGCAACTGAAACGGCTTAGATGCTGAATGGACTATGTTAAAATCCAGCAGAAATCAGTTTGAATTGTACAATTTATTGAAACACTGTTAAGCATAGATGCATCAATGTTGCCAAGAGATCAGGTGATCTCCCAACTTCAAAATTCAAAGCTTGTATAAACAACTAATGTCTTGCAGTAAAATCTTACCAACTGCATGAGTCCATATCTCAATTTTTACATTGTTCCAACCAACTAGATGAAGATCTGGATGATGACCTGCATATCCATTCAAAGAAGTGACTTGGAGTAAACAACCAAAACCTTCTTACCAGTGAATAAGACATTGCCACCATATATGCCATTGAGCGGAGTATTTACCTTCTGATTCAGCGACACTACCAACAAGCTGGAATAGTTCCAATCCTTTGATGAAACTTTTCAGTTTCCATGACTGGTTAAGCTTTAGCATACCATCTTCATTCACCAAATTCCAACCGGGGACCTTTTTTGAAAAGGAAAAGTAATTAAAAACAGAAAAAAAAAGAACATTTTTAGAGTTAAACAAGAATGTGCCCGCTATAAATTAAATGCAAAACCTTTGACATAATCTCCATTGCACTCTCTTCAGTCATTGGTCGCATGTCCTTTGAATCACACGACACACACTTCTTAGCAGCCAAATCTAACAGCAAATATATTAGGACAGACAACAAGAAAAGTCATTTCCAATTAGAGAGGTTAGGGTTTTATAGAACTCAATGAATGAGATCTAGGTTAAGAAAAACAATGTCTAAAGTGAGTTACTATTACAAAGGAACATCAACTGGCCATGTCGCCTTCTGTGCCAGTCATCTAAAATTAATTTCTCACAATACTCATTGCAATGCTGCTTTAATTTAACAAATATTTGTATTGATTTTACAAAGAATTGAACTCAATAATGTGGTTCCAATAAATTATCAACAATCTTGCACACAAACCTTAGTCAACCTCATATCAAAACTTGGACTGAGTGGGGAAAACAAAAAAAACATTAACATTTTGTTGTCATGCAAAATATAGATAGTTCTGCTTTTATATTCTTCTTACTGGCTGAACCTTGACATAGAAGTTGTTGAAAAATGACGACCCACATACAGAATCTATTTGCAAATCCTGCTGGGTCAATATGATAAGCCACATTTGACAAATACAAGCAGAAGATGGCGTAAATTAGTTTAACCATAAAATGATTAAGTTCCTTAAATAGGGTGACCATGCTCGGTTTCTTTATCAACTTCAAAAAACAGTACTCATTTACTTTGGCTATATTGCAGTGAGTCACAAAGACTAGTGGTACAAAGGCTTGGGTTCCATATATTAAATTAGTCAGGGTTGTCACACACCTCCACCAGTGTAAAAGGTTCTAAATCCATACATAGAGTTCATTATTTGATGACACCCTGACATGATCCCACAGTATCTCAAGTTACTTGAGAATTGGAGAAATATCCAAGTATAGAAAAGCTTTTCTCGAACAGGATGCAGGCTGAATATGTACAGATAATTTTACATACTTGTCAAGGAAGAAAAAATCAAAAGACTCACAAGAAATCTCATTGTAAAAGGAAAAGAACACATTTATTATGAATCAAATACTGATCACGGTGATGCAAAACATAATAGCACAAAGGAAACAAGCCCAGCGCTAAGAAAATTTGATAAGAGTGCTGAAAACTTTAGCATAAAGATCAATATTTTAAACGCTTATTTGTGTTGCAGAAGAAACACTATAACAGCATTAAAAGAATAGCCAATTCCTGCTCCTGTGATGGACTAAATAAACCACAGTATCAACTGCAATTTAAACAATGAATGGCATATGTCCAAGTATCATGGAAATTTTACATATTTTATGACTGAAATGAAATCATAGACTAAACCAACATTGTATAAGTCATGAGGTTCATGGAAAAACAAATCTAACAGGTTTTCAACTTTCAGGTGCTCTCAGATCAAGTTTATAGGAGCAAACTGTCAGACAGAAATAAAGTCTTCGAATTCACAATATCAGGGAGCTACCGGCAGTATAAAAGAAAGTCAGACAAGTCTTGAACCCAGTTCCATAATCTCAAACATCCGCAGACAGAAAGTTTATAAATGGATCCAGAAGAATGCATTGCACCATGTAAAATTTGACCATCGTGATGCAGAAAATGAAAAGTCGTCTTCCAAAATCCCTCCAAAGGGCCCGTTTATTAGTAGAATAAAATACAGAAGGAAACTTGGAATTAGTAATACAATCAGCTCATCAAAGTGATTAAAAAAGCTTTCTTTGTGAACCGCCACAAAACATGTAAACATTTCATCCCGCTTATAACCAGCCACCTTACGACAGAATTAGCTGAGCTTAAGTACTTTCATCTACTTTCCTGAAGTCCTAGTTTTTGTATAGAAATGGATGGCACCAGCGAGATTTGTTCTTTCTTCCTTGAGAGTAAAACTTCTGGTATGCTTTGCTTTCATACATCAGAAATAGGAGGCCACTGTGGGACTTGAAATACCTCAAGGGGAACGGGGTGCGTACACTAGGATGCTCCTTCATTCCCAATCTTTGGTAAATTGGATACTTAATCTCTAGTTACAAAAAGAAAAGTCGTCTTCCAAAATCCCTCCAAAGGGCCAGTTTATTAGTAAAATAACATACAGAAGGAAACTTGGAATTAGTAATACAATCAGCTCATCAAAGTGATCAAAAAAGCTTTCCTTGTGAACCGCCACAAATTATGTAAACTTTTCATCCCACTTAAAAACCAGCCACCTTACAAAATAATTAGCTGAGCTTAAGTATTTCAGGAAGAGGCCTAATGGGTAAACACAGGATCATCCATTTCTATACAAAAACTAGGACTTCAGGAAAGTAGATGAAAATAAACGCAATCGCGTAACAGACAAGATCCAATAACCTACATTCTACCGTGATTTATTCAGTCAATTGATATGTAAAAGACAAAGGTGAAGCAATCTGAAAAAGCTATCAACTACGTCCAAGCACAGAAGGGCCATTTTAAAATAGAGCGAAACCTCACAAAACAGAAGCACAGGAACTGAAAACCAAGAATCGAAACGGTTTATGGGAAATGTACCGTCCATGGCCTCCAGACAAGCTCTGAAACTGCATCAGCAGAAACTCACTATCAAAGAAATAAAGAAACAGAAAAGGACACACACGCGCACAAAGAGCGAGAGAGTACCTGTGGCTTAGAGAGAGCGCAACTTGGCAAACAACATGCGTGTCAAGAGTCGACGTGGAAGTACGAAAGAAGGCGTTTGTTACGTGACGAGGATTGTTAAAATCTTATTATAATTGCATCTACAAAACCTTAATCATATAAAAATTAGTTAGTTAATTAATAATAGTCAAATCAGCGAATGATTCTTAGGAGAGATTCCTAACGTATTATAAGATTCCCTTTTGTAAAAATCCTCACTTTTACCGTGATCCGAGGCTGCAAGGCCCATGATCCATTTCTTGTCATGACAGGGAAGACGATTTTCAAAAGTTGGAATTTTTAACTTATGCATCAAGTAAACCCATTTTCATATGGTCATTATCCCGAGGGCTGATCCTCTGTTCATTTTCCCATGTCCAATCCTGTCCAGTTTGCATCTGAGCCATCCATTCATGTGGGTCCCATGTGGGTCCCACATGAGTGGATGGCTCAGATGCAAACTGGACAGGGTTGGACATGGAAAAGTGGACAGAGGATTTGAGGGGCATTATCCCTTGACTGTAACAACTATATTTAATTCCAGAGCTTGATTTTGTTTTTCCCTCGACATTGTTGCCAGACAAGATGGTCAGTCCCCTGAATCTCCCTGCTTCCCAGTTTAAACTTTCGCGCACTAATTGATAGCTAGCTACATTGTATGCGTAAAGTTTCGGTTTTTGAATTGAGAGAGTCTTTGATTTTTCGATGCTTTTGTTACAGACTTACAGTGATTGTTCTAGTAAGATCTATTATGGGTTTTAGTTGATCGAACTTTATCTTGATATTTGTTGTGAGATCTACCGTTTTGCTTAAGTCAACTAGAAACTGTTCCTTGGCAATTCGGAAAAATGCTAGGGAAATGGTATTCAATGTTGATGCGTGTAAATGGGTTAAGCTTTGTTTCTGGTATCATCGTTTTGAGCTAATTGTTTAGGGGATTGGAATTAGTAGCCGTTGGGTTGGCCAAGATTAGATTTTCCCTTTTCATCTTCGGGATACTTGGATCCTTTTGATTCACACAATGTTGATCGTAGGAGTTGCCACCTTCTGTCAAAAATATCCTTCTGCTGGATTCTGAAGGAAAACGTATAGCTGTGAAGTACTATTCTGATGACTGGTCGACAAACGGTGCCAAGGAAGCTTTTGAGAAGGCTGTATTTACCAAGACACAAAAGACGAATGCCCGCACTGAAGGCAAGTTAATGGGGTTCCATTTATTCTTGTATTGATATATTTTTGCTGTTGTACTTGTCATTTTGTTCGTCTCCATAGGATTTTCTGGTTCAAATCTGCCCTGGATTAGGATATCATATATGGACTAGGGTCAGTCATAAACACTTGTCAACAGAGTTTTTATGGGATAATATGCCCGTGTTTAACTACTACACTGAACCTGTTATTCTGAAGAATGTACACTAACTAGTTGTTATAACATTGTTTGATTTTCAGTTGAGATAACATTGTTTGATGGAAACGTTGTTGTTTACAAGTTTGTTCAAGATCTTCACTTTTTTGTTACTGGAAGTGAAGATGAGAATGAGATCATCTTAGCCTCAGTCCTTCAGGGGTTTTTTGATGCAGTCGACCTTCTACTCAGGTTTTTGTCATATTCTTCTCACCCTCCCCTTTATATGCTTCCACATAAGCTACTATCGATTGTGGTTTTGACAAACTACATACCACTAACCTATCTAATCAATATTGTTCAGAGGCAATGTGGACAAGAGAGAGGCACTTGAGAATCTAGATCTCATTCTCTTATGCCTTGACGAAATTGTTGATGGCGGGTATGTAGTTTCATGTTAAGCACATAACAAAGCATTGATCATTTATATATTGCCTCTCTGTATCTGTGACAAGGGTTGAAGTTAGACTCATGGTAATCTATAGGTACTGGGTGATTTTTGTGTAAGGGTGCCAAAAATTCTATCATCGTTGGCCCCTGTAAGGTTTAAGTTTCCTTTCCTGAGATGAATCCGCTGACCACTGTATATCTTCATGTGCCTACCTTCAGACTTTACATCTCTTGTGCTTAAATTGTATCACTTGTACATAGTAGTCTTTATTGTCATTACAGAGGGTAAACACCATCAACATTATGACATTCTATAAATCTGCCTTTTAACATCCAACTTAATGACAATAAAGACTCAATTTTGGAGGTTTTTAGCTACAACTTAAGATCACACCCATCAGAATATGGAAAGTTCTAGTGGAATCTGACTTTTGTGAATTCTGTGCTCTTCAAAAGCAGAAGCTGAAGTACGTTCTTGGAAAACGGATTAACAACCATACCTGCAAATAATTGGAAAGGGAGACTGTGAATTGTGCTAGTAAAATGAAATGCTTCAAACAGTTTAGGACTTTGATTTCTTATCCTTGTAGGCTTTTAAATTAAAGAAGACAATTTGAACAAACGGTACACAGAAATATGACCGAGTATTGCATGTCTGTGAACATTATGTGAAAGGCAGTTTGAACTTTTCTACATCAAGGTTGACCATGCAGCTAGCTTGGATTTATAAAAATGTTGTTGTCATCTGTGTGTCTGAATATGAGACTACAAATTGTGATCATCTTAAAGACTGGGGATTTGACCAGCAGAGCATGTTGGCTCTGTTTAAATTCCTCAAGAGGTCATGGCCCTTCATTACAGAATTAACTCTTTCCTACCTTCTGCAGTATCATTCTTGAAACTGATGCAAGTGCGATTGCTGAGAAAGTTGCAAGTCATAGTATTGATGCTGGGGCTCCACTGTCTGAGCAGGTATTTGACTTCACCAAATTTGTTTTTTCAGACAATCTAAATAGTGAAAAGAATGGTACTGAATCAACAAAAAGATAAACCTTTCCTTCAATGATTCTCTGAACCAATAGTTGATCATTCAAAGGCTCTATTATTCTTTTGAATAGTAATTTACTTTTGTTTAACTCTGGCAGACATTAACTCAAGCTCTGGCTACTGCTCGTGAACATCTAAAAAGATCTCTTCTTAAATGACACTGACACCTGCTCCAGACAACAGAAGAAAAACATGCATGGTTCCCTTGTTTTTTTTTTTCTTTTATCCATTCTATTGGCTGCTGCATCATACTCATCAGTGACCAATACTAAAAGTAATTGCTTTGAAGATTGAATGAAATGGATAATAGAATGAAGGCTTCTACAAGTGAGAACTGATTAATATCAAACAGTAGCATTCTCCCTCTTAACATTCTCTCTCTTAACATTCTCAATTATAAGATACTCCAAACTGAAAAAGGTATGAACCATCAAGCAGGAGCATTCTTTCTCTTAACGTTAACGGCTCAACATGATACAGTACTGTAATAACTATATCTGAATGTCTACAACTTCTAGTGAAAAAGAAACAAGCGTTTGAAATTTATCTTCTGCGAGTAAAAGGATTCCTCTCCCTCAGTTCCCCGTCACGGCACACGGTTCTTCCATTTCATATGTACTAAAGTGAAGTGAAGGTGAATGAGGTTAATCAATTGTAAAGTCTGTCTTCATTGGATGAGAATATAATCAACATCATTTGAGAACGCATCTCCGGAGGTTGGTGGTAAGCTATTCCTCTGAGCATTTTTCCGAACCTGGGCATGAGTTTCTGCCTCCTTCTGGAACAACTTTACTAACTCTTGCAGCTCCAACTTCCTCACTTTAACCTGTTCGTCAGTGACCGGCTGCTTTAAACCGAGGTAAATTAACCCAACTCCTATTAGAACAATACCAATGACTATGAGAATGGCTGTAAAGAGACCAAATGCATAAGGAGTATTGGCTGCTCCTGGGATTCCATCAACATTGATTCCAAACAAACCAGTGATGATAGTAAGAACAACGCCACAGCCACCAAAAACAGCCAAGTTGTGGGTTACACGAAGGCTTCTATCCTGAAATCATACCACAGTATCAGAATAAGTTATGTAAATGATATGCGAGGAACTTAAGGCAACAGTTATCTTCATCAATGAAATTTCCGCATACCTGCAACCATGCTCGAACAGTGCCTTGCATAACATCTTGAATAGTAAACAAGCGACCCCGAACTGCTTCCTGCTCCTCAATCATTTCCCTTGTGCTCTTCCTTACTCCCTCTAACAATATTCTTGCTGAATTGCCCCTCAAATGTTGGAGAAGCTCGAAAATGATTTCCTCTCTGGCATGCAGAGACCATTTCACTCTAATGACCTGAAACAGTCGGCATCATTGTTTCAGTAAACTTTCTGAAAAGGTACTCACTTAACCTAAATAAGAATCAATAAACTACAATAATAAGCTGTCTGCCTTGAACAACAAAAAGCTTCTTCCACTACTTCTAGTGCATTGGGAAGCAATCTATGGCTTAATTATCATTAGCTAGCATCTTTCACCAGAGCAGCTCTCAATAATTCTGCCGGTAAATAACTTGCAGAATATGCACCAGGAAAGAAATATTAATGTCCTTAACAAACAAGTTAGACCAAATCTAAAGAGACACGACAGAGCTCCTCCAAGGAAAACTACTTATATTTCTTGATTTAAGAAAATACGTAAAGATAAACTACAGTAATTACAAAATTGGAGTTAATATATCTAATCTATCAAAAGAGAGAGAGAGAGAATTACAGCATTAAAAATAGATTCAGAAAGTTCTTGCAAAACAATAGCGCTGATATACCTGTCTTGATAGCCTTCTAATTTCTTGGTTCAAAATAACGCTGAAGAGATTCATGTCTTCCTGGTTTCTCCTGTTCATACCAACTAATATCATCACTGAGAAAGCACATTAATGGAGTAACTAATTTGTGTGAAGATATGCTTAAATCTTTTTCTATAACCTGTGCATAAACTTCAATTCAATCTCATCCGCAGCCCCAAATATGGATTTGCGAAATAACCTAAGACAAAATCAAAGAGGAAAAGGAAAACTTAAGAAGAAAACTAGCAACGCATGGTATCAACACGCTTTACATCAACAAAATTTTATTATATCTTGGAAATTAATAGGCATCCCAAAAAGATAGGTACTACACCAAAAACAAAGTAGAATATACATGGTCTGAATCTCTGCTATCAGAAATATCCTTAACAAAGCATGTAAGACAGCAAATCCCAAGGAATTATTTATATCATGATTTATTTATTTCCCAAAACTATATTTTTTTGGTATAAACTTAGATAAAACTTATTTGATAAAACATAAAAAGATAAGACAAAAGAAGAACTGATTATACATACAGAAGGATAAAAAGTTAGTTACAGCATAAACCATAATGCTGATGACAAGATGACATTATGGATAGAAGTATTAGCCAATATAGTTTCAGTCACTGCTGCACAGAAGTAAATAAGTAAATAAACTAAGGATTGGATCACATCAATAACCTATCGTCCCATCGAGTTAAGCGGCAAGCTAGCTGTGCAATGACTTCATGCACTGTTCGCGGCACATTATAACCCCCAGCAGACAGAAGCTCCTAATTAGAGCAGCACATATAATTAGTAAACCAATGAATTAACTTGCACACAAATGAATACAAACTAGTCAGCGGTCTATTCCACTGAAAGGATTATATCAAGGAGAGGTAACCTGAACTTCTATGATTCCCAAAACGTTTACTCTCGAAACATGTCCTTTTACATGCAATGCAGTCAATAAAAAATTCTGTGCTTGCCAAGAGCGCAATACAACAGGAATGTCATCCTCTTCCACATATGGATCACCAGCTGATTGTCCCAAAAGCTCAAATAGCAGTCCTCCAGCAACCCTTACTGGCACCTTGGAAGAAGACAGCACAAAGAAGCGTGAAGCAGGACCCACGGACGAACCAGAAACAGAAAGGTATAACCTTATTCCACAAGTAGGTGAAAAGGTGAGTTCTACACAATACAAATTTCAATCTGTTTTTAATATGGTTTAACGCTCTCTCTATCTATCTCTATGTATGTTCACATATGCATGCATACACAGAAGACATATGAACCACATATTAATTTTCATTTTTTCTTTCAGTTTTCCAAAACTCAGATTCAGCTTTAAGGAAAGAGTCCATTGTCCCAACTCCATGGAGATACCTCAAGCAAAGGAAATATACATGGCTACTATTTACATCTGAAGACACACCTTGACTCATCCAAGGGATTAACTGTGTACGTTTCTGCTGACCTAGACATGCAAATTACAGTCTTAAACTTCGCTGCCATAGATACCCAATAAATTGCTAACATCAGTGAATTGGCATCTAAAATTCATGTTTCTTTAGTTTGCATGTAAATGAGTTTAAATGCAAGTGACTAAAGAGATAGCCAATGCACTGATTCAGGTGAAGTAGCAAAAGAGTTCATTGAAACGCATTTTACTCGTAGTCATTCTAGATATCAGGACATGGTAGATTCTATGAATTCCATGCCTATAGTGTATGCAGACAGAATTGGGTTTTGAAGGAGTGGGAAAGAGGATGTTTAGGAGAAAAGGATAAAAGCCTAAGAATGTTAAATTGTCCTTGCAATTTTAAAGGTACTGATAGCACAATTGAATACTCCGCTGGCAGTGAGGTTCTTGACACATCTATCCTATACAATCATGCATACACAGATTCCACCCCACAAAATCTCTGATATAAGTATATACTTTGCAGGAGCTTTTGATATGTACGCATCATACGCAAATATATACCAGAAAAATAAACAATTTTGCATTCAGAAAATTCTACCTCATAAAAAAGATGTTTCATTCGCTCACTTATCAGTCGACTTTCTTCTCTCAAGGCCAAACTGATGGCTGGATGCAACCACTGAGCATTGCTTAGCCAAGTCTGAACATAGGAATGACCTGCATCCACATGACACCACCAAACAGGGCCAGCTGGGCGCTCCCAGTAAGGAGCTGCTAAATCTGCAACAGTAAGGCTTTCTTCATCATCCAATAACTCCAGCTGCTGCATGGACCAACCAGCATCAGATTGCATAGTTTGGACAAGTTCTGATATTCTCGCCCACCCAATGGGTGCCCAGTGACTACCATCAAATCTTTCTATGGAGTTATACTGCCCTGACTGTAGAATCCGGATTTGTTTCTGCTCATCATCAGGAGCATCCTGATCGCGTTTAAAGTGGTAAAGAGGCGATGAATCTAAAGCTTGGTTCTTATCCAGTGTTGGGGAAGAAACCTCTCCTACATTATGATCTCCTAGTTGTGACCTAAAAGGTTCTGTATCCCCATGTCTGCCGCTCAAGGTTCTTGGATTCCATCTCGCGTTCAGGGACCTCTTACGGCCTCGAACGAACTCAAAAGCGCAAATAAGCCCATCTACCCAGAGATCACTTCCAGGTATGACATCTCTGTTATTGCAAGGTTTGTGGCTTTCAGGTTTCTTTACTTTATTGCTTCCGGAGTGTTCTTCTTTCACTTCACTGCTCATATTGATCCCGTGCCTGCGTACTCTACAGTACCCAAAACCCAGAAATGATCAAACGATACCACAAGTGAGTACTTTTCCCCGGAAAGCGTAAAAACCTGAAGGGAAACTACTCCCAGATATCAGCTACATTTGAGGGCACCCTGAATGTAGTAAACAAATAACTCGTCAGCTAAGGCACGGAATAAATTGATCGACATGTACGGAAAAGCTAAAGAATCATATATCATACTGTGAGAGCACAGCACTGGACTCCTTAAACTTGTAGCAGTAAAAGGCAATCAAAGATAATGATTCGCCATTGAAAATTGCGCAAAACGAGCAACAAAAGCATCTCATAATAAGGTCCTGGTTATTCACAGGAATCTGACGGATCCAATTCCAAACTTACAAGCTTAGAACTTGAACCTACACGTGTCTCTCAAGGCTGCAAAAGCCCGGAAAAAGAAGAATAGAGAAAAAGCGCAATACCATGGACATCAACGGTGAACTGGAATTGGAATGTTGCGTAGAAAAAGAGCGAACGATGATTATGCGGATAGCAAGTGGATGTACAAGTGTGAATGTGACTGTTGCTACTGTCACATGCTATGCTCTCCACTCCACATAATAGAATCAGCACCGACGTATGTCTACTCATGCTTTTCATTACGTTAAAATTAATAATACAATTTCAACTGTAGATTAATAAATTTTTATAAATTAAATTTAACTAAAAATATTAAAATATTAATTAATTTTATTTAATATTTTTAATTAAAATTTAATTTCCTAGTAAATAAAAACAATTTCTTTGAATTATATTTTAAATTTTCTAATTTAATCCCGATTAATTTTTTTAAGTCTTATATTATCAATTTAACTTTCAATCTAATTTTTTAAAATAACATTCAATAACAAGGCTCGAATGAAATTTACCAAATTTTTACTTAAATTTTAAATTCTTAGGGAAAAAAACAATCTATTTGAATTATATTTTAAATTCTTTAATTTAATACCAATTAAAATTTTTAAGTCTTAAATATCTTATTTTACCGATTTAACTTCCAATCTAATTTTTAAAATTTACATTTAACAAACAAGGCTCGGATGAAATTTACTGAAGATGTAACTTGTTACTTGTAATAAAAAAAACTTTGGTGTACCAAAATATGAATAAAATTTCTTTTTTAAAAAGACCATTTGAAATCGTAGCTTAAGATGAGAAAGTTTGCACATTATTATAAATTCTTGAATACCCTCAGTTGTCCGATGTGAAATTCCTATCACATCCCCTCAGTCCAGAACATAACTAGACATCTGATGAACATATTAGGCAAAAAGATATAACCGAACATCGCCCCAAATTATCGAAATAAACTGACTCTGATACTAAATTATAAATGCCTAACTCACCCCATAACCGTTAGCTCAATTAATTTTCTAGTTAGCTCAATTACTGGCTTTAAGAAAAGATGGTCAGAACAAAACCCGGTAATTTCATTCTTCCGTATTTTGAGACGATCATGAGTCAAACGTTTAGATTACAAAGTGGTAAATAAGTCCAAACCATTAGAAAAAGAGTAAGTTTGACTATAACGAGCGACATACAGAAATTATATATAAAAAAAGAGTACACTAACTGGAATTAGCAAACGTGTTGGTTCCTAAGCTAACAAAACGGTCAAATATGGCACATAAGTATTCTAATACAGCCTCATGGCAGCGGCATCAACAAGGCTGTAGCAAGTGGAGGATGTCTCTTCAGAGTTCAGACCGACAGTCGTCAGAGCCCAATGCCATTGATTTGGACACTTCCAAACTCAGATAGCGATGAGACGAGATTTAGTAGCCGTTTTGCCACAACGGTTGCGTCTGCTTTGACGGTTGGACCTGAGACGGAGAGCCACCCATGGTCATGGACCCATCCCTGGAGTTTTGCTGTTGATGTTCCAGGGATATGCCTGTTTGAGAATGGTAGTAATTTGGGTACCCAGGAGCTCCAAACTGTTGGGATGGCTGCTGACCTTGTCGAAACCCAACACCCTGCTGATTCTGCCCCTGCAAACTGTAATAGTTGCTTGCAGGAAGACCAGACATCGTCCGTGAACTGAGCCCATGAACCCACAGCGCTGAATTTTCATTCTGAGACCACAATATCATAACCCCCACTTATATTTCATAGAAAAAACGGAATACACAACAAGATCACCTAGGCAAACAAATCAATCCTCCTGACAAATTTTTCCAATGCCAACATCAACTCTATTTCTCCACAACCACAATTGAAATATAAATTTTTTTCCACTACATAAATACAGTTCTAATGCATCCTAAATTACCGTCAAGTACGCAGAACATAAGAATTGATCCATGAAAATTTGTCAACCCTTGGGAGAGGCATTACCTGTTGAAGTGAGACCAAATGGTTGCTGTCCTTGTATTGAGAACTCAAAACATCATCGTAGCTAATGGTTGTACCTCCAGGAGCAGTTGGCGCATTCAGAGGGAAGTTTCCTCCAGCCATATTGGTTGAACTTCCAAATCCATAGCCAGAAGCAACACCGGCAGATTGCGGCAAGCTGCTAACCGAGACATTGTTCTTGTACTGTGGGAGAACTGATGCTAAAGATTGGTGATATGCAGTATTACCTGCATATGCCTGCTGATATGCTGACGGCATATATGGGTAGCTTTGGGGCAAGAACGGATAGCTAATCATGTTAGCAAAATGTCCCAAGGGAAGGGTATGCTGTGAATAAGGATGGACAGCAAGGTGTTGAGGAAGAGTGGACCCTGCGGCAACACTTGCACCTGGAAGCGTCTGTGAGGTCAGTTGTGGTGTAGAAATACTACCTGCTCTTAAAGCCTGGCACATATGGAAAAGGAATATCAAAATGAGAACAGTATTAAAGAATTATAACCAAATCAAGATTTAGTCATTAGGTACTTTGCGTGTCTCTTTTAGAATTCCTAAATCGACAATGCGAGAAGAATAATCCTAAAATTGTTGGTTCAAAAAAATATAATACAACTGATAACACGGATGACTATCACATGGGTTTCTGGCTAATATATGAACATTAACTAATGGTCTTGGAAACAACATTCAGTTCCCCTAGAGGGAAAAAGAATGTGATAGCAAATTGGTTATTGTCAGTTGGTGATGTCAAGCCTCTTGCAACTTAAAACAACTCAATTTCTTGAATTAGAACAAGGAGCTTTCATATACTTAGTTGTGAATATTCTCTAAAGCACTTGATAATTGTCAAAACATTTCAATGGTGAGCACTGTAAACAAACGATTTAATGTGCACCTACAAAGCTTTGAAAATTTCAGAAACGTGATTCTTTGACAACTAAACAATTGCCAAGAATCATCTATTCCTAATGAGCATAATCAGAAATGTATTATTCCCATTATGCAGAGAAACTTAAGACCTTAGTTTATTCACAAACCAAAATCAACAAAAGTATTGGCAATCCAATAAAGCTTGATAAGATAATGGCCACCAAATGACTCAAGAAGGCTTTCTTACAACACGATATAAAACCAGTAAAGATGCCAAGGAAGTAGTAAGATAGACTGAAGACATGCCCAACAACAAGACTAATATTTTCAAGTCAATTTGCTTTACATGTTCCTTGGATGGCCACTAAATTCTAAACTTATACCAAGATCTGTTCATTATTCTATTCAAGATGCTATCTGATTATGGAGCGAAAGCTAATTTTCCTACACAATTACACTCATTAACAACAAAAAGTAGAAATTAACAATAGCATACCTCTGGCATGGAAATGCTTGGACCACTGATGGAAGATGGTGCATTGCTATATTTGATGGGCATTGACTGGGTCACAGGGAATGGGGAGTATGGTAGTTCATGTTCCCTACCAGCCTGGACAGTTGAACCCAACAGTGTGCTTGACAACGAGTTGTTATAAGCCTGCTGTAATAACATGTTAAATGAGATTTCAACCAAACAATCGAAGCAATTAAGGTCAAACTTAACAACTGAAAATTCACAAATATTAAATCACACATATTTCATGTTATGCCAGCACATAGGCGCGCACACACAAAGACAAGCAGAAATAAACTTCTGATAGTAAAATGTCTGTACCAACCATTTCCATTCCACCTTTCAAAATATTCAAAGCAGCCAAGAAAAAATAAAACTTTTATACCTTTTCCTCTTCTTTCTGGGAGGTAAAGAAACAATTTTTGATCCACATATACTTGCTGGGCATAATAAAACAAATATCTAAAAGGAAAATAAGTAAAAGAATTCAAATTTTGTGATATAAAGTTGTTTCAACAGCACAAGTAAGAGCAGCTAGTATTTCCCATCCTTGTCATAAAAATGACAAGTGGTATCTGTTCTTTTTTTTCTATGTGCATTGCCATATATCACAGAAACAGCAACTTTCAAGTGACCAAGTATGATAATAGTTTCAAATGTTACCAATACACTTGATAATGAAGCAATATTCTGCATCTGGGAGCTTGTCTGCGGGTTATTAAACACATCATTCAACTGTTGTGTGTTCTCATAAGTATAATCAGGTGCAGTTGAATGAAACGCATATTGATTCCCTTGAGAAATTTCAGTACTTTCCTCCTTTAACACCTCTGGTTGTGGAACCGAAGGAGAGTCAAAATTCCCAGCATTGACACCCGTTCTATGGACTAAACTTTCATCTGCAGTGCTTCTGAGGTGCTCGTCCCCATAATACTCAGGATTTCTGCATGAAATGACACTTAAACCAAGAAATATAGGAAAGGAAGGATGCAATGATATAATGAGAAAAGGATACCTAGTCTCTGGATGTCCAGTTGATGGTGCATCAACCAACTCAGATGTCTCCTCCAAGGTACTTTTTGTTGGCATTGCGGCAAAAGGACCAGAAAAACCAGTACCTATTGCAGATCCAAAAGTACCAAAACTCAAGTGTGAGCAATCTTGAGCATTAACTTGGAGGTGATCAGGAATTATTACAGAAGGATTATCCTCTTTGGTTGCTGCTTCTTGATCATCATTCTCCAAAGTCAAGTGCCGGAAATTCACTGCCACTGATGAAGGATCATCATCGACTGAAATGGAAATAAACAAAATATGGTGATTACCATGGACTAAAGTTAATCATAATCTTAAGAACCAAACATTACTAAGTAGAATAAATAACTCTCATGTCTACACTGAATTGGCCAGTCAGTATACTAGTAGTTGAGAAATAAAGCTTGCAAACTTTTGAGTTAAAAGATGAAGCTGGTGCAGAATCTAACCAACATCCCAGATCACCATCACACATTCAATCACTTCTTTACAGTAAAGGAACTCGGAACAATTTATGGGCATGGAAAAATACAAGAAATCGTCACATATGAGCAGAAAATGTAAAAATTCAGCCAGGGTAGTAGAATATAATTGAGGAAAAGGACATCAAATAAATAAACAGACAGTTTCCAACTAGTTATCCAAAAATTTGCCAGGTATCAAACTTTAAGATTGATTGATATCATAAACAGTACATCTATCATTTGGATATTCTGAAAACCAATGGCAAATTTCAGAACTAATATAAAATGAAGAATGACATTTGTAAAGGAAAACTATAAAAATGCAATTTGCAGAAGAAAGTAGAAGATCACCTTCACCTTGATTGTGCTCAAAAGTATGATTATGGGGCTCGTACGAACTCAAGTCCCCATACAAATTATCCTCAAGAAGTGCTGAGCCTCCAGAATCATCTTTTCGGGCATTCTTACTTGATACAGAAGCAGAGACAGCATGGTCCCCTCTAAGATTCTCAACATGGTCGTCTTCTGTAGGCAGAACATCATCTACTTGAGGCCTCGTATGCTTGGTAACTCTACTCAAAGGCATGTTAGCAGGATCGACATACAACTCAGGATCTGCAGGAACCTCCAAAACAGAGGACGCACTAGCAGGTGGCTGGTCCTCAATAGATGGCCAATCATCTTCAGAATGCATATGCTGCTGGCTTGCAACAACTTCTGGCATTCCCTTTATTTCTGGCACGTTTGAAGCACAATTATATGATGAATGCAAGTCATGGTGTGATGCAGCTAAAGGGTGTGCCGAATCACTTTGATGGTAAATGTTGTGGTGAGGTGGCACAACAGATACTTTATTATGTGGCCTGCCCATCTTAACAATGTCAGCCATGGATGCTTGGCCCGATGCCCCTAACCAGGAAGATTGAAATCCAGAAGGCGGCTGGGAAGATGAAGAAAATCCATCACCTGCACTTGTGGATGATTTATTTTCTGTAGCCACAGGATCACTGAAAGAAATGTAACACAAGAATAAGACAACGATAAAGTTGCACATCACATGTAGATTGACACTCACACATCTCAAATATTAGTTAATGACCATCATGAAAAAAATTACTTTCCAAGCTAGAAAGAGCAATATGAATAGTAACTGCCTAAAGATTTAATAGCCACCCATTTTGCAGAATACAAGAGAAGGAAATTTATTTGGACAAAACAATTCACAACATAAGATTTACATGATATCGTGCCCAGGAAAACAAAACAAAACAAATCCAACATGCTAAAAACTAAAAGAGTGAAGCACTTAGAACTCATATCACGTAACAGTAGCCAGATATTAGAATTTTTTGCAGATGTTTCAAATGTGCTGATGATTGCTTATAAAAATTTCATCCTCCTAGTCTATAAACCTACAATTCATGGATCATAAGTTTTCAATTTACCCTTTACTTTGTTACAACTTTCAATAAATTTCCTAGCCTCACAGGAATGGCCATCAACTTCAAAAAGTTGTACATCCATTAATGTGATATATTTGAAAGCTTGGAGGGAAAAACAACATTTCACTCTCCACTTCCCCTTTGCCCTTCCACCAAAGCATTATAAATATTAAAAGGATAACCAAGATGAAACTGCTATTACTTGCTCCGTGTAGCAAAATTTATGCTCCTCCACTACAAGTAAGTTTAGCATGGCATTCCCTTCCAGATCTAATTAAGAGTTAACAACTCTTTGATAGAATATTGGCTCCATATGTCCAGCAATACTAAATAAATGATCTGGCACAATTCAACTTTGTTTCTATTAAAGAAGCATATGGAAATACATATACTTTATGATACATTCCCAGAGACCAATAAAATGCAGAATATCTGCCTCATGTGAATCAAAACATCAATAGTTATTTTCCCCCAAAAAAAAATCAATAGTTTGTCTTGAAATATTAGGCACAATAATTGCAGATAAGGTCATAGAATTCTAAAATTTACATAATACCAAAGTTATCGCCATGTTAATTAATTTTAAATGGGGACAACCTGGGGAATGGAGTTTGCCAGTTGATGTTACCTCCTCCCATACCACATGCCGAAGATGGCAAACCAGCATATGCATGGGTTTCATTTTCCTTTTTGTATGTCGATTTCCCATGTGAAGCACTATAATCTGAAAGAAAAATGTCAAAATCAAGGGGAAAGGAAACAGAGTTTAAGAAGAGAAAGAAGACAAATATCAAGTTTATAAGAATCAATACACAGCTGACACTAGTCCAAAACCAAAGCCCAACACTCATACAAATACATCTAATAAGGGTAGACACACCTCGAACATTACGATCTGCACCTCCTCTACCACCTCGATGTGTCATGCTGTTAGCACCACGGAATCTAAGATCAACTGGGTCCTTATTCTGAAGCAAAAGCAGAAAGACATAAGAAAACTAATGAAAGGACCATTATTTATTTATGTGTCATGGAGACAAAACACCGACATGGTCGCATAACATTGTTAGGAAAAATAATCAAACAGGTTATATGAAAGAATGTGAACAAAAATTTGATGTCACCAGACTTTAGCTATTTTGCTTGTGAACACACCTCTTTTTTTTTCTCTCGCTTGCTCTTGACCTCATGGAAGGGGTCTGCAAAAAGAATGATGCTAATTTAGGTGTGAAGCTCTACATAATTATAGACACAGACACATTGAAGTGGAAGAAATCTTCAAACAACCTCATCTGTCCACATTAAACCATATTTTAAAGAGACTTAAAGCAACTGGAGGACAGTTTACTAACTAAATTAATGACGAAAATTGACTAGCCAAAGAGCATACAACCAACTGACTCAAAGATAGATAGAAGCTAGGTATAGGGATACAGACACCGATGATAAAATAACAAGACAGGATAGCACCTTGGAAATCGTGGACTAAAACACAAATGCAGAGCAGAACCGAGTTCATAAAGTTTACGCACATCAAACACATTAGATCTTACTTCAAAAGCTAAAATATTATGAAAGAATGAGACCTATTTCCAACTTAAACACAATATATGAATAAATTCATGCAGCTGATCCGCTAAACATAACATTAATTCCACTCGTGGATTTCCATTAACAGTTAGAAGGTGGATTTCCATCACAGGACATGGGGATGCAAACACCGACATGTAATCCACCTCACAACATGCTAAGCAAGCAGATAGTAATCAAGTTTAATCACACAAGAAACTAAAAGCTAAGGTGATAGATATCATCTATCACTGAACTTAGATAAGCCATATTACCAAATTCACTCTAAATTTTCTAAACTTCAACGTACTTTCTGAAATGCTTCACTAAAAACATCGACTATCAGGTTAACAAACAGCTTAGTACATGAAGTCATTTACTTGCACATGCCAATAAAGAAGCAAATTGAGACAACTAATAATCCCACATGATTGAAACAAAATCAATATAAGCGAAGAGAACCAAAGATGTTAAGTCTCCAGAATCAATAAAAAGGAAACGAATCCTCTCCTTTATGCCAAAAACAAACTTAAACCACAAAGTTTCACCTCTTTAATGCTTAAATATTGAAAAATATCCTTAAAGTTCGAAAAAAATAACCATAAAAATTAAAGAATTCTTGATGAGTAATCTAATCAAACATACAGCATTCAGTACATCAAGGTCTCCTAATTTTTTCTTCCTTTCAAGAAAGAGTATGAAAATTTGGTCCAAAAAAAAAAACTCGAACACACTTGCACACAAACTTCCACAGAAGAACTACTCCATAAGTATAAATTTTATCCAGTTTATCTACACAAATGATCAGTTTCTTTTTTCCCCGGAACGCAAAGAGGAGGAGGAGAAAAGGGCAAAATTGGAAGAAGAGAAAATAAAACCTTGAGCGAGGAGGCGATTAACGGCCTCGTTAGGGTCCATATTACAATCTTTGAGCATAGCGTAGATCTCAAGCTCGGGACAGTTGACAATTTCTTTCAAGCTCTGAACTATCTTTCTTGAACCCGCCGGAATGGCGGAGATTCCATTATTAGCCTTGCCGGCGGCGTTGGTAGTAGTGCCGTCTCCTCCTCCACCTTTGCCACTCATTCTGTCTCTTAACTACCTTGCTCTCTCCTCAGATCTGAGAAGCGACGATGTCGCTTAACGCACACTCGCTGAGGTACTGCGTGTCCCTCTCAATCTCTGCTAAACGCCGCGACGGAGTTGGAACAAGAGGATATTGAGGTGCCAACAACACTGCCTGCTTTAAGCACCGAAAACAAAACCCTTCCCCTGCGTTCTGTCCTCTCTTTATATTACTATTTTTATATTATTATTAAGTTAAAAGAAATTCGAACTCTTATGGGTTAACTAAATCGGAGCAGTTATGCTGTAGTTGTAGACGTTCCCTTCTTTCACTACTTCTTTCGGCATTGTAAACTTGTAATTGTATTGAACATAAATTTGATATATGAATATTTCCTAATTTTAATTAAAAAAGTAATATTTTAAAAATCAAACCGAAAGTTAAACTTGTAATACAATAAATTTAAGATTTAAAAGGTTCAATCGGTATTCTAACGTCATAAAACCATTAAATAAACTTAAAATTTTGAAATATGATCGAATATTTTTTTTAAGAGTAGAGCTTGGTTTCGATTAGGCCCTCGATGATGATATGCGCCCACTTGGCCCACCTGTGGGGTAGTGCGCCAGTTGAACCCTCGGAGAGGTGTGCTCGCTTGACCTGCCTATGAGGTTTTCTCGAATCCAAAAAAAAGATCGAACATGTTGTATTTACTTATTGAAAATTTTAAAGTTTAATGTAAAACATTACTCCTTTGGTATTGTAAATGTATTGAACGAAATATTTCCAAATTTTAATAAAAAAGTTATGTTTAAAAATCGGAGACCAGTAGTTAATACTAGCTAAAGATTAAATAAAATTAAAGAATTTAAAATATGATTAAAATAGACATTTTAGTTATCGAAAAAATTAAAGTTTAATTAAAAATTTTAATAAAAATTAATTGATTTATGTTATTCTATTATAACTAATTAATTTATGAAAATTTAATCGATTAATTAATAAATCGGTTGATTTTAACGACAAAAATTATTAAAATAAATCAAATTAAAAAGTTACACAGTTAAATATTTTTAATCATCGATTTCTTGCGCATGATGTTATTGGGCATATCCGAGCATGGGAGCAAACCTCCCGATAATCCCACAACTCAGAATATCGACGAGCTCCGCATCGTATTTAGGTTGTCAAAATGCCACCCTAGCTTCGGACCAGCCAAGCAATCGAATACCTCTCAAATTGTTATCGACAAGTCAATCCCAAGTATGACACGGTGTCCATGTCGAAAAGGAGATGAAACCCATGCTCGAACATGTCCAAGTGCGTCCACTCCTTGAAACCGGCTCAATAAAGAGATGCGTTGTCAATATTTTTACAATTAAACTGGCCGAATTAGTTAAAAAATTTAATTATTAATCTTTTTCAAATAATAACTCCATTTTTTATCCAAGGAAAGGTTAATGACGCTTCCACTTCCATACCATAAACGGAAATGAAAGTGGAAGGTTCTAAATTTCTAATACTCTATTTGAAGTATAAGTTAAAACTGTGAAGAATGTAAAGTAGAAAATGACAAAAATATCATTTGATCCAAATCATTTGAGAGAAAAGTTATCACTTTTCTTTTTTTTTCTGTTTAAAACTGATAAATAAATACAAGGTTAAAATATTTAATTATATTTAATATATTTAACAAGTACTATATTTAATATATTAAATATATTGCATGTGGATCTACTAGAAATAGCCTCTTTATTATATAGGGGTAAAACTATGTACTATCGAACCTCTTTAGATCCTACTTCATTGCGAGATTTCGGTCTGGGTGATGATGACGAGTACTTATTATTTATAAGAATTAAATATGATATGTAATTTTAGGGTTTAACTCAATTTCATCTAAAATTATAACACCTATATCTATGTATAAGAGTGAGGTCGAGATGGTCATCAATTATATGCAGTCTTTTTTTTGTATTTTTGTTACTCGAATTCTTGACTATTATAGTTACAAAAGAATAACCTTACTAATTGTTCAAACACTCAGTCCTCAATTCTTATTATAATTTATAAGATAGAGAGTAAGAGTGTTAATGGGCCGGGCTGACCCTAGTCGGCCTGTGGCCTGGTTCATGACTTGACCGACCCATCTTTTTTTTCTAAATGTAAAAAAAGACATTGTTTTTGAAATATCAAGCTCGGTTAAAAGTGACATTCTTAATAGAGACATTTTAATAGAAAATAGAAAATTGTGTATAAATTATCTTTTTATTTTAAAATTTTATTCTAACATTTACCTTTTCAAATATTGTGACAATTATCTAAGTGTTCTTTTCTTTTTGGTTTCCTACGAGGTATTTTAGGAGGGTCCCAATTATAGAAAGACATTTTTAAGCCATTCACACTCAGACTAATCCACGCTCGAGTTGAGTAAGTTCCTTGTGGGAGACAAAGCTCTAGCTCCAAGTTTTAAATAACTACATATATGAGAGCGATTCAAACCCACAATCTCATTTAATTCAAAAAAACCTTTTACTAACTCACCTACGTACTGAAGTTTAATTTCAGTGGAAAATAGCAAAGATCACATTAATCAAAAGATAATATTTAGAGGGACAAGTATGACATTTGGACTCAAGCAGAGGGAGCAAATCACGTTGAGTTGGTATCTCGTATGAGTCACCGATTTGATTATTATAACTTTAGTGAAGGAAACGCATCCTAAAAAGAGTTGGTGTTGGTGTTTATCCTGTTAGCCATATCCAAGTCATGAGCAACTGGCGTGTCTTAACCCGTGACTCTCCACGTATAACCTCTTTTGTAGTGCCTGACCTACTTGATATACTCCGTAGAGATGGGATATTTGTCTTGAAAAACTCCATCTATATCGGTTTTTTAATCTTTCGTTTGTTTTATTTTAATAATTTTTAATATTAAAAATCAATTAATTCATTAAATAATCGATCAATGTTTATAAATTTATAAATTAAAATAAAATATTTAATTTTTATTTGAAAATTATTTTTAATTAAACTTCAAACTTAAAAAAAAAAGATGTCTCAATTCTTATAATTGGGTTGTTTATATACATATTTCTGATCTTGGGTTGCTTCTGCTTACGTATTATTGGTTTCTATCACTTCAAACACGATGAATTGCTTCCCATCTTCCTTTAAGGTCGAGCTTTTAATAAACAACTCCTCCTCGTCACGACCTCATCATCAATCTGTGAATTGCTCTAAGATTTCAACCGTATACCCAACTATCAGCCTAACCCTCACAAAAAAGACAAAGTCAAATGGTTAATAGCTCTAGCTCTGGTACTGAACTCTTCGAGGAGGAGGCTAATCCCAACGTGTTTTGGTTAGACCTATTTTGGAACTACTCTAATCTGCCCATATTCTATAGCTAGCAATAAGAGAACACCTTAAGACTAAGGATAGCTGCACTGATACACCATAGCAAAATGATAGACCATAACGGAAACATGTGAATGTTTTAGAGGTAGTAAGGGCATTGCACTTTCAAGCTACCTTACCTATTCGTTTTTTGAGTTAATGTGTTTTAATTGCAGTTTATCTAATAAATATAACATCGATTGCTAAATTAAACAAATGATCATGTCATGAGATTTGTTTAGTAAGATGTCATCTTACAGACATATTAAAAAGTTTGGGTGCTTATTGTGTTGGGCACATAATAATAAGTGATGTATCTTTGTAGGATATCCGCAAGGGAAGAAAGGTTGGAGGCTTTATAATCTTAAACAAGGTGATTTCGTTTATTCTTATAAAGTTTCATTTCATAAAGATGTGTTTCTTTTTGCTGCTAAGTGATGAAAGCATCAAATTCAGGATGTTAAGCACTCCTTTAAGGAAAGTATTGATGTAATACTCTACTATCATAGAGTATATACCAGAACATCCAGATGATAGTGAAGTACATATCTTATGATAATGACATGTTAGAGCAGTTATGTTTTCTTATATGGCATCATAAAGAATAACACAATACTTAAAAATTACTACTACTTTTCATTCTATTGCAAACATGATTTACACTGTAGTCATTAAAACAAATATTTACATTACCAAAACATTAGAAAGTTAACAAGCTTTTATACAAAAGTTATTTATGACATAAGTAAACTACATAAAACAATCTATTATTCCTCGAACGTCAGTTGATAGATCATTGAATCATTTCTTAATCCAAAATCATTCTTCTAGAGTAACTTAGGAACTAGGTCTCCTCTCTCATACCTGAAAAGTTACATTATAATTTTGATGAGTTTTGCGAACTCAGTGAACTAACTATCATTGATGGACTCACTCATATCAAATACACAAATATGTCACATATAACCAAACTCACAACATTCCTCATCTTAATAAGACATAATGAATGTCACACATTTCATATACTATTTCAGATCTTATATATATCCGAATCAACCACATTAACATCAATTACTTTATCATCACAATTTCAGAAATAGATTCTTAATCATATAATTCAGAATCATAATGTACAAATTGTTGGGATCCGATCTCGGAATTGGACCCCAACCGAAAAAGCGGAATGGAAACGGAAAGCAAAGCAAAAAACGCCTGCGGAAACAAACGAAGGAATTTATATCCGAACGAATCAAAAGCAAAACAAATGGCAAAGAGCGGAAACGAAAGAACGGAACATAAGCTGAAAGAACAAAATACGAACGAAAGCAAAGCGAATTCAAAAACGGAAATGGAAAAGCGAAACGAAAAGAACGAAGTGAAACGAAAGTGGCAACACAAAAGTGAAAACGAAATCGAATTTGAATCGAACTGAAACAAAATATCCGACATCCGTAAACAAAAGCTTTAGAAAAGAGTCGCGTTGCGCTGGAAACCCTAAGACTAAATCAATCCGAATCGGTATAAATTTTTTTCTTCTTTTTCTTTCCTTATTATTCATTCCCTTCATCTATTAATCAATCTTATCCAAATCATCACAAAACGATTTAAATTCCCACATGGAAAATTGATCCTCAAACAAACATATCTCATAACTCATCAATTTAATCAAATTTCTATTATTTCATTTTCCATAAAAACTCGCACATGACTAAAAATACAAACAAGCCCCACCCAATTTAACAAAAATTGGGCAGCATAACGGCTGTATTTCACGAAACCCAAAACCTGCAAAGGGTTCAAAATACACTTCTATAAAATCACATCCAACCATACTACTCATCGGACCTCCTGTCCGGAATCCTAGCATAAGCAAACACACATCTATACCTGACACTTCAATAATTCTGAAATCAACCAACACAATCATCTCACTTCATTCATATACCATTCACATACCAAAACCTTTCATAAGTCCACATTCCAATTCCAAACACAAAATTCATAATCCAAGCCACATTCATAATTCAATTTGGTATACAAATTTATAATTCATATCTCAATTCATAAACATAATTCACATACATCCTAAAATAAATTCCTATAATACATTAATGGCAATTCAATCCATGAAGCATATCAAATATCCCAATTACATAAAACATAAGACGAACAAAATCGAAACAAAGTCTTAACTTTCTTTCATCCAATCTCCCGCTCGCTATCTGGAGATGGGGATGAAAGGGGGTGAGCTTGACAGCTCATTCATATACAACGCTTTTGATAGTTTATCAAAATCGTTCCTAAATAATAAATAACAAAATGTATCAATTTTCATAAGTAACAAATCCTTCAAGCATAAAGAAGCTCATAAATTTTTTACAATTTATCAATTCATTTGAAAAAGTAAATCTAACCTTTGTAACAATTTTCGTAATTTCAAAAATTCTCGTAATTTATCAAACATTTAAAACTTGTAACAATTCTTAAAAACATTCGAAATTAAAAGTTTCAATCTTTTAAATCATTGAACATATACCAAATTTCTAACACTATTCTAAAAGCATTCGGAAATCATAATTTCTTTCAAACATTTTTATAACAATATTTTATAAACAATTCCAAAAATATTCGGAAATCATAATTTTTCAGACATTTGCATAAACAATATTTTCTAAACAATTTCAAAAGCATTCGGAAATCTTAATTTTTCAAACATTTGCATAAAC